>JAJOZX010001093.1:757500-880000 GCA_023014485.1 Bathynomus jamesi | reverse complement strand
TCAGTTCTTTCTTGGTATTAATAAATTGAATGCCCTGTTACGTCAATTGAATGCCCGGTTAGGTCAACTGTACGTCCTTGATGATTGGTTAGGCTAAGTCATGATATTTTCGTTAGTTTTAATGAAAATATCACAACTTAACCTAACCAATCATCAAGGGCATAGAGTTGACCTAACCGGCCATTCAATTGACCTAACCAGGCATTCAATTAACCCGAGTTAGTCAACTAGGTTTCGTTAGATTAGGTTTGGTCAGGTCATTTCTGAAAAACTGACACATTTCCCCAGGAAATAAAGGTCATTTTCAAACAGTACCCATCAAATTACATAAAAAAAACATGTTTTCAATTCATTAACGAAATGCGTGTTAAAACGAATAATTACCCTTTGATATACTGGGATCACTTTAACATATTGCTTCCCAAAGCATTCGGGAAGCAATATGTTAAAGTGATCCCTCCTGAGAAGCAATATGTTAAAGAGAGGTTCCTGGGAAGCAATATGTTAAAGTGATCCCAGTGGTTTTTTATAAGTTTTCTATCAGGTAAATTAAAACGTACCTCACTTGTGGACCTTTCAAATTGGAGAAGCTCTCTCTTGCCATTGATCAGTTAAGAATTCCAGATTCTTAAAATACCACCAGACTGTGCTGATAAATATCGTCTGCACCAGCACCTGATTTCATTGATGTTTTCACTTTTTTCATTTCTTTGCGAAATACTGTTCTCATAGAATTTATTCTTTTTGCCATTGTTTCTTTGATTGCGTTTTTATCCACTTCTTTATATTTCTCGACTAATTTATCGTAAGCGAAGTTTTTCATATGTTTAATAGAATAATCTTTACTTGATATCTTCCATAAATATGAATTTGCTTTATAAATTTCAATGAATTCCACAATAAACTCTCTACTTAACACCTGTAAGTCACACATATTCAATTTGCTACACATCCCAACGACACTGTGACTGCTTACAAATGAGACAAGTTTAACGTTTGGACACACACGATACTTGTCTATCAATCTACTTAGCTCCGCCCAAATTTTTCTGACCACAACAGACTTGCTTCAAATCAAACTTATGTTTGAAGTTTGAGCTTGAATGTCCCACTAACGATCTAGTAA
Source organism: Bathynomus jamesi (assembly GCA_023014485.1). Lineage (NCBI taxonomy): Eukaryota > Metazoa > Arthropoda > Malacostraca > Isopoda > Cirolanidae > Bathynomus > Bathynomus jamesi. The sequence goes on along the minus strand of JAJOZX010001093.1, from coordinate 878,874 downwards.
GCTCGTCAACTTATCCAATGTTTGAAGTTTGAAGTATGAAGAAAAATTGGATCGTGTATGGCAGCCTTAACGATTGGTTAGGTTAGGTCGTGATATTTTCGTTAGTTAGCCTTATGAGGCTAACTAAAGAAGGCTGGGGGCCCTGAGCTTCAGGTGATCCAAAAATTACGTTAAGTTGATATATTCTTTAATAATAAGATGGGTTACATTAACTGGAAATTTTATTTGAGAACTTAATTAACATTTTATGTTGTTACGTATAAGTAATTTAGATTAATTTTAGCTTAAAGTACAGTTGCCCGCATATGTAATGTTCCTCGCCTCACAGGCGACTCCATACATGTGGCAACGCCGCAGCGATAGTCAAGGTATCCCAACTGGGGGAAGGTGGGGAGCAAGTGTAGTTTACGTCCTCCTGTGGTGCCTAGTGAAGTTTACGTTCTCCTACATTATCCTAGAGTAGTTTGCGTTCCCCAACTTTGTCCGAGTATACCTAATAAAATAAAACGTTAAAACTAAAAAATATTACAACTTAAACCTAACCAATCGTCAATATATATATATAATATATATATAAGCAAACAACCACAAGGAAAAGGAAAGCGCTCGGACTTTGTGTTTCCTTTTCTTGTGGTTGTTTGCTTATTAATAAGGTCACGTGTTATTTTGTGATTCTAGTGCATATATATATTATATATACAGGGTGGTAAAAAAGTGACCCCTTAGAGGTAAACTGTCATATTAAAAAAGTAAGGGGATTAGAGCTCCCAAACTTCATAGATGCTTACCTTAGGACGTTGTTCGTCTTAATTTAGAAGTTGCTCGATGTGTCCCCCTTCCTGCTCAACATAGGCCTCCAAACGTGGACGCCACTGATCAATATACCTGTTTACATATCGTTGAGACATCTCCCAGCCGAGCAGAATTCTTTCCCGTAGTTCATCTATGTCTCTTATATTGGTACCAGGGATGTAAACTTTGGACTTCAGGGCTTCCCAAACACCATAATCTAGTGGTGAAAGATCGGGGCTACTAGCCGGCCACATATTGGGTTAGATAAAATCCGGTGTTTCGTTCTCAAGGAATGTGACAGTTTGGCGTGCTCTATGAGCAGGGGCTCCATCTTGTTGGAAAGTATATCTTTCACCACTAATTCGTGAATCTCAGTTAGAGTGAAAGACATTCTGGAAGAAGTCCTTCTTTTGCACGATAACGCAAGACCACACAACAGTTTACAAACAAGAGAGGCTATCACAAAAATGCGCTTAACTGTGTTACCCCACCCTCCATACAGCCCGGATCTGGCACCTTCAGACTTCCATTTGTTTGGGCCAATGAAGGATGCTATTCGTGGAAGAAAGCTTCAGAGTGACGATGAGGTTGTTGAGGAGGTTAAGAGGTGGCTGCAGCGGAAGCCAGCGAACTTTTACCAGCAAGGCATAAAGACCATTGTTTCGAGGTGGAGGAAAGCCGTAGAAAAGGATGGAGATATGTGGAAAAATAAAAACTTGTAAAAAGGGTATGTAACTACTTGTGTACAAAATTTCTGGAACTTACAAGGAAATTTGGAAAGAAAAAAAAAAGGTGGGGCAAAATATATTGAGTGGCCCTCATATTTTAATGATCTAAGTTTTATTTTCGTACTATCTTCCAAAGATTAGTTTAAATTGTCAAATTTTCGCCTGCTGGATATTTTCGCGTACGCGAAAAACGTGAAAATTTCCTGCAGGTTAACATTTCGCATTCACTAGTATATAAAAAGTTCGGATCACCTGAAGATCAGCGCCCCCAGCCTTCTTTAGTTAGCCTTATAAGACTAACTAACGAAAATATCACGACCTAACCTAACCAATCGTTAGGTCAACTGTACGCCCTTGACGATTGGTTAGGTTAGGTAGTGATATTTTCGTTAATTAGCCTTATAAAGCTAACTAAAGAAGGCTGGGTTCCCTGATCTCCAGGTGATCCAAAAGTTCTATTGTAGTAGCTGTTCATATAGATTTGCAGTAACCATAATGGAACCTTATTACTGTATAAGACTAATAAACTACATGGAGTTCAAGCGCTGTTCACGATAATATTAATCATTTATCTTTATGAACACAGACATTACATTATAATTGCCTGTATGTCAATGACTGCACATTCAATTGTCCTTTAGATATATATGTCTGTTATATGTTGTTGGACTCGGTTATGCCACCTCCACCCCCACCTTCCCCCAGTTGGGGTACCTTGACCTTGACTAACACTGCGGCGTTGCCACATGTATGGAGTCGCCTGTGAGGCGAGGAACATTACATATGCGAGCAACTGTACATCCTCTACATGTTTCTAAAGCTTCACAATTGCTTAATAATTAACACATAATAATTTATATTATTATTAGGTAATCAAAAATTGGATCACCTGAAGATCAGGGCTCCCAGCCTTCTTTAGTTAGCCTTATAAGGCTAACTCACGAAAATATCACAACCTTACTTAACCAATCGTTAGGTCATTTGTACGCCCTTGACGATTGGTTAGGTTAGGTCGTTATATTTTATTTAGTTACCCTTATAAAGCTAACTAAAGTAGGCTGGGGGCCCTGATCTTCAGGTGATCCCAAAAATTTTGGATCACCTGAAGATCAGAGCCCCCATGTATTCTTGTTTTTGCTTTACAGTACCAAATATAATAATAAATTAAATTGAATGCCCGCTTAGGTCAACTGTACACCCTTGACGATTGGTTAGGTTTAGTCGTGATATTTTCGTTAGTTTTAACGAAGATATCAATTGGTAATTGAGGCTGTGGGCGCTGATCTTCAGGTGATCCAAAATTTTTAATATACTCTTATCCTGTTTATAGAAGGACTGTAATAGATGATCCGTTGTAATTCTTTTTTAATAACTTGGTGTTGAAGGAGAGCTGGAAACTCCGCATTAGTAAAACGTATTATTAATTCGCAGTATTACTAATTAATTATTAATCATCGTTCGGAATAATTCAGCATAAATTGATTTGAAGTTGATTTGTTAATTCTCAGATAATTAATTTCCTCGTGTTGCCTTTACTGTAAAATGCAACACAGGTCTGAAATGAATTTAAGGATTTTAGGAATTTAAAATCTTTTGGATTTAATCTTTCAGGTTTGATTATAAGTTATGCGAAATAGCATGATTCGGGGTTGGGTTTGGAATTAATTATGTAATAAATCAGAAGTAAATATAAAGAATTAGTCATTCTGATTAATTAGAAAACATATGAGAACAGTATTTTCTGGAAGGTTTTCTTTTTCGTAGGTTTAGATTGGACTTTATACATGACTTTTTGGAGCGAAGCTAACTCTACCTTCAATGCCATGCACATTTGGAACACCCCGAAGGATAACCACGAAGTCTCCAACGAAAAGAAAATGAGTATATGAAATTAGGCGAAATAGAAAAACTTCGCCTTTCAATTTAGTCATTTAAGCATTCAAAAATTTAGTTATTTAACCAATGAAAGAACATTAAAAAATTTAGTCATTTAACCAATGAAAGAACATTAAAAAATTTAGTCATTTAACCAATGAAAGAACATTAAAAAATTTAGTCATTTAACCATTGAATGAACATTAAAAAATTTAGTCATTTAACCAGTGAAAGAACATTTAAAAATGTAGTCATTTAACCAATGAAAGAACATTCAAAAATTTAGTCATTTAACCAATGAAAGAACATTCAAAAACTTAGTCATTTAACCAAGGAAAGAACATTAAAAAATTTAGTCATTTAACCAATGAAAGAACATTCAAAAATTTAGTCATTTAACCAATGAAAGAACATTAAAAAATTCAGTCATTTAACCAATGAAAGAACATTAAAAAATTTAGTCATTTAACCAATAAAAGAACATTAAAAAATTTAGTCATTTAACCAATGAAAGAACATTAAAAAATTTAGTCATTTAACCAATGAAAGAACATTCAAAAACTTAGTCATTTAACCAATGAAAGAACATTCAAAAATTTAGTCATTTAACCAATGAAAGAACATTAAAAAATTCAGTCATTTAACCAATGAAAGAACATTCAAAAATTCAGTCATTTAACCAATGAAAGAACATTAAAAAATTTAGTCATTTAACCAATGAAAGAACATTCAAAAATTTAGTCATTTAACCAATGAAAGAACATTCAAAAACTTAGTCATTTAACCAATGAAAGAACATTCAAAAATTTAGTCATTTAACCAATGAAAGAACATTCAAAAATTTAGTCATTTAACCAATGAAAGGACATTCAAAAAATTAGTTATTTAACCAATGAAAGAACATTAAAAAATTTAGTCATTTAATCAATGAAAGAACATTAAAAAATTTAGTTATTTAACCATTCAATGAACATTTAAAAATTTAGTCATTTAACCAATGAAAGAACATTAAAAAATTTAGTCATTTAACCAATGAAAGAACATTCAAAAATTTAGTCATTTAACCAATGAAAGAACATTCAAAAATTTAGTCATTTAACCAATGAAAGAACATTCAAAAATTTAGTCATTTAACCAATGAAAGAACATTAAAAAATTCAGTCATTTAACCAATGAAAGAACATTCAAAAATTCAGTCATTTAACCAATGAAAGAACATTCAAAAATTTAGTCATTTAACCAATGAAAGAACATTCAAAAACTTAGTCATTTAACCAATGAAAGAACATTAAAAAATTTAGTCATTTAACCAATAAAAAAACATTGAAAAAAATTATTCTTAATAATACAAGGCAGTAATATAACAAACATTAAAAATATAATGAACTATATGTAATATATATAAAATGGATAAAAATGTTGCAAAAAAACATTTTCAGAAAATGTTGTAAACCTTTAAAACGTTAAATATCTATGACGTGACCGGAAATAGCTTCCTTTTAGAGCTGTAAGGCTATAATAGACATTAGTATAATTTGATTGAAAAACACAAACGCTTAAATGTACAGGGTGAGTCAAAAGTCTCCATACATAGGCAAAAATGGTCATGGTAAATAAATTATTATTTATTTTTTTATTTTTTTGCAGGTGATGTGCTTAGATAACTGGGAGGAACGCATCCGTATGTGCATTCAGTGTAATAGTGCCCACATAGAGCATATTTTGTGACTTACAAGTGATTGCTTAATAAAGTGACCATTTTGCCTATGTATGGAGTCTTTTGACTCACCCTGTATATAATATATTGTTGCACAAAAAAAAGTAACATATGTGTCTATTACAATTTTACAGTGAAGCTACATTAATTATTTGATTAGATAGGAACTAAAATAAGGTTCGTGTTTATTTGTTAGTATACTACTACAGCATTTTCCTTTACTAAATATGTTTCAGAATTAAAATACGAAAGAATAATGAAATCATTCTTAATAACTTTTTATACACTAAATAAGGAAGGAAATGAACGATGTAACGGTTTAACGTCTTCACTTTAAAGGAAAAGAATTTTTTTATGAATAAATTCTTTAAATACAGAAAATATTCTTTTAAATTTTTTTTTATTTTGTAAATTATTTTACATTCAATTTTGACTTCGAAATAATTTAATAGAATCTCGAGAAATTTTTCGAATAGAAATGAATGCTGCAGTTATTTTCCCTAATTTGATCTTTTTTTTCTTTTTTATTATTTTCTAGTTCTTATATAATTTCTTTGATTCTAATATTTATAGAATGAGTTTTATTGGTACTTGATCAAATTAATTTGATTGTTTGATTTAATGATTAATGATTAATTAACTATTCGTAAAGTAATTTTAGAAAATTTTAACATTTTTTTTTTATTATTTATTTTTTTATTTCGAAGTAAAGATTGTTAAAAAATGTTAAATAACGACGATCCAATAGAAAAAAAACGATAAATTATTATGAACTTAATTAATAATAGGCATTTTTTTCTTAAGAATCTGTTTACGTATTAAATATTCTCCCCCCTTTCAAGTACCACCCCTCATTTTATCATATGAGTCTATAAAAGAGCTTAAGCGCAAGACAGGAGTACAGACAGACAGGAGGAGAGAGAGAGAGAGAGAGAGAGAGAGACACACACACACAGCGGAGGAGTGCAGATAGAGCAGCGCAGGACACAGCACTGAAGCCGAGAAAGTAGGCCTATCTGTAAATCAGATTTACTCTGATATTTAAATAAAATTTAATGTACATAAAAAATCTGCTTTGTTATTTAAATCCTTAACCATCAAGAAAGGTGGTTTACTATTTGGGTGAACTGGTGAGGAAGAGGTACGAATCTACATCCCGGAAAAGAAGACCGCTAATTCCTAATAACAATAAAAATCCTGGTGTAGTAAGAAAACAAACAACATCCAGAAACTATAATACAATTATTATTACAATTGTTACAGTTATAATACAATTATTTTTAAATGCAACATATATATATATATATATATATATATATATATATATATATATATATATATATATATATATACAAAGAAAGACCAAGGTAACAGCAAGCGTTAAACTTAATTTTAATTTTAATATTTTAATACAAGTGAATATTGTCTTTTAGCGGTAAAAATGGAAGGGGTACTTACGAAACGGTTGTGAAGATAAACTAATGTTTGCTGTCGCCTCAGTATTTCTTGTCATACTACACGCACGTTTCCCTAGAAACCAGTTTCTTTCATATTATATATATATATATATACCAGAGCCTTTTTTAAGCTTTTCCCACTGGGCGACAAAGGCAGAGCGGGAAGTCGGGGGGATTAAGGCAGGGGTGTGCTGCCAATTTCTTAACAACCGGTTCTGATACAGATAGGGATGTAAATCGGCGCGAGTCATTAAGCTAGGGGTCTGTGGTGAGCGGTAGCTCCCCCAGCGGGATCCGGGGCAGAGCCCCGGAAGCCAACGCATTTTAGCTTTTCCAAACAGCATTTTGTAACGTTTTGGCAGAAATTATTTAACATATTCTTTATACTCACTAATGTCATAATTATCTAAAAATAAACTAATTTTTCGTCAAAAAATAAATAAATATTGAAACGACCACTGCTTGTGATACTACCTATATTTTTCTATAAAATCCTGAAAAAATGAAAAAAAAATTAGATATAAATAAATTTCTACTGACTGTTAAATATTTGTTAAAAACAAACAAACGGTTCGGTGATCCAATCAAAATTTAACAACCGGTTCGGGCGAACCGGACCGAACCGGTCCCAGCACACCCCTGGATTAAGGATACTATGGATCCGGATGTTCCCTAATCAGGCCACCATCCCCGTGTGATCTGGAATAACACTAGCATTATCTATATATAAATAGTCAATGTAAATTTCATATTTACATTTAGGATAAACAGTTCTAATTGTGGCATATGTGCATGTATTAATTATATGCATTTATATGGCTTCCAAGACAATGCTCCCAAGACAACTCCCAAGACAATTCTATTTTTACAAATTTTGAAAATTCCTTGTCGCCCAGTACCCTAAAATTTCATTTACTGTGCGAAAATTTTCTTCACTGGGTGACATTCATGTCACCTACTCACTAGGTTAAAAAATTCTCTGATATATATTGTATATACACAACTGCTTTTAATTACTATTCACGAGCCAACATAATTGTAATACACATTTATTTGTCTACAAATGCGAATCAGTAAATTCAGTGAGAATAACAACGGAAAATCAAATTAGGATGAAATAAAAGTTTTACGACTCTCCTTACTCTCCTTTCTCTATCAAAAGAGGCACTTTTCTTTGTTTTTGGTCTTATTCCTTCCTTAACACACCAAGAATTAATTTTACGAGCTTTATACTGTCAATTTCAGCCACAAAAATGAAAAATAATATTGTGGGATGGAACGAGCATTTTTTTTTTTTGTCTTTCACAAACTAAGTTATCACTACAATTCCAAAAAATGTACCAAAAGTTAGGAATGCCCTAACGAGAAACTATCGTAAGGGTCAAAAATACCCTATGCCCTATGATAAATTGCATTTTCAAGTGGATAAGAAAATGATTCAATCTATCAATCTATCAATGTGTGTGTGTGTGTGTGTGTGTATATATTATATATATATATATATATATATATATATATATATATACAGTATAGTCACAAATAGGGGAAAGAATAGCTCGTACCTATTAGATTTTTATTTGTGAACGTTTCGGAAAATTACTCCCGTCATCAGTGCTAAAATATAAAAGAAAAGATTATTACAAAGTGCATATACAATAATAATAATAATAATAATAATAATAATAATAATAATTCAACATTAAATATTAAAATACTAACATATTAAGAATTGAAATATTAAGTATCATTCCTTACTATTTTAATACTTAATGTTTAATTATATATATAATATATAATATATATATATTTGTTCTTTTAGTATTTTAACACTAATTACGAAAATCATTTTCCGGAAACAAAAAAAATATATACAAACTCTTCGTTCTCCTATTTCTTACTAAATTACGTTTCCTCAAGAACATACCCTCTCAATGAAATTGTGTGTGTGTATATATATATATATATTTGTTTTTCACCCTTACTCACTTGCTGTTTCTGTACAGGGTCTTCTCCACCCCTATATGGAGTAGGTTTCTCATGTGTTGGGTGGATCAACCCACACAGCTCTACTTGACCTGGTGAAATCAAAAGCTTTTCCTCTTATCAATTCCCCGCCTCTTACTGACTGTTTTTAATCCTTCTCTCTTCTTCGCAATGTTGCCTCACTCTCTCTTTATTAACGCTATTATAACGGACACTGTTCTTCTGAACTCTCTAAATACACGCCTCGCCCTTTAAGGAGAGCACGCAGTACCAGACTTTCAACACATTCTCATCCCTTTTCTTTCCAACTCTTTAACGCAAGGGTTAATCGATATTCTCAAGCTTTCATCTGGCCAACCAGTCAACTCTGAAACAACCTTCCTCGGTCCATCTTTTGCCCCAGTCTATGATCTCCAGTCTTTCAAACACAGAGTGTCCAGGCATCTCGTAAACTCTGGACTTTGATTTTGGTTATCTCTTTCTCCTTCCTTCTTCTCTGGAGAGAGTGCATTTTTGTGGCATACGACCTTGGTCACCCTTCCTGGTCAGAAGTTTTCACCAAGCATTTAAAATTCACATTATTTTAATGTTACGTTTTCATTATTTGTTCTACAACAAATTTGAACTTCTTTCAAAAGTTCACAGTTAACTTTTTGCTTTAAATTACAGAGAAAATTTTTCAGATTGCGAAGTTAACTCGTTCTTCTGAGAAGATTGGTGTGTTTCTCGAAATATAAACTTCATTCTGTTTACTTATGTAAGGCAAGAAAACCTTACTTATAACATTTTAATCTTAAGCAAATCTTTCTTTTTCTTTTTTTTTCTTTCTTGTTTCCACAAAAACTTTTTCAGTTATGTTTTATGTTAAATTTTAATTCAAATATATATATATATATATATATATATATATATATATATATATATATATATATATATATATATATAAGCAAAGGACAAGAAGATGTGAATATATCACGAAAGCGCTCGGACTTCGTGTTTCCTTTTCCTTTTCCCTGTGGTTCTTTGCTTATTATAAAGATCACGTGTTGTTCTGTGATTTTACTGCATATATATTAATATATACAGTGGAACCTCGCTTAACGAGTGCCTCGTATAACGAGAAATTCGTATAACGAGCCAAAAGAATGGGGGAAAATTACCTTGCATAACGAGCGACACTTTGCTTAACGAGCAAAATATTTCGTCAAAATTTAAAGCGTAGACAAAAACAAATGTCTCTAGACAGTTTCCTCGTGAAAAAGGATCCAAAAGAAAGTGAAAGTGCCTCTAAAAAATTTAAAGCTAGTGACTGTGAGCTCGTCGAGAATGTTATTGCATTGAACGAAGACGTCTCTCCTCCCCTCAATAACCCTCTCCTCCTCCCCTGTCTCTTCATTTCCTTTGCGTGCGTCAGGAGCACCTTCTCTCTTCGTAAGTTATTTATAAATTTCACCGTTTACTAATTATTTACATTCTCTTTTGGGTTAATTTTTATTAATAATCTTTTCATTTCATGCAATAATAATTTAAAAACGCCTTTAAATATCATTATAAATATTATTTTAAGTATTTTTTAAGCATGGAACGCATTATCATATTTACATTGATTCCTATGGAAAAAATTGCCTTGCTTAACGAGCATTTTGCATAACGAGCACAATTCGGGAACGAATTATGCTCGTTAAGCGAGGTTCCACTGTATATATATATATATATATATATATATATATATATATAAAGGGTGATCCAGAGAAATGGGACCCAAAAGAAACCCCTGTAACTCTTAAAGTATAAGTCCTTTATAAAATCATACGCATCATTCGAAAGAGGATAGTTACAAGTTTGTACAGGACTTGTATAGGTTTTGACAATACAAGACAAGATAAGATACAAAACAAAATAAAAGTGTTAGTTAAAACTAACCCTTCAAGATGACTGCATGGACTGTGGAACAGCTGCGTTTCATAACTGAGCAATATTATGAGCATGGAAGAAGTGTAGTTTCAGCTCAAAGATCTTTCAAGACAAATTTTCAGATGTCAAAATCACCTTCTAAGAAAGTAATCCGTCGGTGTGTCAGAAATTTTACCCTAACTGGCAGCATTGGAAAAAGAAAACCAACTGGAAGAGTGCGCACAGCAAGGATAGACGAGATCATTAACAGAACTCATGAAATTGTACAGGATAATCCTAACATAAGCATCAGACGTGCTTCTCAGCTGTTAGGAGTTGGATATGGAACAACACACCGTATATTCAAGCAAAATTTAATGCTCTTCCCATATAAAATTCAAACAGTGCAACAACTAAACGATGGAGATTTCGCACGAAGACGACAATTCTGTCAATGGATCCAACAGAAGGTAAATGACACCACCAATTTCTGACACACCGACGGATTACTTTCTTAGAAGGTGATTTTGACATCTGAAAATTTGTCTTGAAAGATCTTTGAGCTGAAACTACACTTCTTCCATGCTCATAATATTGCTCAGTTATGAAACGCAGCCGTTCCACAGTCCATGCAGTCATCTTGAAGGGTTAGTTTTAACTAACACTTTTATTTTGTTTTGTATCTTATCTTGTCTTGTATTGTCAAAACCTATACAATCCTGTACAAACTTGTAACTATCCTCTTTCGAATGATGCGTATGATTTTATAAAAGGACTTATACTTTAAGAGTTACAGGGGTTTCTTTTGGGTCCCATTTCTCTGGATCACCCTTTATAATATTGATGACAAATTTCTCTCCCTCCTCTCTCTCTCTCTTCTACATATATATATATATATATATATATATATATATATATATATATATATATATATATATATATATATATATACATTTCAACTGCAAAGAACACGCAGTATAATTAACGTGAAGAACGACGCTTGTATAGGAGAACATTCCGCGCAAGATGAGGAGGAGAACGAACAAATGAAAAAAAATGAGGTAACCACACGGGAATCGAACCCGGGATCTTCCGATTGCCGGTCAGATATGATAACCACTACACCATGGTCCTCACTCGATTAGAAGTCGTAATTCTCCTACATACGCGCAGAATCCAATGCCCCGAGGGGGGCACCTCCCGCATGCCGCGCCTATATATACATTTCAACTGCAAAGAACACGCAGTATAATTAACGTAAAGAACGACGCTTGTATAGGAGAACATTTCGAGTGAGGACCATGGTGTAGTGGTTATCATATCTGACCGGCAATCGGAAGATCCAGGGTTCGATTCCCGGGTGGTTACCTCATTTTTTCATTTGTTCGTTCTCCCTCCTCATCTTGCGCGGAATGTTCTCCTATACAAGCGTCGTTCTTTACGATATATATATATATATATATATATATATATATATATATATATATATAACATAAAAGAAGGGTGTTTTGACCTCCCTCAAAGGTTTTAACAACTTTTTTGTAGACAACAAAGTTATATAATTGTGTGATTTGCTAAACTCTTTATCTTTATCTCCCAAAGAAAAACTTTTGCTTTACTGAGTTTCTCGGTACCTGTTTTTAATGTCGCTTTTCTGCCAACCTCATTGTCTTTGGTCACTCCAGGAACCATTTACAGAGAACTATAACCCACTTTATCGTCCCGGCCCCTCCCGCCTATAAAAGTGTCGACACTTTCAGAGATCGACTGCGCTGTTTATTGTTGCTGCTTTAACCAAACTTAGACTGAACAAGCCTTGCTTACCCCAGCGTGAGAACAGTAAAGGCACGCTCCGCCTTCATGTAAAAATTACTGTTCTTATAAAATATTGGTACTGTTAGTGTACTGTTTTATTTTTTAATTTAGCGTAACCTAACCGGGTTTAACTTAACCTAATAAATGGAATGGGATGAAAATTTGACGTGTTGACAATATTTAAATAAGGCCAGGAACTGGCACAGCGCTCAGGCCAACTAATGCGGTCCATTGCTGTAACTCCTATATTATTATTATCAGCATCATAGGGATTCGAACCCCCGACCTTAGTGTCTTCACTTCGCTTATAGGGAAACGGTGTTACCTTGTGACCTACAGACGATGGCTGTAGAATATCAACCAGATAAAAACAACGACAGTATGGAGGTCATGACAGTAATTTATACGTTTCGTCAGACGTTGCTGAACCTTTATTTTTAAGTACTTCTGAATATGGTATTTACATACCTATAATAATTGGGCTACGTCGTGGGCTATATCGTAACGCCGTTTTCCGTCGATCAGCGAAGTTAAGCGACAGTGGGTCTGGAGAGTAGTTGGATGGGAGACCGTCCTCTTCGTCCACATGGTGACCCGTGGTTCGACTCCACGTAAAACTGTAGGCTCCCTCCGTCATATGGCCTTAGATGTTGCGAAGTAGGTTAAGCATCCCCATCATTACATTACCTATAATTCGTAAATCAATTGGGATCACTATTCAAGTGTATACATAAAACAGTAATACATTCTGATACTTCATTTATATGTAAGAAAAAAAACACGAAACAGCAAAATCAAATATTTTACTTTGTACTTTATCAAATGAGACCCTCCAAAGAAGAAGTGGATAAGCGACAAAAGTAAAAAACTTCAGAACACGCAGTTAAAAGTTGTACCAAACTTGAGGGCTACGTCGTAGCCAATGTCGTAACACCGCTTCCCGTTGATCAGCGAAGTTAAGCGACATTGGGTCTGGGTAGTAGTTGGATGGGAGACCGTCTTCCGCGTCCAGATTATCTAGCAACCCGTGGTTCGGATCCCACGTTAAGTTGTAGGTCCCCTCCGTCGTATGACCTTAGATGTTGCGAAGGAGGTTAAACAAACCCAATAATTATTATTACCAAATTTGAAAGTCAACTTTTAAACTTTTGAAACTATTTCGAAATCGAAATTGATATTATTTTTAACTGCGTTTTCTGGCGTTTTATACTTTTGTCGCTTAGCCACTTCTTCTTAGGAGGACCTCAAATATGCTCTCCAATTTCAACGCTAATCTAAAACCTTCATACAAAGTAATATAAAATACGAGAAAGCCTTATAAAATTTAACCACCAAAACTGTTGTGGATGTTTTCCTTTCTCTGAGAGTTAAAACTAAATGTTTCCTACGAAAGTGATAAATAACATCTCGCCGGCAATAAAGACAACAGAAAAGCTGAGAATATTTCCTTAACTGCTAACTTTGCAGCAACAGGAAATGCAATCTCGGATACATTCTTTAGAGTTTATTGTCTTGGAGTTTTATATAGTTTGGGTAATGCTCTTGAACAATAAATATTTATTTATTACTTTATCTTAAGCTTTTGTTTTGTTTCAGTGCATTAGAGAAAATTTAAAACAACTTTTTCTTTAATTATGTGAAGAAATTTAAGTTGGCCATGCAAATTTGCTTCTCCTTCCTGCATAAAATAAAAACTAGTAGAGTGGTAAGGGATGTTGACGATCATTCGTCCATTTCTTTAACTGTAAATAGTGTTAACATTGTGGGTATGAAACCTCAGTGAGTGAGGGCGATATAGAGAACGCACGTGACTTTGAAAAAATAAAGAGACGTATAACGACTCGCATCGGAAGTTTACATGTATTTATACACGTCTGGAAGGCAAAAGTCATCAGACCGTAGGATGAATCCCCAACAAATATTTAGTTCAAAGTTACTGCAGAAAAAAAATACGTTAATTTTTATTGCCAAAGCTCGGGCGAATGGGACAAAAGAAAAATTAAGTGTCACACATTAGAATTTCTACCCTAATTTTCAATCTTGCATTGCTATTTATATTCTTATCATTAACTATTTCTCTGCAACACAATTGTAATTAGTGAGGAAGGCCAGAAATTGGTACAGCTTTCAGGCCACTAAAGCGGGCCATTGCGCTAATTATAATCAATCAGTAAGGCCAGAAACTAGCACAGCGCCCAAACTAACTAAGGTAGCCCCTTGCGCTAATTATAATCAATCAGTAAGGCCATAAACTAGCACAGCGCCCAAACCAACTAAGGCAGCCCCTTGCGCTAACTCCCTCATCATTATTAAAAGTATCATGAGGGTTCGAACCTCCGACCTCAGTTTCTTTACTTCGCTTATAGGGAAAAGGTGGTACTCGCTGAGCTACTAACGCTGCCAACAGTGAGGGAAGTTTTGTCTACCGCAGCCAGCCTCCGTAGCTCAGTGGGTAACACCGTTTTCCTATAAGCGAAGACACTGAGGTCAGTGGTTCGAATCCCATTGATACTTTTAATAATCCAGGAATTAGAGCAAAGTAATGGACCACATTAGTTGACCTAGGCGCTGTTCCACTTTCTGGCCCTCCTGTCTAATTATTAACTGTGTACCGCATTCAATCACAATACCCCGTGTGGTGCCATAGCTAGAAAAAAATGTTAAATACGACAAACGTCATAGGTCATACTAGTACATCAGTGAACTTCATATGACGTACGTCGTAAATGACTATAATGTCGAATGGGTTAACACAGGAATCTTCAACAGAAAGCCAGAAACAAGCAAGAAAACTGACTGTATAAGTGTATATATACCGATTCTTTATAATGTCATTGAAGGTAAAAACAAGATTAAAGAAAGTGAATCTTTTCAATCTTGTGCTACTCATTCTTGTGCTACTCATTATGCATGAAATTAAATAATGTATAACGAAAATTGAGTTTAGATGTACTACAAAACTTTCTAATAGTGAACGAATAATATATACATATATAGAGGCCTACTTGAGAAGAATTGATATAAAAATTACTCAAACCAAAAATATCAAATTTTTAAATGATTTATTACTTTCTGCTCAGTCATTTTCTAATACACACCCATATCTGCCTATCTGTATTTACAGTATATTCATATCTATAGCCATACCTCTGCTGACACACACACACACACACACACACACACACACACATATTATTATGATATTATGTTACGAGTCCTATCCATATAAGATAAGAAATAAGAATTCATTACGATTTATTTGTAGTGAATTTAATGTTAAAAGGTAAGTTACACTTAATACATTATTTTTTTACAAACATACACAAAATAATTTAATTTTTTATAAACACACAAAATAATTAAAAGAAAACGCTACAAATAAAGATTAACTGAAAAGTGGATTCATTTGATATTTCTTTCAATAAATGGCGCCTCTCATTCAAATATTTGGCTTGCATTCCATTGACGACTTTTAAAATTGAAAATCCAATGATAATAATTAATCAGTCCGGAGAGCCAGAAACTGGCAGAGCGCTCAGACCAACTGAAGATGTGGCTCACTGCGCTAACTCCCGGA
This sequence comes from Bathynomus jamesi, assembly GCA_023014485.1. Classification (NCBI taxonomy): domain Eukaryota; kingdom Metazoa; phylum Arthropoda; class Malacostraca; order Isopoda; family Cirolanidae; genus Bathynomus; species Bathynomus jamesi. The sequence continues at coordinate 863,037 of JAJOZX010001093.1, read as the reverse complement.
TCAATATTACGAGCACCATCCGGAATCGAACCTCCGGCCTCACCTCGTTCTCTTCGCTTACAGAGAAACGCTGTTACCCGATGAGCAAAGGGCGTTATCGAGAAACCTATAACAATTGATCATGTGTAATCGTGTTGAATCTGTATTTTTCATCAAATTTATGAAGCAACTATGTCGATCTTCGTTTATTCATTATTTTTTTTAAATTCATTTTCTGAATATTGATGAGAATTTACTGTGAATGCTCCAAAACACTTAATTTTAGTCTTAAAATTTACTCATGATGAATATTTTAACTGATCAAAAGTGCCACTAAGTGTAGCTTTCATTTATATATATATATACTCTGTGTGTGTGTGTGTGTGTATGTGTGTATATATATATATGGGATTGAACTCAGAATGGTCCCCTGAAGTTTTTTCATGATACACAGACCGTGCATGGAAGAAGGACCTCTTCTGGGACAATTAAATCCACTTTAGTCCAAATAAGTAATGGTAAATGACAAATACTACAGTTTTTTCTTTTTCATGGTGTTAGCCCGACGTAGGCTAAGTATAGGATCCAACTTTGGGACAGGATCTAGGTTTTAAAGCATCCCAGCCCAACTATATTCAGAACCTCAATATAAGCAAACGACTCGTTGCATCCTGTCCCAAGGCTGGATCGTATCTGCTTTGCAGATAGCTGGTGAGGGAAGCTATATTTTTAGGACCTCTTTGCAAGTGACCCGTTGCCTACGTCGGGCTAACATCATGAAAAAGAAAAAACTATAGTATTTGTCATTTACCATTACTTATTTGGACTGTAGTGGATTTAATTGTCCCAGAAGAGTTCCTTGTTCCATGCACGGTCTGTGTGTATCATATATATATATATATATGATATATATATATAATTGGACAGCCCAATTATATATATATATATATAATTTTCATATATATATATATATATAATTTTCATATATATATATATATATCCTGCACCACTGGGGAACTGCAACATGCATGGGTCGTTGATTTAGTTGCACCCAGCAAGTTGCTATCCTTTCCTCCAGTTTCTGTACTTTGTTGATTTTGGTTCCACGTTTCTCTAAACCAAAAATTCAACAGGAGTGGAATTTGTGTTGTTTGGTAGCCAAAGACTGTGTAGAATGAAGTCCACCCAATTTTTCCGGTAGAAACTCTTTGGTGACATGAGAAATGTGTGTCGATGACCCTTCTTGCATGAAAGTGAAGTCTGGCATCTGATCTTCAGTGGAAGAAAACACGCTGAACAATTACATTTACATTTACATTACACGATTACATTTTTAGATTTATGAGGTCAGTTTTGCTGTTAAAGAAAGTAGTAACTGCACCCATCACAGAGTCACCGAAGTGAGAACTCCCTCAAAAGCCGTGCGAACGTTATTGTTCTGTTTTCTTGTCCACACTGCTGTGGACACGGTTATTCTGAGTGTTTGAGTTTTTACCACTGTAAAATGTTTCTCATTGGACAGCCCAATTTTCTCGATTGGTCGCTTGGTGCGAAAACATCTGAACGGGCATTTACATCTGTCTAATCACGTTTTTCTTCAGTGCTTCTGTTAATCTATGCGCATTGCGCATGCACATATTTGAGATATGCACATATGCGCATATTAACATATTTGAGATAAAGTTCTGACACCTGCTGCACAAATCTTCGTGAGACGTATGTAAACCTGAATATTGTCGGTACTCATGCTCGTGCCTGGTGGCTTTTGGTTACATCACCTCGCCGACACAATGATGTTTTCTCCCGCTCGAACAGGGTGTGGCCGGCCACTACCAGAGACTCCTGCAATGCTATATGTAGACCTTAGTTTCACGAACAAGTACTTCATAGTACTTTTACCAGTTGTGGTTAGGTTACTCCTTGGTAATTTGGCTCAAAGAGTAACTTCTTTCCTCTACAGGGCTCTGATTGCAAAACATCGAACAAAATGGAACGCCACACGTAACGGAATAAGACAACTTACCATTGAGTGTACAAACACCAATCTATCACAATAATGAGATGACTAAAGCTTTTAGGGCACTTGCATGTGGGACTATGCACTATGTTGCGCATAAACAGTAACGATGTGAAAGTAAATGAAAAGGATTCTTAGCTTTTGTAGGATTGTCCGCCAACACGATTTCATGCGAAAATTAAAAAACAAAAAACAATTTGGGTGAGGTGACGCTTAAGAGGGTTTGTTTTATGCTTTAATATAGATATCTCACCCTTTCATTGCTAAAGGACTCTATCTCAGCAAGAAATGGGACATTTAGTAAACGTCATAAACGTTTTATTGACGTGACAAAATGACTTGAAAATAAAGTGTAAAAGACAACTCATTTTTAACGTTGCAATAAAGACAGAGAGAGAGAGAGAGAGACAGACAGACAAACAGACAGACAAACAGCGACAGAGAGCGAGACAGACAGACAGACAGCGACAGAGAGCGAGACAGACAGACAGAAAAGAAATAAGCCGAAATGATGAAAGTCGATCAAATCAATAATTTACTGAACATAAAGTTACGTTGAAACAAGATAAATATGAAGAAAACAAGTGAAGATCGATGAAACACTAACAAACGAAACAAAACGAATCTAATCTCTCTAAGATGATACTCAGACTGTATTCTTTTCAGCAAGAATAACAATTATAATGGAATTGAGAATGGAATCCATACATTATTATTCCAGGAAGAAAATGGTTTCCCTCAATCAGTTACATCTTTTCGATATTTTTGTACATGAGAGTTTTATATTTTGGATTTGCATATATAAAACTTATTTTAACTAAAGTTGATAGCATACACTGGAAATAAAACCTTCTATATTTAGAACTTATAACTTCTTTTTGAGGGTGCATTCAAGCGAAAGTTTTTCCTTTTTTTGGATACCAAAGCTTCTTGTTAGATGATATAATAACTTCTTTTTATGATACAGAACTCTTTTAGATAGAAGACTTTTTTTTATTCAGAGAAGAGGAGCTAAGGTGGAACGTCCGCAAAAATGACCCACCTGATAGCGGAAGAAGAGAACCAAAATCAAGGGCCAAGGTTTTGGAGATGCATGAATACTCTGCTTTTGAAAAATTAAAGGTCATAGACAGGGGGAAATGGACTGAAGAAGATTGCTCCAGAGTTGACTAGTTTAGCGGATGAAAGATTGAGAATACCCATTAACCCTTGTATTATAGATTTGGACAGAAAAAGGAATGAGAATAGGTCGAAAGTCTGGTACTGCGAGCTTTCCTTGAAGGAGGAGGCACGCAGTTAGAGAGTTCAGAATGAATTAAAGCAAACTTCCAACAGGAAGGAAAATTACTAGGCAGGGTGTCAACACAAAAGCACAGTTCTTGAGAACAACAGGAGGAACACCATCAGGACTAGGGCATGGTTCTGATTGATCAGTTAATCAGTTAATCATTGTTTCGAATTTAATAATTAATTAATCAAAATACAGCGTGTCCCATAAGTCCGGCATCATAGGAAAAATAATAAAAAAAGGCAAAACAAAAGTTTTTATTTATAGAACGTGCTCAATATGTCCACCATTGTTTTCAATACACAAATTCAGACGTGAAACCCAGTCAGCAAGCACACGGTGAATGATATCAGGAGTAATGGTGTTACATGCCCCAATAATGCGCTGCCGCAAATGTTCAAAACTCCTAATTTCTCTGCGTATACCAGCGCTTTCAAGTGGCCCCAGAGATAAATCTAGTGGCGTGAGATCCGGGCTTCTAGCTGGCCATTCCACAGGCCTCGACGTCCTATCCAATGACCAGAATTGTTGGTACAGGTATTCCCTTACTTGGGTGCTGTAATGTGCAGGAGCGCCGTCTTGCTGGACCATGTTGGGAAATTTCCTTCTTCGTTCAAGACACTGGAAATACTTCTTCCTTGAGCATACGTAGGTAGATGCCTCCAGTGACATGTTCATCGAAAAAACCGGGGGCCTATGATGCGATCCTTCCAAATGCCACACCATACATCACCCGAGATGCACCTTGTTCCTTTGAAGAGGTATACCAGTGAGGGTTGTTTTGAGACCAGTAGCGGGTGTTCTGTCGATTTACCTCACCATTTCCATAATAAACAGCCTCGTCACTGAAGAGAATGGTGGACGGGAAATTGGCATCCTGAGCATATGAATTATGGTTTGTAGAAATAGAAAAATATGAATTTCTCCTATGATGCCGGACTTATGGGACACCCTGTATATTTTTAGAAAATGATGGGAAATGATTAATTTTCCTCATAATTTTAACATCATTTTACCTTAAATTTTGTAATGTATCATTTGAATTTGGCACTTTTTTGCATATATAAACTGTCTAATCCGCCCATACCTGATTTCTTGAACTAAAGCAAACTAAATGTTTGAGCAAAATGTTTTCTTCGGTCTTATCTCACGCAAGAGAAACAATAAAGCTCTTTCTTACTCTTTTGAGAAGTATTTAACTTTTAATAATTTTAATCAGTTAATCATTGATTAATTAGAAAATTTCATCATTCATCACTTTTTCCTAAAAATTATTAATTAACCATGCCCTATTGCCCTAATCAGAACCGTACGCATTGTTAGAGTTGAGCCCAAATAGGTCAGAATAAACATCTTTGGAAGAGAATTTCAGACGTAATTAAGTGAGAGGAAGGAGGAAATGGAGAAACAACACCGGAATCGTTCAGGGTTGAATTGGAGGCGAAAGTTTGAGGGAAGAGTTCAGCTTTATCAGAGAAACGATAGCTGAGCCGCCAGAATGGAAAGAAAGGAGGGAAAGAAGAAGTAAAGTTGTTGGAGAGGTTCTTGGCACGGTGCCAGAAAGAGTGAGAAGAATTAGAATTAGATAGGTGCTCACATTTTTTGTCTGATGAAATTATTTTTGTCAAGTCGAAGAGCAGATTTTGCACGATTCCTGGCAGAAATATAAGCTAAGTAAGAGTCAGGAGTTGGATGGCAACGGTATGTTCTGAAAGCCTGAAACAGATATAAGATTGTGGTCGGATGAGCCCAAAAAGTCTGACAAAGTAAGAAAAAAAGATGAGTAGTGAGAAATAAATTCAGAATGTTGGGCCCATCTCCAGGGCGATCGGGGATACGAGTAGGATGCTGTACAATCTGCCCTAGGCCATTCAGGATTGAGCTGCAAGCTAGTTCACCAGGAATGTCATTGAAATGGGAGGAGAGCCAAAGGTGGTGGTGAACACTGAAATCTCCTAAAATGGAGTGGGATAAAATTAATTCCACTTTGTAAGTGAGGTAATCAAAGAATTTTGGATAGTCAGTAGAATTAGGAGAAGTGGAAACAGCGCAGATGTCGTTAGTTTGAGGTTGACAATAAAGACATAGCCAAAAGATGTAGCATTCGGAAAATTCAAGTTTGGGAATACGAGAGCAAGTTACATCGTTGAGTACATATACGCAACATCCACCTTTAGTATGAAACTGAGTATAGAGAAAGTAGGAGGGTACAGAAAATGGGTTGCTGTCAGTCGTCCCAGACATCCGAGTTTCAGTGAGGAAGAGAAGGTGAGGTTTAGAGGAGGGGAGGTGGTGTTTAACAGATTGGTAATTTGGAAAGGCCACGAATTTTTCAGAAATTTATGAAAAGTGGATTAGACAGAGTCCCAGGGCATCTCGAATAGGCAGTAGCAGAACCAGCCCCACTGCCCGGGTTTGTGTTCCCGGTATCGGCAGCGGGGGAGCCAGAAGTGGGAACATTTATAGTTCTCTCCCATGGGGTACTCCGAGGCTCTTAAAGTCAATACCATTTTGTTGTTTTTTTTAATTTTAAGGAGATTGTGTAATGTGTAAGATACATGCGTGTGTAGTGAGGAATAGGGAGAGAATACCACTTAATACCACTTGAATTTTCTGTCAACAGGCATTTCAGCCTCTTAAGACAGCTCTAATGTTACAGTACTTCAAATGTTTGTCTATTGAATTAGATTTGACAGTTACTTCTAGGTAATTTTGGTGCGCTGAGCACGAATTTTTACTCGGTTTTGCTCTATCAGGTCCTGATTTTGCTCAACACCCCTCCTCTTTCGTCGTATTCATAAAAAGGTTTTTTTCTCAATACTCGCTAAGTCTTTTTGCAGTTACACATTATGCAACTAGGTTTTTATCTAGGTATTTGTACCTATTGTTATGGTATTGTTTTGTATTATGTATATTTTTATTATATTTATATGTGTAACACCCTAAAAATATTTTTAATTTGTCATTTTTAACCATTTTAATATTAGTAAATTAAGCTAAAAATATCATAGAATTCTAAAATTTTCTCGAGCGTTCCTGTTCTCTGTAGAGTATTCTAGAGGGACAACTAAAATATATAAAAGCGACTCGTTTCCAGAGTTAATCAGTCAATTCAATCAGTCAGTCAGTCAGTCAGTCAGTTGAGTTAGTTAATTAAGTTTGGGCATTAACATAATTTTGAATTGGCATATGATTTAGTGAGTAATTTTGTCATCGTGATTTAATATAGTTGATTTAATTAGACGTAATTTATATTGTACCTACTCATCTGTGTTTCTAGTTTAATTTCATAGATTGTAAGTACCTATTTCATAATAAGTACCTATTTAAACTAATTTTGTGTTTATATTTCAGATTTTCTTAAATTTATATGAATTAAGGGCTTTAAATACCTTTACAAATTGGCAGAATATTCAAGCAATATGTCATCAAGCACTAGAAAGTTCAAATGCAAAAACAACCCTGATTCCTTCTGTTATATATGTGGAAATTTTACACTTCCACATCAACGAGCAAATATAACTGACTTCGTAAAAAGAGCTTACTTAGCTTATTTTGGCATAAAACTGGGGGACAAAGATAAATCGTGGGCTCCACATAAAGCCTGCACTATATGCATTGAAAGACTGCGACATTGGACGAAGGGTTCGGATTCAAAAATACCTTTTGGAGTTCCGATGGTAAGTTTATGATTTCATAAAACTACGTAATTTAATCACTAGTATACTGTAACTTACCTAAATGTAATTGTAACTTAGGTACATAAACAAAAATTTACAGAAAATGTTTATAAGAATCTCAAATATTGCATAAGGTTGAAACACATAGAAATGTTAAATGTTTGGGTGATAACTTTTGATAAAATTCATAAAAACAAGTCTCTCGTCGCTTTTGTTAACGCTTTACAATTTTTTTTCCATATCAAGTGTGGCGAGAGCCTACTAACCACGAGACCGATTGCTACCTTTGCTTTGTCAAGACTTCGGGCTTCACTAAGAAAAATAAACATTGTATCGAGTACCCAAATTTCGACACCGCGATACGACCTGTGCTACATTCAAATGAGATCCCCATTCCAAAATTTAAGGGTCTGCCAACTCAAGAATTAGTTGAAGATGTTCCTGAAAATATTGTTATGCACTTTGAGGAGTCAGACACCGATTTTGACCCAGCGTATTTGAAAGTCAAAACGATCCGGAAAAGTTTAACCAGGCCGAGTTGAATGATCTTGTAAGGGATCTAAATTTGCCAAAAAAGGCTGCGGAAATTTTAGCTTCAAGATTAAAGAGAAAAACTTGCTTACTTCAAACACATACATTTCATTTTACAGAAAAAGAGAAGAAGAACTTGTTAAATATTTTAGAACAGAGGATAGTTTAGTATATTGCTGCGACATAGTTGGTTTGTTAAAGAAGATGGGGGTTGAGTCTTACGATGCAAATGATTGGCGCTTGTTTTTAGACAGTTCGAAAAGAAGTCTTAAGTGTGTGTTGTTGCATAATGGCAATCTATACGGCTCGATACCGATTGGGCACTCAACAAAATTAAAAGAAAAGTATGAACATATAGAAAAGGTTTTAAATCTTATCAAATATAGGGAGCACGAGTGGATCATATGTGTTGACTTAAAAATGGTTAATTTTCTGCTAGGACAACAAGGAGGGTATACTAAATATCCCTGCTTCCTTTGCTTATGGGACAGCAGAGCCAAGGAAGAACATTATTTCAAACAAATCTGGCCAGCACGAACATCACTTACTGTCGGAGAAAAAACGTAATTAATCCACCTTTAGTGAGCAGAGATAAAATCATATTTCCTCCTCTGCATATAAAACTAGGCCTCATTAAACAATATGTAAAAGCTTTAGATACGAACGGCGAGTGTTTCAAATACATAACTTCAAAATTTCCAAGTTTAAGTTATGAAAAAATCAAGGCGGGAATTTTCGACGGTCCACAAATAAGAACAATGATTAAAGACAGCAATTTTCCTAATGTCATGAATGAACGCGAAAAAAATGGCTGGTTCTCATTCGTGGACTTGATAGAAAACATTTTAGGCAATTATAGGGCAGATAACTACGAAGAAATCGTAAAAAAACTTTTAAGGGACTACAAAGAGTTAGGTTGCAATATGAGCATAAAAATGCATTTTTTGAATAGCCATCTTGACCAATTTCCAAGTAATTTAGGTGATGTAAGTGACGAACAAGGGGAGAGATTCCACCAAGATATCAAAATTATGGAGGAACGGTACCAAGGCCGCTGGGATTCCCACATGATGGCTGATTACTGCTGGTGCTTGAAAAGAGACCTGCCATCAACAAGCAAATACGCTAGAAAGTCTTACAAAAGAAAAATTTTGCCACAGTGAAAGCTTCATATCTGTTTGTTTTTTTATTTTAAGTCATTTCTATCGTTATAATGTAATTTTACTGTAGTTTGAACTGCTTGTATTCATGAAACTTGAAAAAAAAATTTAACACATGACTTAATTTTTTAGTCCTAATTTGAAAAATCTGGAAAATGGCACATAGGCTGTCGACAAGAATCAGGACCTGATAGAGCCAAACCGAGTTGAAATTCGTATTCAGCGCACCCAAATTACCTAGAATCAAGTGTCAGATATCATTCAATAAAATACGTGTTGCCCAGTGTTATCATTATTCAGCTCAATAAAGTTTGTAACGCTGCAGTCATATTTGCCAGACAGTATCTTATGCAGTTCGATCACATCACCCCTGAGTCGTCTGTATGTCAATGTTGGCAGACCCAATTTACGTAACCTTTCTGGGTATGCGTCGTTCTTTAGATTTGGTACCAACTTTGTTACTCTGCGTTGAACATTCTCAATCATGGTTATATACCTTTTATATTGTGGTGACCAAACTGCATTTGCATATTCAATGTGTGGCCTCACGAGGGATTTATATAGAAGTAAGAATGTTTCATTATCTAGATACGTGTACGTTCTCCTAATCAGGGCCATTATAGAGTTAGCTTTATTAACCTTTATAGTTATGTGATGTTGAACGTTTAGTTTGTTGTCAATAAACATTTCAATATCTTTCTCTACAATGGATTGTTTCAATTCACTGTTATTTTCCCCCATCACTTATGTTTTATTTGCTAGTTTTGTGTTTCCGATTCTCATAGTCTTACACTTGTCCGGGTGGAGTTTCAACAGTGAATTATCTTCCATTTCACTATATTTTGTATGTCTTCTTGGAGTTTATCACAATCCTCATTGTTGTATATTGCTTTGAAGATTTTTGTATCATTTGCATAAAGGTAGATATCTGAGGCTTGGGCAACTTCTGGCAAAGTATTTATGTAAATAATAAACAAAATATGGCCAAGCACTGAACCCTGAGGTACTCCTGAAATTACTGGCTGCCACTCTGAGAATTCGTCATTAACCACCACACGCTGTTGTCTATCAGTTAGAAAATGTCTTATCCATCCAAACACTGGATTTTTTAATCCATAATAAGTCAAGACATCAGCAAGCCGCCTATGTGGGACCTTGTCGAACGCCTTCATAAAATCAAAGTAGGCCACATCAAATACAACCCCCATGTTCAATGATCTCTGTCCATTTGTCCACTATTTGAATTAGCTGTAGTACTGTTGACCCACCGGATATAAATCCAAACTGTTTCAATGTTAGTATGTTATTATTAACCATATACTCTATTAACGAATCCCTAAGTATTGTCTCCATTACCTTGCAGACCACACTAGTTAAGTTGATAGGCCTATAATTTTCTGCAACTTTCTTACTACCTTTTTGATGTATTGATGATATGTTAGCCTGTTTCCATTCTTGAGGTACAGTCATAGATCTGATTGACGTGTTAAAAATAATACTGAGGGGCTTGGAGATTACTGCTTTCATTTCATACAATACCCAAGGATGAAGTTGATCTGGTCCGGAAGATTTATTGATTTTCAAGTTCTTGAGTATTTTATGTATACATTCTTCATTTATGTCGAGATCAATATCGTGAATAATGTTAACATTTGTTTCTGAAGGGGTCCAGCCACCATCTGGTTCTCTTATAAACACAAGTGAAGTGTGTGTTTGATGCTGGACTGCTCACAGGGTAAATGAGACACGGAAAAAGATCAACTAAGGAGGACAGTGACAGGAGAAACGGAGGTTCCAGCATTCCCTGTCTCCTGCCTAACGTTCCCTCCCACGGAGTACTTCACTGGTCGATTGGGGTTCAAAATGGTCTTCAAAACTTCTTTTTTGAGTGATTTGAGACAACAGAATATAATATTTCTATGTATAGAAAGTTGCGCGAAACCTTTGTTTTCTGAGTACTTGAAGCCAGTGATGGTCTCAAAAATGTATCTATTTACACTATTATGGTAATTATAAAACACATTCTAAATGCTTTTAAGGTTTCATTTTTAACCTTTTCTTTTTAATAATGATCAGTCAGGAGGACCAGAGGCTGGCACAGCGCTCAGGCCTGACAAATGCGTCACATTGCTCTAACTCGTGGATTATTATTACCAGCACCAACGGAAGTCGAATATCTGACCTCAGTCACTTTGCTTTTAGGAAAATGATGTTACCCACTCTGCCACGGGCTTTTTCTATTCCTAAATTTCAAATTAAATACCCATATGGAAAAATATTCGTCAAATTTAAAGTTATTTTCCAAACATTTTATGAGCTGTATCAAAATTTAATCGAAAAAAAAACATATATATATATACACATTTAACTGCAATGACCACGCAGTATATTAATGTATAGAAACGACGTAAGTATAGAGGAGTGTTCTGCACACGAGGAAGAGAAATAACGAACAAATGAAAAATGAGGTAACCGCCCGGGAATCGAACCCAGGATCTTCCGATTGCCAGTCAGATATGCTATCCACTACACCACGGGCCTCGACCAGTCAGAAGTCGTAATTCTCCTACAGAGGGCAGAAACCAATGCCTTGAGAGGGCACCCTCGCAAATCGTGAATATGTCATTTAACTGCAATGACCACGCAGTATATTAATGTATAGAAACGACGTAAGTATAGAGGAGTGTTCTGCACACGAGGAAGAGAAATAACGAACAAATGAAAAATGAGGTAACCGCCCGGGAATCGAACCCAGGATCTTCCGATTGCCGGTCAGATATGCTATCCACTACACCACGGGCCTCGACCAGTCAGAAGTCGTAATTCTCCTACATAGGGCAGAAACCACGATTTGCGAGGGTGCCCTCTCAAGGCATTGGTTTCTGCCCTATGTAGGAGAATTACGACTTCTGACTGGTCGAGGCCGGTGGTGTAATGGATAGCATATCTGACCGGCAATCGGAAGATCCTGGGTTCGATTCCCGGGCGGTTACCTCATTTTTCATTCGTTCGTTATTTCTCTTCCTCGTGTGCAGAACACTCCTCTATACTTACGTCGTTTCTATACATTAATATACTGCGTGGTCATTGCAGTTAAATGTACATATTCACGATTTGCGAGGGTGCCCTCTCAAGGCATTGGTTTCTGCCCTATGTAGGAGAATTACGACTTCTGACTGGTCGAGGCCCGTGGTGTAGTGGATAGCATATCTGACCGGCAATCGGAAGATCCTGGGTTCGATTCCCGGGCGGTTACCTCATTTTTCATTTGTTCGTTATTTCTCTTCCTCGTGTGCAGAACACTCCTCTATACTTACGTCGTTTCTATATATATATATATATATATATATATATATATATATATAGAGGTCGTTACGATAGAAGTGTTCTTCGGGAACCTTATCCTCAATTGGAATATGAAAACAAGAGATACGACTCTCAACATTTATTGGTCAAACGTTTCGGTCCACTCAGGGGCCATCTTCAGTGATTAAATAGATGCTTCTATTTAGTCACTGAAGATGGCACCTGAGTGGACCGAAACGTTTGGCCAATAAATGTTGAGAGTAGTATCTCTTGTTTTCATATTCCTATTATATATATATATATATATATATATATATATAAGCAAACACCCACAGGGAAAAGGAAAAGTAAACACGAAATCCTAGCGCTTTCGCGATATATTCACATCTTCACGGACAAGAAAGAAATAGAAATATCCTGTTGGTTTACGTCGTCGTCGTTGGCCTAGGCAAGCTACGGCTTGGGACCGTAGCGCATCTATCCGGTATAGGTTAACCTGGATGATGTAGCCATAAGCACTGCCGCTAGTTAAGTGCCAACCAGTGATTATCTCACTAGCCGTATTGAGTCCGTTAGGCGAAACTGCGACAGTACCAAAGGTGGAAAATATAACCTTTGGTTTTCTATTATTTATTTGTAAAATGGACATGGTATTAGATTAAAATAAATATTTGAATATAAATAATTAACTGACAATTGTGATATATAATTAATTATGTTTACATACAATAAAATAATATAGTATACATAAAATTAGTATTAATGTGGTTCACAATTGAATTATAATGGGTAACTAATTTAAAATGAATTTATACTATTCCGAAATTCAAGACGGTAAAATTAACATTTATCTTGAAACTAAAATAAGAGTATTCACTACACACTCCCCCACCAGAGAGGAAGTTCAAAGAGTTCCGAACGACACAGATTTCCGCTGGACCTTTTTGGTAGCTACATGTACCTCGCTTAAGGTTGATTCCAAAAACGCAGGCTTAAGACGATCGATAGAAACCTTGTCGACCTTGGAACCGCGCTGGATGAGAAATGATTTGCGCGTACGTCGGAGAACTTCATAGGGTCCGTCATATGGACATTGGAGAGGTCGTTTTGGGACAGGTACACGAACGAAAACGTGGGTGCAAGACTGGAGGGCTGGGGAAACAAAGATGTTCTGTTGGCTAGTCAATCGAAGGGGAACAGGCTGAAGGGACTGCATGTGAGAGGAAAGTGTTTGAGCGAATTCCGTAGGATCACATGACTTATCCCCTGCAGTGAAGTAGCCACCTGGTAGCCGCAGTGTTGTTCCATAGACTAGTTCAGCCGCTGTAGTCTTCAGATCACTCTTAAATGCAGAGCGAATACCAAGCAACACGAGTGGAAGCTTATCCATCCAATGGGAGTCTTCGTGACACATAAGGGATGACTTCAGCTGGCGATGGAAGCGTTCGACGAGGCCGTTAGCTTGCGGATGATACGCACAGGTATGCGCATGTACTGTACCCAACAAGCTGGTAAACTTCTTCCAAAGCGAAGACTCAAATTGGCGACCTTGGTCAGTGATGACTTTTGTCGGCAATCCAAATCTTGATACCCATCCATGAAGAAAGGCTCTTGCAACAGTGTCCGCTTGGATATCAGGAAGTGGGATGGCTTCAGGCCATCTGGAAAAGCGGTCGAGACAGGTGAGCAGATAACGTTGGCCTTGAATCACTGGAAGAGGGCCAACAATGTCTACATGAATTACCTCAATCGCTGGGATGGGGGCGGAAATGCGTCAAAGGGGACCTGGTGTGCCTTTGGACTTTGGCACGCTGGCAGGCAAGGCACGTTTTGGTCCAATGTTTGACATCCTTCCGCATCGAGGGCCAAACAAAGCGAGAGGTAACCAGGTGTTGCGAAGCACGGATACCAGGATGGGAGGGCTTATGAAGATCCGTGAAGACTGCTTTTCTGTGACATGGAGGGACATAAGGGCGAATAGCAGCTGTTGATACGTCGCAATAGAGGGGCACAGACAATCCTGGCATACTCATTTTCTTGAGGGAAAGTGAGTGAGTGGAGTCTTCTCTGAGCAGTTCTTGTAGTTCCGTATCCTTATCTTGATCCTGTGCAATAGCATTCCACAGTGTAGAGCTGAGGGTAACAGAAGTAATCTCTATTCTTGAGAGTGCATCCGCTGGAGTGTTCAAGACACCTTTGATGTGGCGGATATCTGTGGTAAATTGCGAGATATAATCGAGTTGCCTGATGACTCTGGGAGAGTGGTTACAGCTGTTTTTATTGAAGACAGTGATCAAAGGTTTGTGGTCGGTAAAAACACAAAACTCTCGGCCTTCAAGGAAATGTTGAAAATGCTTCACGTTTAAGTAAATAGCAAGAAGTTCACGTCCGAAAGCACTATAACGCGTTTGGGCTGGCTGCAGCTTTTTCGAGTAAAACGCGATGGGTGCTTGTTGACCGTTAATGGTTTGTTCCAACACTCCACCGATCGCAACATCTGATGCATCGACCGTCAGAGTGAGGGGGGCATCACTGATAGGAAATGACAGAGACAATGCACTATTGATAGCATTTTTGGCATTGTCGAACGCCTGTAAACTATCGCTACACCATACCAATTTCGTTACCTTGCGTTTGTGTGTGATCATAGCGTGTAGAGGAGCAAGAACACTGGCACAGTTTTTAATGAACTTGTGGTAATAATTTACCAAACCTAGAAACCGACGTAACTCACGCTGATTATTTGGCATAGGGTAATTTTTTATCACTTCACACTTGTCCTGAAGGGGGGTAATTCCGTGCTGCGAAATCGTGTGACCAAGAAATTCCAAGGTTGGCTGTGCAAACACACACTTAGATGCATTAATAGTAACACCGTATTGTTCTAAGCGTTGAAAGAGGAGTGAAAGATGTTCCTTATGTTCCTCTTCCGTTGAGCTGGCCACAAGCAAATCATCGATGTAGGCATAAACAAAGTCTAAGCCTCTGGTGACCTCATCTATAAACCTCTGAAAGGTTTGCGCAGCATTCCGTAGCCCGAACGGCATCTTCACAAATTCGAATAACCCAAATGGTGTACAAACTGCAGTCTTGGGAATATCCGAAGGCTCTACGGGAATGTGGTGGAAAGCCTTAACGAGATCTATTTTACTGAAGATAGATTTGCCGTGGAGAAGAGAAGTAAAGTCTTGGACATTTGGTACCGGATATCGGTCCGGGATGGTTGTCGAATTCAAAAACCGGTAATCCCCACATGGTCTCCAGTCTCCTGACTTCTTCTGGACCAGGTGTAGGGGAGAGGACCAACTGCTTTTGGAAGGTCTTATTATCCCAAGATCTATCATAAGCTGGAATTCCGATTTGGCAGCTTTCAGTTTGTCCGGGGCAAGACGTCTGGGTTTTGCAAACACAGGGGGACCTTTTGTTGTAATGTGATGGGTAATGGTGTGCTTAATGGTATCACCCATCTGCATAGGTTGAAGAATTCCTGGATATCGTTGGAAAAGGCACTGGTACATGGAATTAGGGGGAACGAGGGAAAGTGCAGAGTTCGAGGCGTCCGGAAGGGCAACCTGTTTGGCAAGAACAGAAAGCAGTGTGGCCTGGTCGCATAAGCGTCGCTTGTCAAGATCCACCAGGAGTTTGAAATGCTGGAGGAAGTCAGCGCCGATTATGGGATGCCGCACTTGAGCACAGATGAAAATCCACTTGAAGGATCGGTGAAGGCCCAAGTTTAGTTCACGCGACTGAGTACCGTACGTGGGTATGCGTGAACCGTTAGCAGCGTATAGAGGCGGAGATTCCGAGTGCTTATGACCAGATTTTTGAGGGAATACACTGACTGATGCTCCGGTATCGACTAAGAAATTGACACCAGAGTTCCTGTCCTTTATGAATAACAGGTTGGCAGTGCGAGTACTAGACGCCATTAGGACTCGCTGCTGGGGTTTTCCGACGAAAAATTGCAAGGGGAGATGCACTTCCTAGCCTTCTTTCCAAATTTCGAGTGGTAGAAGCAGATCTTCCCGGAACTCGAACGATGCCTCTTCGTAAATCTTGACCGAGAATGGCTTCTTTGCCGTTGATTTTGTAGCAGAGAACAAACGTGGTTGAGTTGTTGACTTAACTCTTCCACTTTCAACTCCAGTTCCGATTGTGTGTTCACGTTGTTGACCGGAGCTGTGTCAATCTCCACTACTTTGTCGGCAGTTTCTGCTAGTTTATCAACTGGAGTAGCAGGATCCATAGTGGCCAAGACACGCTGAGCTGATGGAGGAAGTTTCTGCAAGAACAATTGTCTAAAGATGTCCTTATCGAAGGTTTGTGTGCGTTCGCCTAGAGCGCACTGCATAGCCCTCAGCATTTGAGTGGGCTTACGGTCTCCAAGTTCTTCTTTTGAGATTAACTGATGTAGTTTCTCACGCTCGGAGACAGTGGTGCGGCACAGGATGGCAGACTTCAGATCGTTGTACGGGTCCTCACTCGTGGAAGTAGATACGATGACGTCACGGACTTCAGAGATGATGCTCGCTGGTAGAGAGGACAAAACATGATCGTATTTTGTCCTGCTAGCGGTGATCCTTCCCAAGTTGAATTGTGATTCCACTTGGTGGAACCAAATAAATGGATCACCCGGCCAGAAGACGGGGAGCTTTACGCTCAAGTGGGAGATGGCACCAGCGTTGTCAGGCATCTTCTCCTATGCTTGCTGACGTACAAGCAAAACGACAAGTTCCCAACGAAGGAGTGGAGGTTGAGACGAGCGCAGGCACAGAGCGCACGGGCAGGGGTGAGGGGCAGAGGGCACGAGCGACATTACAGTCTGGTCCTAGTCGCTCGGGTGAAGGGGGTGATGGGCACGAACGACGTTACAGTCTAGTCCTAGTCGCTCGGGTGAAGGGGGTGATGGGCACGAACGACATTACAGTCTAGTCCTAGTCGTTCGGGTGAAGGGGGTGATGGGCACGAACGACGTTACAGTCTAATCCTAGTCGTTCGGGTAAAAGGGGTAATCCAGCTCCGGGGTCACCAATTGTTGGTTTACGTCGTCGTCGTTGGCCTAGGCAAGCTACGGCTTGGGACCGTAGCGCATCTATCCGGTATAGGTTAACCTGGATGATGTAGCCATAAGCACTGCCGCTAGTTAAGTGCCAACCAGTGATTATCTCACTAGCCGTATTGAGTCCGTTAGGCGAAACTGCGACAGTACCAAAGGTGGAAAATATAACCTTTGGTTTTCTATTATTTATTTGTAAAATGGACATGGTATTAGATTAAAATAAATATTTGAATATAAATAATTAACTGACAATTGTGATATATAATTAATTATGTTTACATACAATAAAATAATATAGTATACATAAAATTAGTATTAATGTGGTTCACAATTGAATTATAATGGGGTAACTAATTTAAAATGAATTTATACTATTCCGAAATTCAAGACGGTAAAATTAACATTTATCTTGAAACTAAAATAAGAGTATTCACTACAATCCTATTTCTTTCTTGTCCCTGAAGATGTAAATATATCACGAAAGCGCTCGGATTTCGTGTTTACTTTTCCTTTTCCCTTTGGTTGTTTGCTTATTAAAAAGATCACGTGTTTTTCTGTGATTTTACTGAATATATATATATATATATATATATATATATAGGGGAGAGGGGGGGTTAGTTCGCCACCCTTTTTTTAATGACTTAAAATTTTCATATAACTGATGAAAGAACTGAATATTAAAACTTTAAAAGTTCAGGGGGTGAAGCACGCATGCTATCAATATCTTGTCAAAATATAGACATTTCTTTGACTTTATAGTCATTTCAGTTAAAAATACCAAGATGGCCAATGTGCCCCACTATAGGGGTATTTTCGCAAGAAGGTTGGGGTACTTTCGCCACACTTAGGGGCACCTTCGCCTGAAGCTAATTCATGTAGAGAAGAAATTATTAGACAAAATGGGAGTAGAAAATACCAAAAAATGTTAGTGAATTTATTATCCTGATTCCTGAAAATGAACATTACATGTTTCAATATTACATGATTCTCCTGGGGACAGTTTCGCCAAACAGGCTAGCAGAGGCGAAAGTGCCCCTAATGAATTAATTCCACATGTTTAAATTTTGTTAGTAAAGATAATGCAGTTTTACTTTAGTTATAATATAACACGTTATGCAATATCTAAATAATAGCCAGTTTCAAATTTAGTAAAGTTATTTTTCATAGAACGACAAATATTGCCATTATTTGATAAAAAAAAAAAAAATCTATCATAAAACAACAAATTTTTTTTTTTTTTACCAGAGCTTTAACACGTACAACCTACCCTCTTAGTTGTCACAAACTGACGAAATAATGATAGTTTTGTTTCTTAAAAACATATCTACGCATGCGCATAAGGAGTTACTTTGTCTAAATGTGGGTATGGCGAAGCTACCCCAATGGCGAACTAACGCCATCTCCTATATATATATATATATATATGGGATGAAGTTCACAAATTTCACAATTAAACACGTGAAATAAATAAATGATGCACACCCACATGTAAAAAGCAAAAGCGATTTCAAAGCCTTTTTTTTGTATATTCAACAGTACACACGAAAGGCCTTGAAATCGCTTTTTCTTTCTTGTGGGTTTCCATCATATATATATATATATATATATATATATTATATCCTAGTGCAGAGCTCCAACAATTTATATATATTATATTCTATTCATTTAAAATATATGATCATTAACATATATAAAGTTTAACCCAGTTTCTCCTCACATCACCATATATATATATATATATAATCTTATCCGTTATTTGCAGTAAATATCTTATCATCTAAATTTCCGCGTATTTAATTTTGTAAAAATGAAGCAGAGTAAAAGTGTTTGCTCGAAAGCATTCTCCGTTCGTTGAGAATGCTGCCTACATATTAAGGCCGAGATAGAACGAGTGTGAAAATAGCTTTTAAAGCCAATTCCATCCAGATTCTCTTATAAAAGCCAGAAAGATTCCACTTAATGCAAAGTCTCTAAGATCGTCTACGCATAATGGCGGCGTTTAATACCACCACATTTATTTTTTGCTCGAACGCTTCTGATATATAATTATGGTGTTTGTGGGTAATACAGCAAACAACATCTTCGAGGATCCTTATTACGTTTCTCGAAGAGAAATTAATTTGAATTTTGAGCTATTACGAACTAATGAGATTTTTTGGCGGAGAGTGTTTGGGGGGGGGGGGGGTTGTTGACTACCAGGTGTTATATGTTAATCTGAAAAGATTAAAGTTTATGTATGAATAAATTATGAAAGTAATAACAGTGAAAACGATTTGGCTGGCTATGTCGATTATAATATATATATATATATATATATATATATATATATACACATCCCGTAACTTCGTAGTAGTTCCGTGCGTCGGTTTTTCTTCACACGGACGACTGTTGACAATCGATCTGCGTCTGACCCCTCTGCGATATATATATATATATATATATATATATATATATATATATATATATATATATATAGGTATTATCTGTCTTTCATCTACTCAATCAGTCAACTTTGGAACATCCTTCCTCAGTTCATCTTTCCCTCTATCTATGACACCAATCTTTGGAACGCAGAGTGTCCAGACATCTCGGAAACTGCGGACCTTGATTTTTGCTCTCCCCTCTTCTTCTATATATATATATATATATATATATATATATATATATATATATATATATATATATATATATATATTACCAGAACTACAATAACTATATGTTAATAGTAGCACGAAGATTGAAGTAAAGACAACACAGAGGAGGGTTCGTTCCCAGCAAGCTTGGGACACGTTCTGAGAACGTCTCTTACTACTACTACACCTTCCCGGAAACCAAAACATTTTCTTTGCCAAATGGTGCAGTGGAAAAATGTGTTTGGGAGGCGGCCCACGCTGTGTGGGAACGAATTCCTAAGTTTGTCGCACAATTTACATGTTTCTGTATATATATATATATATATATATATATATATATATATATATACACATTATACTCTTATATAAAGAGAGAGAGAGAGAGAGAGAGAGAGAGAGAGAGAGAGAGAGAGAGAATTCCCAAACGTTAAAAAGAGATAAAAACACTATGAACACCGAAGCTTTTAGAGAGAACCTACTCTCCTCATTCAGGCGGCAAGCCTAAAACTGACAGTAAGAGTCAAAATTTAAAAGATAAATACTAAAAACATCATGCTTCAAGCAATTCCAACGGATGTAAAATGTTCCGAAAAGCGAGATATTTTAGGAGCCAAAAGATAGTAATAAGATCGAGTGAAAAAGTTTCATGTTTTATATTAAAATTGTCGGTATTTTTGATAATAAAAGATTCAACGAGTTTTCGTTTATCATTACTATTAATGTTTAAAAGTAACTGAGTATGGACCTTTTCCGTTCTATGGGCACCATTGAATTGAAATTTAACAGCTACGAACATAAATTAAAACCAAAAATATTTGAATAGTTTAAAAGATCCTATTTGTCTATTCTTCAAAAATATGACAATAATTTGCATTGAAAATTGGACGTAGGCTATAAGCCATCTTATTCTTAGTTTGTGCAAAGACCTACGATATATATATATATATATATATATATATATATATATATATATATATATATATATGGCGTCCCAAAAAAATGTATACACACTTTAAATAATTATAAAGGCAGTGTTTATTAAAATACATTTCATTTTCAAAAATGTAATAGAATCTACAGACATTATTTAATTGTTTTGTCAACGCCTGTTTTCAAACTGACGTCCGTTCTGGTCCAGGCACTGCTGATAACGCGAAGCAATGGAATCGCAAACATCACGAAACATTTCGTTTGGTATTTGTGTGCATTCTCGTTCAATGGCTGCTCTCAATTCAGCGACTGTTGCAGGTTTTATAGCGTAGACTTTGTCTTTTAAGTATCCCCATAAAAAAGTCTAGTGGTGTGAGGTCTGGTGAACGCGGAGGGTATTCTACGAAACCCCTTCGTCCAATCCACATCCACATCGTGCCAAGTACCACTCGCAATACTCCACTCTTCGGTCCGGATCATCTTCATTAATAGCATGGACTAATCTTGGAATGTAACTTTTCCATTGACAGCGCTTCAAAATGCGTTGGACAGACGATTCTGAAATTCCTACCTCACGACTCGCTTGCCGCACAGATTTTCTTGGACTTTGGTGATACGTTTCCAGTACTCTTTCTTGCTTTGTGGGCTTGTCGATGTCCGTGGTCTTCCGGAACGCTTCTTGTGGACATTCTGAACAGTTCCATCGGCTTCAAACTTATCTCTAATTCGAGTGATGGTAAGTCGCGTTGGTGGATCTGTTTGAAACTCCCTCCTAAACTGTCTTTGCACTTCAACTGCGTTTTCACACTTCCAGTAGCATTTTAGAATGAATTTCCTTTGTTCAAAGCTTAGTCTGACTGCCATTATTAATTCTAATGGGTTTAACTTGGAAAGAAAGAAACATCAATTGAGCTATCAGCTGTTAAAGTGTGTATACATTTTTTTGGGACGCCCTGTATATATTAGGGTGGAGTGAAAATATTAAGCCGTCTTGCCTCACTCATGGTTTGGTGTATTGACCCTCTAGAAGTTCTAAAAAGATAGTATTTTCGTTTTAGGACCCTCCACCCGCCGCATTTTTGCCGAAAACAAAATGGTGGAAAACCATATTTTGAAAGACTCCTAGTATAATATCTATCGGTTTTTGAGAAGATATCGCGTTATATTGTGCGTTATTTGGTTATAACTATGATAACGAGTAAATATATTCACACAACACAAGCGATACTTACTAATCACCAACTACTTAAGAACACTCAGACGCTTACTCAAACATGAATGCTCCAACATTCAAATGAGAGCCCCTTTACCCAATCTCGCCATGGAAGCCGACAGATTTGGTGTTTCAGATAGGGCTGCATCGGCCATTGCTTCAGCTACTTTGGTGGATTTGGGTATCATTACCGAAATAGACAGTTACTTTTTTATTGATCGAAGTAAGGTGAGAAGAGAGAGACAGAAATTGAGAAAAACATTACAAGTTGAAGCTGCACAAAGTTATGGTGATGTTAAAGCTTTATATTTTGATGGAAGAAAAGACAAGACGTTGGTAAAGACAAATAAAGATGGTAAATGGTACCAGGATATAATTGTTGAAGAACATTATGTACTATTGAGTGAGCCTGGTGGAGAATACCTTAACCATTTGAGCCCTAAATCTAGAAAAGCAAGTGATGTATCTGAATCGTTGTTCGCTTACTTGAATGAAGTGACACTAGACCACAATTTCCAGGTGATAGGGTGCGACAGTACGAATGTCAACAATGGGTCTAAAGGTGGCATAATCCATTTCATCGAGCAGAAGCTGAACCGACCATTGCAATGGAGCATTTGTATGTTACATATAAATGAACTTCCCTTAAGGCATCTGTTTGAGCTATACGACGGGAAAACAACTGGGCCAAGATAATTCAGTGGATCTATTGGTAATGCTATTAAGACTTGCCATGAAATGCCTGTGGTAAAGTTCTCCCCAATTACGGATGGGGCCGATAGCATCCCAGTTCTCACAGATAAGCCCATAGAAGATTTAAGTAATGATCAACAATACATGTTCAGAATAATTGGGGCCATAAGAGAAGGATATGTTGACGGAAGCCTAGAGAAACTCAAGTCTGGCCCCCTTAACAACTCTAGATGGTTAACTCTAGCTAACAGACTATGTCGTTATTATGTCTCACAAAAGAATCCCTCCAGAGAGGTACGTAGCGTTGGTCTGTTCATAGTAACAAACTATGGTCCTAACTGGTTCAATATAAAATTTAAACCGTATCTGCCTGATGGACCCAAACATATCTTTGGTGCGATACAAAGTTCATCCTGTTGCCCCAAGATATACAAAAAGTTGTCCAACCTTATATATCACGGAATGCCTATTTTGCTCACTCAGAAAATATTCTTCTATCGATGCTGTCAGACAGTGAGCAAAAGCTGCGCAAAGTTGCAATCGATCGAATAATAGACAAGAAAGTGTAAGGAAGCCAATACAAGGAAAATCAGAGAATTTAGAGTGCTAGAATTGAACTTCAAAGCATCACATTGGACAGACATCATCTTCTGGGATAGGGTTGATATCAGTGAACCACATTTCACTTCTAAATTGTGTGATGAAGAATTGCTTGAGTACGAAACAAAATGTTTCAAAGTTGAGCAATACCCCATTCACACAGAACGTCGAAAGAACCGTGAAGTTGGTTACAGATGCATCAGCATCAATAATATCACAGGAATCAAGAGACGGATTTATTAGGTCAAGAATAAAAATTCGCTCTCTGCTTCCCTCACTTGAAACCAAAAGGGATCTGATGCCTCTCCTGAAAAAATAATAATATCTGAGATGAGCGGGTTTTATATCGCATTCAAATGTAATTGATTTACTGCATCCAACCAAGTGAGACCAGATACAATTTTATTTCAATACATTGTATGCACAATTGTGTTTTTTAAGTATAGTTTTGCATTATAAAGCGTTTTTCTTCAATATTTTTTTTTATAGAACACTTAGTTTTTATGTTATGAGCATATTTTTATTTATGGGCAACCGGCTGATGGCCATTTTGCTTTTATGTAAAAATGCGGGAGATGGTTTGAGTTACAAACATTAAATGACTGAATACATCATTTCTATGTTCTAATACACCAAAAAACAATTGAGGCAAATAAATTTGAAATAAAAAGTTGTTTCACTCCACCCTAATATATATATATATATATATATATATATAATAAGTTTAAAAATATTAATTTCTCTCATTTCAATGGTGCCTATAGGACGGAAAAGGTCCCTGAGTATTATCAATTTCAATGTTATGTTCGCTGTTTTAACGATATCTGTACGTGGCAGAGTTTTCGTCGGCTGTATTTAAACTATATTTATGTTGATACGAGTATGGGCATCTTCAGAAAACAATAGTTTCGCCAGTATAACTTTTAGAACAGCCTCTACATGGAGTCATATATACTGTATTCCAGTGTTAGAAGAAGGGTTAGATAATTGATTTTTTGTAAGAATGGAACGAGAAATCTGATACCAGATTAAGTAGTAGCAGTAGCTGCGCGTTAAAGAGGACTACCAGAGCATCCCGAAAAGTCTTAATCTTAGAAATATTACTATAAAACCTCTTTTTGGCAGCTCGCAAGGCTTTGTCAATAAATGTGGGAGGATATCCCAATTTTGTAAAAGAACCCCTCATATAATAAAATTCGGAGTCAAGATAAAAGAGGTTACAAATCCTAAGCCTTAGGATTTGTAACCCCCCTTTATCTTTAGTTTCTCTGTACTTGAATCCACTGATGGTCTCAGAAAATGTATTTAATATTATAATTAAAAATTACAGTTGAAAGTATAAGTTCTTAGGACCTAAAGACTCGCAGAATCATTCCCATGAGCATACCTTTTTCTGTATATAATCTATGGGAGGAAAACCTTCGGACATAAACGTTAGAATGGGGTGGCCTTTCTAAAATCGGTCTAAGAGAAATCTGAAATGCCGTAGATGCCAGGTTGCCTTGCTGGATGCGGACGAATAGAAGTATCTTTATTTAGAATGTAGTTTTTATGAATTCAACTGTTTAAAATTATAGAGATTTCTCTACCTGCTTTAAACTGTAAAAACATGTAAGCTAAACTACCTGTTCTCCCCATCATTATACTTGTTTTCCGAGTCATTAAATTATTATAAATAAAATTATTTTAATAGTGAAAATTGTCTTCATTCGTTTCGTTCAAAATGTCGGCTGCATTCTCAATGTTTCTGACTTGAGTCCACCTACGAAGCGTGAGCGAAAATTTAATACAGTAAATCAGTGTAAATCAATATAAATAACTATAAATTACGTAATTTTAATAATAAAAGTTAATTCGCATGACAGAGCAAACTCTCTCTCTCTCTCTCTCTCTCTCTCTCTCTCTCTCTCTCTCTCTAAATATATATATATAAATATATGTTAGAATTTCTTTTTTTTAACCGTGTATATGAGGGTAAAATACACGCAAGAAAAATTAAATAAAACTAAGTGTGGACATTTCGTTAATAATCGTTTAACATTTTCAGGCAAATGCGAAATAGTTTAATATAAGGATGAGGGGAAAGTGCACGGGATAAAGAGATAATAACTAGTGGGGAACCTCAAGGGGATTAAGGAGATCGTACTTTAGGGGCCATTTTTTTTTTTTTAAAGAAAATAGTTGTAACAAAGAAAAGGTTATACAAGGTGGTCCAAAAGTCACGATCGGGTGAAACATTTATTTTTTCCTATTTTCACAGTATGATTTTTTAAGAACGGCAAACCTCAAATATATCAGAAAAATTTTGTATGAATGCCACGATGTGGGTTCACAGTTTTTAAACTGTAGGTTTGATAGAATAAAAGTTCGGTCAAAAGAAGACAAATCTGATCGTGACTTTTGGATCACCCTGTACAGCGCTTAATGAAGAATATTTAGAAAAACACTTTAAGTGTACTACCAAAATACGGCTTACCTTCATTAATTATATTACAATCACTGCAGTATTAGTGTTGTAAAAACTTTTTCTATATGTTAATTACACTGGTCAACAAAGATTTTTCATCAGAGTAGAATTTATGGTGGCTGGATAGCATTTTTCACGCTGATTCCAAACCTGCATTCAGATTTTTTCTAGCACGTATAGTTTTCAAGATGAAGGCATATATATAACTACACAGATTTAACCATTTTAAATAGGCAAAATACTAATATTTCAACATTTGATTGTGTTTATTTTATTGTGTTTTTTTAGTATATTCATCTTATTTATTTCAATTATCTTACTTATACATCTTATGTATTTCAGGTGTGAGCTTTTACGTCTAGCAGCATTGTGATTCAGGCAACAACGCCGTGCTTTGTGTGTCAAAAGCAGAGCTGGGCACTTGCGGCATATTTTGCGGTACTGCGGTACTGCGGTACTACCAAACTGCCAAACCGGTACCAAACCGGTACGCGGAAATTTGAATGCGGTAGCGGTACTGCGGTACTTTCAGCGATCCTTTGCGGTACTGCGTTATGCGGTCCCGGTTTGGTAGTTTGGTAGTACCGCAGTACCGCAGTACCGCAAAATATGCCGCAAGTGCCCAGCTCTGGTCAAAAGATCAGTCCAGTCCAAGAACTTGTTGTGTCAAGTTGGTGTACATTTTTTTGAATTTATAGTTTGCTCAGGTCAGTCAACATGCCTCGACAATGTAAGAATGACCCCGACAAGTTCTGTTTCGTATGCGGCCAGTTGACAACTAAAACACAGCGACGAAGTATTACAACCGACATTAAGAAAATATACAAGCTATACTTTGGTTGCCATCTAGGTGACCAAGATAAACCATGGGCGCCACATCAAATCTGTTCTGGCTGTTCAAATGGATTACGTGATTGGCTTAACAAAAAGAAGCTTCAATGCCATTTGCCATACCCATGATATGGAGGGAGCCGAGAGATCATCATGAAGACTGTTATTTTTGTAGTGTGAACTTAATGGGGTTTTCTGCCAAGAACAAACACCAGATTGTATATCCAAACTTGGATTCAGCACGTAGACCAGTAAAACATGATGAAACATTGCCCATTCCAATTCCCCCAAGTGATAGGCTAGATTCTATCATAGATGACATGGAAAGTGATGAAGGTGCAACTGGCGTTTCCGGACCATCTACAGAACCAGAGTACACTTTTGAAGGTAGACATTTGAGCCTAAAAGTTAACCCAAGGACAGTTGAATGATCTTGTTAGAGACTTATCGCTGTCTAAAGAGAAATCAGAGCTTCTCGCCTCAAGACTAAAGGAGAACAATTTACTTGAGAACAATGTTCGTATTAGTTACTACCGAAAGCGGAATTTTGAATTAACAGTATTCTTTTCAGTAGACGGTCCTCTCTGTTATTGCCATGACATCAATGGACTATTTACAGCCATATCTCAGACGTATGTGGCATCTGAGTGGCGCCTCTTTATTGATTCGTCGCAGAGAAGCCTGAAAGCAGTTCTTTTGCATAATGGTAACATAATGCCATCCATCCCCATTGCCCATTCCGTCCATCTAAAAGAGACATATGACAATATGGATATACTACTTAAGGCAATCAAATACGACAGTCATCAATGGAATGTTTGTGGAGATCTAAAAGTTATAGGAATGCTTATGGGTATGCAGTCAGGATTCACAAAATTTTGTTGTTTCCTTTGCCTGTGGGACAGTCGCGCCACTATAGAACATTACACCAAAAGTGACTGGCCACTTAGGTATACATATGTCCCAGGGATAAGCAATGTCCAGTCTGTCCCTTTAGTGGATCCCCAAAAATCTATCTGCCACCTCTTCACATTAAACTTGGTTTAATGAAGAATTTTGTTAAAGCAATGGGTAAAGTCAATTCTGAAGGGTTCCAATACCTTTCAAGGAAATTTCCGAAGGTTACTACAGCAAAATTGAAGGAAGGAATTTTTGTTGGGCCACAAATAAGGGAGGTTTTGAATGACACTGAATTTGAAAAAGTCCTAAGTCCGCTGGAATTGAAGGCTTGGCTGGCGTTCAAATGGATATGTGAAAACTTTCTTGGAAGCAACAAGTCACCTGCGTATAAGGATGGAGTCAAGAACCTCCTTGATGCCTTCAAAGAAATGGAGTGTCGAATGTCGTTAAAAATTCACTTCCTGCATTCCCACTTAGATTTCTTTCCTGAAAACCTTGGTGCAGTGAGTGACGAGCAAGGAGAGCGCTTCCATCAAGATATTCAGATGATGGAGAAGCGCTACCAAGGATATTGGAATGAAAGCATGATGGCGGACCATTGTTGGATGCTGTATCGTGACAATCCAGGCCAAATTTACAAAAGGAAATCACACTCACAGCGCTTTTAATAAAATAATGTATATATTCTTTATTTATAAGTACATTGAATAAGGTATATGATGTATTTGTTGTTTAGCATTCCTAAGTGTGATCTATACATCCATAAATTTTCTTATAGCAATATCAAAAACTTAAAAATATCAAAACCAGTGTATCTATATAACTATACGTGCTAGAAATAAAATAAAACCAGATTCGGAATCAGCGCGAAAAATGCATTAAGAAAAGTGTGATCATGTTTGTGATGAGAAAAAAAGTTTCATTTTGTTGGCCAGTGTTATGGTTGTTAAAATATAATTATTGGACATTATTTTTTTTGGCGTTATCCTTTATGAATATCGAAGTTCAATTTTGTATGAATAAAAATTGTTTTCACAATGTATGCGGGAGCTGCATTGTAGCGGTTTTTATATAATTTTGCGTGTTCAAGGTCTATTTGGTGTTATGATGGTGCAATAATGAGTGCGTTGCGTGTAGCACAGCACCCACACTTTTTCTATGAATCAGTTTTCATAAAAAAAAAAACCCGGTGAATTTTAATTCTATAAAATAGAAAAACAGGAAAAAAAATAAAGTTTTCTGTCGTCGGTGGTGTAGTGGTTAGCGTCGCTGACTACGAATCCATCGGCCCCGGGTTCGAGACCCGACGGCAGCCGGCGCGCAGCCAAACCCAGCTGTTCATCCTTCCACACAATAAAGAAAGTGGTTGGTAGATAAATGGGTACCCTAGGTGGCCTAGTGGTTAAAACGCTACGCTGCTGATGGGGCGTGGTTCGATTCCATGTTAAACTGTAGGTCTAAAGTGGAGTGAAAAGCTTGACCTTCGTTAGAATGAAGAATTTGGGCTGAAGCTAACCAAAGGTTACCAAAGGTATAAATAAAAATATAATCAGTAAGTGAAAATTAATACTTGAGATAACATTCTTTTTCTGTCCAATACCATTCTACTCTTATTAGTTCTCATCTGGCCCATGAGTTAGGTTAGGTTAGGTTGGTTAGATTATGTTAAAGGTTACGTTTGTGAGTCTCAGTTAAAGAATTCTTGATTTCGGCTTCCGAAATACAACTGAAATTGTGTGAAGTGGGAATAATCTAAAAATTACACAGTAAATAGAAAAGTTTCTAAAGCAATCGAGTCGAAGTATACCCAAATAGGTTCTTTTAAAATAATTTATAACTACTGTACATACTCCCTTTTTTTATTTATAGGGTTAAAAAGAGAGCCAGTAAATTCCCTGTTAGTGTTTATGTGGTCCACAGATTAGATCCTAATTCTGAGAGGGGACCATTCCTAAACCTATTTTGACATTAAGGAACCAAACGATTTAAAATTTCATGTTATATAGAACGTTACTCAGTCGTTACTGCTTAGAGAATATTTGTACGCAACACAAATATTCACACTAAATTACAAATCACATTTCCAAGTTATATCTGTTAAAATATATAATAGTTTTAAATTGTGATCATGAGCTAATACCGATGAAATTAGGCTAATTTTTTCCTCCCATTCTTATTAACTATTTTTAAAACAGTGAAGACATTTGTATTGAATTTCCTTCTGCTTGTCGTGTTACATTTTAAAACTAACAAAGGCAATGGAAAAGAGAGCTTGATTGCGCCTTTAAAGAAAACAGATATTGTTCAGTGTTAGAATATATAAAACAAAAGATAATATACCTAAAATGATGAGTAGAAGCAACTCAAATCAGAGAGAGACTGTAATGTCTTCGAGGGATCGAGCTATTACTTTACTGTTGAAGGATAACTATAAGAAATAATTACATTTTACCGATGCTCTTCACCAAGGACTCTTCTTGTACCGTTAGTGAGTTAGTGGCGTGGGTAAGAATTATTTTTTCGACTCTACGAAGAAAAAAAATTTTAACCAAAAATTTAAATAAGACTGTTTTGCTTTCCTGACTCGCATTTTCAATTCTTATATAAGCACGTAATTAACTAAAAATTATATTTTCGTAAGACTACTGCATTTTGAAAACTACAGAATTAAGTAAGGTGTTAATTTTAACAACACCAAATAGCTTGGATCTTATTTTCTGTTAAAATAAGTAACTACAGAATTAAGTAAGGTGTTAATTTTAACACCAAATAGCTTGGACCTTAT
This sequence comes from Bathynomus jamesi, assembly GCA_023014485.1. Taxonomy (NCBI): domain Eukaryota; kingdom Metazoa; phylum Arthropoda; class Malacostraca; order Isopoda; family Cirolanidae; genus Bathynomus; species Bathynomus jamesi. Next base: position 832,965 of record JAJOZX010001093.1, on the reverse strand, counting down.
TTTCAGTTAAAATAAGTAAATAACTTTTAGTATGTATAAAATATCAAGTAAAGAGTATTAAGAAGATATAATTTTATGAGATTATTAAAGCCAAGAAAATAAAACAGTTAAAAAAGTGTTCTTTGTGAAGTACACCTGGAAGGGTTAAACTTTGCCAAAACTTTGCAAAGGCAATAGGAAAAAAATAGCTTTCTTAATTTTTTTCTTTTTACAACATTAGTTTGTACACAATTCATTGCTAATTACCCGCCACCGGCCTCTTTAGCTGATCTTTTACCGTGTCTCATCTACCATGTGAGCAGTCCAACATGCTCAAACAGTCAAACACACACTTCTTCTATTCTTCGTTACACATGCATGCATTTTATACCCTAAACAATCTTTTCAAAATTCAAAAAAAGACATCGTGAGCCTCGGAGATCTTCATTTCGTTTCTCTCCTTATATTGGGAGGCATTTTTACGGGCGCTCGCCCTTGGCCCCTCATTCTTGCATATATATAAAGAGAGAGAGAGAGAGAGAGAGAGAGAAAGAGAGAGAGAGAGAGAGAGAGGTTATTGGATCCATTCCACAAGAACATCATGTGAAAATGTTCTAAATTTGAAGAGTTTGTAAATGTAAACAACCATATATATTGTATAGATTGAAATAAAATATTACTCTTTTTTAAGCACTGTTTCTCGGACACCCTGTACTTTAATTATCGTACTACTAAAGTAAGTAGGTATTGTGTTAATAGTAAAAAGCTAAGTACAGAATTACTGCTGCATATTGTGTGTATGTGGAGTACAGCCACAATTAATTTCACTACAGACATTTTTTAATTACATATCAGCAAGTATAGGGTGTTCAGATAGAAACGAAACCCAAAACAGAAAGAAAAGGGTTAGGTTAAATAATATATACATCTCCAATGGGTTGCGTTTCCTTTTGAACACCCTGTACTTTAATATAGCCTATTATGGTATGCTTGGAATTCTGAACATGGCATACTTTCCTCTCCTTGATTGCAACGAACTATTAAAAAGAAAAGTTGAAAATAATGTATTAGATACCCTCACAGGCAGTGTTTCTCCAACCTAGGAGTCGCAGGAAGTACTCCGGGGGGGGGGGGGGACCCGGTGCTTAGCAAAAAAAAAAAATTAGCCCCCATGGAAAATTGAAGTTTATTTTTTCAGCGAGAATTACAGAAATACATAAAATCAAACAAACTATTTTCTTAAGTGGAAAACTTGTGTCGTGTTAGAGCCTTTGCAGTTGAAATTATCTTCTGTTTGTGTAATCTTCATTAGTTTATGTCTTTCAATTAGATACTTGTGCCTGCTTTGTATTTGCTAATCTTCTTATATTCGATTCAATAAACTAAACACAAAGTAGTGTGTGTGTGTCTATATATATATATTATATATATAATATATATATATATATATATACCAGAAGTGGTACCTGATGCATTGAGTTTTAATTCCATTTGCAACTTCATACTTATGCGAATTAAGTCTCTCACTAATGATATAATTATTAATATAAATAAATTAAATTGACTATATACTGTGTGTATATATATATATATATATATATATATATATATATATGTGTATATATATATATATATATATATATATATATATATATATACACACAGTATATAGTCAATTTCATTTATTTATATTAATAATTATATCATTAGTGAGAGACTTAATTCGCATAAGTATGAGATTGCAAATGGAATTAAAACTCAATGCATCAGGTACCACTTCTGGGAACTCGTTTGTCTGTGATATCCAAAATGTACAGAAGTCTTCTGACGAGAATGATAACTGTGGAGTCTTGCCAGAAGAACGTACAATCAATTTATCGTGTAGGTTTCCCGCAAGTTCGTCAGACTCTACCGCCCTTTCATTGAACGAGTTAAGTGGCCACCAAGACGTCATCGTCACGTGGGAAATAATTCGAAAGCTGTTTTTGCAGTTGAAGTCTGTGCTATATGATTAGGGAAGGGGAATCTCGAAATTTTTTTTCTTTGAAAAAGGGGTCGAAGCACAAAGGAAAAAGTTTAGAAGCACAGCTACATGCCCTACATGTATTTTCTATGTAAAAAATTTTTCCAGTGGATAGGGTAAAAAATAAAAAGCGCAATGAAACTTTCGTTTCTTTACAAAAACAAGCAAACAAAAAAAACAATTTATTTTGCAACACACACACACACACACACACACACACACACACACACACACACACACAGTTGATTTTCAATGAGGTTACCATAATAATTTAGCCACCACACACACACACACACACACACTATATATATATATATATATATATATATATATATATATATATATATATATATATATATATATATATATATATATATATATATATATATATATATATATATATATATATATATATATATATATATATATATATATATATATATATATAGTGGCTAGTTTTGCGTTTAAGGTGATAATGATTTAATTGTATGCAACGATTGATTTAGGCAATGACTGATTGCTTTATAATGATAGGCTGGGTTATAATTTATATGTAATACAGTATCACCGATTGGAATGAATGGTTATTTGATTAGATCCACCATACTATTGGAAGTGACCGAAATGGCAGCGAGGTCACCAGCTTGATTTACGCTCAAGCAAATTAATATTAAGGTTATGAAAGACACCTTACTTTTGTAGTTTATTATGAAAATAAATCCGTTATTTTATTCACTGTGATATAACAAAGAATTGACAGTAATTAATTGGTAGTTTTACGTTATGCTTATGGCATAGGCTTAGCTAATAAGATGAAATGTTAATAGCTTAATTGACACGTAATAAATAATGTAATACTCATCGATGGTATGTAAATGGCATGCAACATAGAACATTGAATAGCCTAGTTAATGATATAAAGAATGCACGTGCGTTTGGTACATTGAATGGAAAACATGACACTGATTAAGTAGGCTAAATGATTGCATGGATGCACATAGAATAATTGATGTGGCCTAATAATAATGGATTGAAATGCTTGCACAAATCATTTATATAAAGGACATTATGTGATGTTAAGTGATTACGTCAAGAGAACATTTATTTAAACACACATTTATATGACTTGAACATAATGACGGATGGTACGCGGAATAAACGGTATTGAATTGACACTTGAATTGGATGATAGGCCTACTGCGTTATTAACGGGAGTCAATGGACGCGTGATTACACACTTTGGGAGTATAGCCTACCGTTCGGCGGTAGGCTAATGTAGGTTTCTGAGGTACTTACGAATATGATGTACTTAGCTTAGGGCGATGTAAAAACTTGAAGACGGGCTGAAGACAGAACCTATTACGCAGATTCGAGCTGTCGTTGTTCGTTAAGCCTCTTGAGATGATGGATGTAGGCTTCGTGGAGACCTGAGGTGATGTTACTTCTCGAGGTGCAGGCTGGCCTGTGAGGTGCAGGCGTAGGCCTGTGGTGCGAATATATCTCGAGGAACGTGAGAAACTTGAAGGCCGACCCGGCAAACCGCAGGCCCGAAGTGATTCCGGTTGGGCCTCGTTGGATTGCTTCTGCAGGTGGTCTTTAGATCTTACGTGAAGACAAATTGTAGGCCCTGAAGAAAGTAGCGGCCACGGCCCCTCGGCCAGGGGGCCGGAAAGCGGTTGGTGGACGCGCTGCTCACGTGATGACGTGCGTCGGTGAGTGATGAGTGAGAATGAAAGCAAATGGAAGCTCGCTTTTATACCCTGGTGACGTAGGACTATACCAAATCGTAAGACGCTTGGTCCGCGTGTCCTTTAGTTTACAAAGGCTTCATTCGCGCCTTTCTTGGGAAGACACAGACTTTCCATTGTTTGATTGCCCACGTGTGTTTTCCAAGTTCTTTGATGATAGCGTGGAAGTAAAGTATTTCTGTCGATTTGTTGGTCTATTTCTTGTCGATCCGCTACAAGTAGTTCCCTCTCAGAGACGAAGGAACGATACTGAGAAGAAATACCATTCTGTTGGGAGACCTGATGAGGCCACTCCGAGATTTGACGCTTGGCCTGGTATATCGTGGAATTCCTGACGCAGGAAGGAGTGAAAGGTCGTCAGATGCTCGGAAGAGGAAGCTGGTGTATGGGGTGGGGGTTCCGCAGGGGGGTGGGGTTGGGGTACGGCAGGAATGGGGGACAGTGAGGAGCGAACGGAGGAAACGAGAGGGGCGGGGGGACTGTGTTGGTGGTCGAATGCTGTGCCCGTAACTCGTCGCGTGGTGGTTCTCGTTGAGGTCGCTCCTGCCGCAGGGGTTGGACTTCGGCAGGAATGTGGAGCAATGAAGAGTGGACGAAGGAAACGAGAGGGGCCGGGGAACTGTCTGAGTTCGAATGCTGTGCCCGTAACTCGTCGTGTGGTGTTGTCGTCGAGGTCGCTCCTGCCGAAGGGAGAAAAAGAAACGTCGTTCAGTCCACGAGCAGCAGGAATAATCCACGGAATGATGCAAAGAGACAGTTGATGAAGGCAGGGGATCGCCAACCCTGTGCCTGAAGTGTCTGTTTTGCAGTTTGCTTGTTGCGTGGAGGCATGTGTGCACTCTGCTCGTTGATTGAAGAATGCTTTCTTTTTAGGCCTTCCCGTAGGGAATGGGGAAGGGAAAACCCGTCGTGCTTCGGAAAAAAATTCGCTGATCAATGAGGCGCGTCACCAGATTTATCGCCAAATGATTTACCGTACAACGGCCGAGACGGGACCGTTGAATATTTTGGACGAGGTGGTGACGAAAGAATGCGCCGTTTGAAACGAATTTGGGACTGACTGCAGCGCTGGGGGGGGGGGGTGAGTGTTGTCCTGAGGCGTTAGGTGGTGAGTTTCGTGAGTCCCTCCACGATCCGTATGACGGCGGAGCAGGACCCAATGCCAGTGGTGGCTTCTCCAAGGGGTCGCCGCGCCCCTGCCGTCAGGAGGCAGTGAGACTCGACTCAGGGGGACGCACTCGGGAATTTGAAAGTTGCGGTGATTGTGCGACGGCACATGACCGCGAGACAGTAAGGCATTAAAGTACCGCGCGGAACGAATATCACTGTTTGCAAGTAGGCCTATTTAATTTCACTGAATTTATGAAACCGTACGTACATAGAAATTTGATATGGCTGCAGAAAATCACATTGAATTTATGAATACCGTATTTACATAGAAATTATTTAATGTGGCTGCAAAAAAAAAATGGTCAATAATAGCTAAGCACAAGGATCGCTGTGAATAAATAACGTAAAATAAGATCGAGTCACTCCGGGGTTACACCAATTTATAGTGGAGCTAGTTTTAGCCGTTTAAGGTGATAATGATTTAATTGTATGCAACGATTGATTTAGGCAATGACTGATTGCTTTATAATGATAGGCTGGGTTAATAATTTATATTGTAATACAGTATCACCGATTGGAATGAATGGTTTTTGATTAGATCCACCATACTATTGGAAGTGACCGAAATGGCAGCGAGGTCACCAGCTTGATTTACGCTCAAGCAAATTAATATTAAGGTTATGAAAGACACCTTACTTTTGTAGTTTATTATGAAAATAAATCCGTTATTTTATTCACTGTGATATAACAAAGAATTGACAGTAATTAATTGGTAGTTTTACGTTATGCTTATGGCATAGGCTTAGCTAATAAGATGAAATGTTAATAGCTTAATTGACACGTAATAAATAATGTAATACTCATCGATGGTATGTAAATGGCATGCAACATAGAACATTGAATAGCCTAGTTAATGATATAAAGAATGCACGTGCGTTTGGTACATTGAATGGAAAACATGACACTGATTAAGTAGGCTAAATGATTGCATGGATGCACATAGAATAATTGATGTGGCCTAATAATAATGGATTGAAATGCTTGCACAAATATCATTTATATAAAGGACATTATGTGATGTTAAGTGATTACGTCAAGAGAACATTTATTTAAACACACATTTATATGACTTGAACATAATGACGGATGGTACGCGGAATAAACGGTATTGAATTGACACTTGAATTGGATGATAGGCCTACTGCGTTATTAACGGGAGTCAATGGACGCGTGATTACACACTTTGGGAGTATAGCCTACCGTTCGGCGGTAGGCTAATGTAGGTTTCTGAGGTACTTACGAATATGATGTACTTAGCTTAGGGCGATGTAAAAACTTGAAGACGGGCTGAAGACAGAACCTATTACGCAGATTCGAGCTGTCGTTGTTCGTTAAGCCTCTTGAGATGATGGATGTAGGCTTCGTGGAGACCTGAGGTGATGTTACTTCTCGAGGTGCAGGCTGGCCTTGTGAGGTGCAGGCGTAGGCCTGTGGTGCGAATATCTCGAGGAACGTGGAAACTTGAAGGCCGACCCGGCAAACCGCAGGCCCGAAGTGATTCCGGTTGGGCCTCGTTGATTGCTTCTGCAGGTGGTCTTTAGATCTTACGTGAAGACAAATTGTAGGCCCTGAAGAAAGTAGCGGCCACGGCCCCTCGGCCAGGGGGCCGGAAAGCGGTTGGTGGACGCGCTGCTCACGTGATGACGTGCGTACGGTGAGTGAGTGAGAGTGAGAATGAAAGCAAATGGAAGCTCGCTTTTATACCCTGGTGACGTAGGACTATACCAAATCGTAAGACGCTTGGTCCGCGTGTCCTTTAGTTTACAAAGGCTTCATTCGCGCCTTTCTTGGGAAGACACAGACTTTCCATTGTTTGATTGCCCACGTGTGTTTTCCAAGTTCTTTGATGATAGCGTGGAAGTAAAGGATCTGTCTATTTGTTGGTCTATTTCTTGCCGATCCGCTACATATATATATATATTGTGTGTGTGTGTGTGTGTGTGTGTTTGTGTGTGTGTGTGGTGGCTAAATTATTATGGTAACCTCATTGAAAATCAATTTTTTTAATTTCTTTTGTCATTTAATCTTCACTAATCAGTTTTTGTAACTTATTTTAAACTAATTTATATATTTGCTACCTAATAAAAAGAAAAGAACAAGAAATTACTCTATGTGATTAAAGGATAATACATTACTAAGTAAGTGGGAAAGAAAAAGTGGGCATATACGAACCAAATTTATCTACCTCACCCTAAAGGTTAGTTCTTATCTTTAAAATGTTCTTGAACTGATAGTAATGCCCGAAATGTTTACGGGTGTTTGTTTAATGCAGGTCTCCCCGTCCGGCGTTTACGAGTAAACCAGAAAGTGAGTGTTGCAATGAGGAAAAACAGATACATTTAGGGTAAAGACTTACCTCAAATAATCGAATGAACTCAGCGCGGATACAAGGGAGGGGGCGGGGATTTAGGATTTGTCATGCCGGTGTCATGTAAATATTGCCAACCCAATATTATATAATATTATCAAAATATTAAAAATTATTAATCATTAGAATACGAGATGTCATTCAAGTTAAAGCTAGAGGAGTTAAGCTCCGGCGCCCCCTTGTATCCGTGCCTGGAACTTTAGAACACACTAAATGATTTGCTTAACAACTTTGTATTCATTGTCATAATCATTTCAAACATTTAACAAAAGCCTTACAATTTTTTTAAAAAACCCTACAAATTGGTCCACTTTTTGGCTAAAAAAAAATGACCCACAATGTTTCACCCATTTTATTGTTAATTATTGCCAATTATTTGCTCTAGTGTTTTCTCCTACACTCTCCAACACTCCCGCATCTCCCTCCTTCTCGTGTCATTCCTCGCATCACCCTTTTGTCTGAGTCCCGCCAACGTGTTAAGTTCAGTGAAGTTGTGTTGGATTGTTTTTGTCGTATTTTGCCGTTGTTTTGCTATTACCCTTAGACAGTAGTCTAGCACCAAAACGTAAAGCATCTGCAAGTGATAGTGAAGAGAAGAAAATTCGTAAGGTTATTACATTAGCCGAAAAAATAAAGATTCTAGATAAGTTATAATGTTATAATGTTATAATGTTTCAGACCAACAAAGACCCTAGGATCCATTCATGGCTGATCTACCTAACTGCGTTCGTAATTGTGTATTGTGCATGTCCTCCGTGGTGGCGGAGGGGACCTACAATTTTACATGGGTTCCGAACCACAAGGAACATAAGAACATAAGTTGCGTGGTGGTATGAGCATAACATCACTTGGCCGCGAGTATCACGTGAATGAGTCTACCATACGCACCATCCGAAAGAGTGAAGAAAAGATGCGTGCTATTTTCATTTAATATATTTTTATTTATCATATGTAAATATCATTATGTTTATGATTTTATTATGTTCTTATTTCATATAAAATATAGGTAGGGAAATTCATTTATGTGTGAATAAAAAATCTACGTATCTAAGTATTAATGGGAGACTTTACGCGGCCACGTTCACGTATCCCCCATTTATCCCATAAGGTATTAAGGTTGTCCAACGCGGATTTACCTAACGCGCCGTTCTTGAGAGAGAGAGAGAGAGAGAGAGAAATTAATTTGCAAAGTAAACAAGTTCGAACTGACTCATAAATTAATTGTACATTTAACATACATTTAACATTAACGTTCAACATTTAACATTTAACATACATTTAACGTACATTTAACATTTATTTCAAATCTACTTTATTGACAATCGCGAAAATATTTGCTTATCCACTTAATGGTTATTTTAAGTTAATAACCTATGATGTTGATTGTGCAGCCTTCTTGAGTCCCTCCACTCCATGCATCAAAGGTTCTCAATTAAAAACTTAAAGAATAAAAAGATGCTACTGGGTTTTCTTACTAAAATTCTTAAACTTGGAAATCGTGAATTTTTTCAATTTATTTCTGATCTATTTAATTCTTTAATGGAGGAGGAAGATCAATCACGATCCCTCAAAATCGCGAGAATTATTCCTCCATTTAGGAAGGGACTGCAGTCTGACATAGAGGTAATTATATAATAGACCAATTTTCATCGTACGTAACTATGATAAATTTAAAAAAAATTATACTATCGACTTAAAATCCTTTCTTGACCAATATAATTTGATATCTACAAATCATTATTTAACTATGTTTCGGCCACTTTTAATAAATATAACTAGTATTTGCATCTTAACTGATTTTAGCAAAGCCTTTGACACCGTCGGCCACTCTTGTCTGATTTTTAAATTTCAAAAGTATGATATACGATGTCAAGCACCTGGCTTTTTAAAATTTTTAATTTTAACTCATTTTCTGATGAAATATTATCCCAAAACTAAATTAAATCGAACTGAGAATTTTTTGCTCATCCAGTTGGGTGTTGTTGTTGAGACTTCTTTTTTTTAAATGACTTTGTATGAATTAATTCAAAGAATCATGGGGAGTCATAAATTACTTTTAATGAATTACTGAATGTCTAAATGTCTCAAACTAATAGAAAATACTTTGAGTGATTGTAAGGCCTAGTAATATTGGTATATCAAGCCAGAGTGGGTGTAGTGGGGTAGGGGTAATACTGACACTAGCACTGAGGGGGTGACACTGAGAGGGTGAGGGGTATGAACTGTGAATAATATACTTTTAGTTTATTTTAATTCTGATTATTCATTTATTCATCCCTATTTACAGTACGACATTACGACAATGAGCAGTACAAAGATATCCGTTAGAAGTAATCCATAAAAAGATGCTTACCAACTCTCTCAACAATGATAACAGACAATCTCATACCACTCCAACGTTCATCAGAGATTTGAAAATCCTAAAACCAAATGACTTATATATAAACTAAAATCGGTATCAGTATGTACAAAGATGTTAATAAAAAAAAATATACTTCACAACTTCACAGGAGATTACCCAATTACCCAGCATCAGACCAATCATAGTCATGATACAAGGCTCCCCTTTGATTTCATAGACAAACCAAATTATTCAATGGAATCTGCATGAAATGCTGTTTCTTACAAAGCAGGAGATATATGGAACTTCATATCTATAAATATCAGAGAGGCATCATCATTAACTTCGTTTCATAAATCACTAAAGCACCATTTTATTAATTCCTATTTTATATATATATATACACACACACACACAGTATATATATATATATATATATATATATATATATATATATATATATATATATGTACTCGTATATATCCAATTATAAATGTCACTAAACAAAAAGTTGCAGACCTTTTTCAAAAATAAATAAATAAATAAAATAATAAATACTGTAAATAAAATGCACAGGCTTACGATGTATGTAAAATTCATATTTTGAAAGTTTCCATTATATTAGACCGAATTTATAATGTGCTACATTTATCTGTGTTTTAATTATTTCATGTATCGTATCTCATTTTTCATTTGTGATAATAAAAATTAATTTTGTCGTTGGTATTATAATCATTTATTTTTTTACCACTTAAAGCTCTCCTGCTTTCCAACAGTATAATCAAATAAGAATACTTTGAATATTGATAGACGACTTGCCATCGAATACAAACTCGAACATAAGTGGCATTATTCTGTAAATCTATGGATGTGATGTTTGGCTTTAAATATTTAATATAATATACCAATTGTAATGTATTCATTTTGAATGAAGATTATTATTTTATTATTATTTATTATTTACCACTTTTTTTATTATTTTTAAAATTATCTCATTTTTCATTTGTAATGATAGAAATTAAGCGAAATTTGTTCTGTTGTCTTCATATTAATCCACCAATTTTGGTGTTTATCAATTCATTTTATGTCTATTATTTCTATTTATTTTCCCATTATCCGTTATTATAAACTGAAATGAATGTCAAAGATATTGCATGAAAAGATTTCATGCTCCCAACAACTTTGACAACATTTACCTGCGGTTGATGTAGTGTATTTAGATTTTCAAAAAGCGTTTGACACCGTGCCGCACAAAAGACTGATTGAAAAAACTAAGGCTCATGGAATCAGGGGTGTAGTAATAAATTGACTAGAAGAATGGTTGCGAGGCAGGAAACAGAGGGTGGTCGTTGATGGAGCGGAGTCGTGTTGGGCTAATGTAGCGAGTGGCGTTCCTCAGGGTTCTGTATTGGGCCCCTTGCTTTTTCTTATATATATTAACGATTTAGATGTCGGCCTAGTCAGTACAGTTTCAAAGTTTGCGGATGACACGAAGCTGGGTGGTAGGGCGATTAATGACGAAGATAGAGGTAAAATTCAGGAAGATCTGAATAAAATCGTTGATTGGTCAGTCACATGGCAAATGAGATTTAACGTGGATAAGTGCAAAATTATGCATATAGGTTCGCGTAACGGTAATTTTGCGTATAGTATGTCAGGGAAAGATTTAACAAGCGTAGAGCAGGAAAAAGATTTAGGAGTTATAGTCACTGGTGATTTAAAAGTAGCGAAACAAAGTACAACGGCGGTCAATAAGGCGAACAAAGTGTTAGGTTTTATAGCTCGAAATTTTGAGTACAAATCGCGCGATATTATAGTTCCTCTTTATAAATCATTAGTTAGACCCCATTTGGAGTACGCGGTCCAATTTTGGAATCCGCATATGCGCAAAGATATAGACAAAATCCAAAGAGTTCAAAGACGAGCAACGAAGATGATTCCGTCTCTTAGGTCAAAGTCGTACGAGGATAGGCTTAAAGAGTTAAAATTGACTACACTCGAGACTAGGAGGTTAAGGGGTGATCTAATCCAGGTTTTCAAAATTATGAATGGGTTTGATAACGTAGATAGAGATAGCTTTTTCGAAATATCTCAATATAATAGGACTAGAAATAACGGGTGTAAGTTGACAAGTAGAAGGTTCGAGACAGCAGTTGCGAAAAACTTTTTTACGCATAGAATAGTAAATAGCTGGAATAGTTTGCCGGTAGAAGTAATTAGTAGCACGTCTATAAACATGTTTAAGAATCGATTGGACGCGCATGTTGATAGAAAGGGTATAGTTTAAGGTAGTAAAATTAAGGCTTTGTGGGGATAGATCCCACAGCTCAACACAAGTGTTGTGGGATATAGGGAGGCAGCGTCTTGGGTTAGGGGATACTCTCTGTCCTTACACACCCCATTTAAAGAGATTCCTCTGCCGAGCGGTGCCCCCCATAGTACTGTGAGGTATTGAAAAACTCATGATCTTCACTTGCCCCACAAACACCTTTAAATGGGAGACCCATAATGGGTGCACACACATTTCTACATTACTGTACAGTCTTTACAGCCACACCTACACTTTTCCTCGTATGTGTATACACAATACACGATTACGAACACAGTTAGGTAGACCCGCCATGAGTGGATCCTAGGGTCTTTGTTGGTCTGAAACATTATAACATTATAACATTATAACTGAATACAAAATCGAACATAACTGCCAATATTCTGGGTCCCTGAATATGATGTTCTCCTATCCAGAGCTGGGCACTTGCGGCATATTGCGGTACTGCAGTACTGCTGCACTACCAAACCGGTACCAAACCGGTACGCGGAAATTTGAATGCGGTAGCGGTACTGCGGTACTTTCAGCGATCCTTTGCGGTACTGCGTTATGGGGGCCCGGGGTGGTAGTGCGGTGGTACCGCAAGTGCCGCAGTACCGCAAAATATGCCGCAAATGCCCAGCTCTGCTCCTATCTATTTGATACTGTATACCTGATGCAATACTTCTTCTGAATAAAAACTATTTGGTTGTTTATATTTAAATATAATAATAATAATAATAATAATAATAATATAATATAATAATAATAATGATGATAATTATAACACTGGTATGCATCAATTTTGCTGTCAAGGGTTTTGTAAGTGATTCTTATAGTTTTTTTCCTGCTGATTTCGAATCTGCAATCCGTTTTTCTCAATCAGCTCAGATTATCCGGCTATGGCCTCATAAGTAAAATAGAATTTTTCGTGATTTTGTCAAAGCGGAATTGGAACAGTAACATCTATCATCACTTGTTTCCAGAGCTGGGCATTTGCGGCATATTTTGCGGTACTGCGGTACTGCGGTACTACCAAACTACCAAACCGGCACCAAACCGGTACGCGGAAATTTGAATGCGGTAGCGGTACTGCGGTACTTTCAGCGATCCTTTGCGGTACTGCGTTATGGGGGCCCGGGGTGGTAGTGCGGTGGTACCGCAAGTACCGCAGTACCGCAAAATATGCCGCAAATGCCCAGCTCTGCTTGTTTCACTTGTATAATATCTTTTTTTACTTTTCAGGCATATAGATAAAATATTTCATAATGAATAGAGCGTGTAAAAATGATCCCAATAGATTCTGCTACATATGTGGGACGATTACCATGCCAAATAACCAGTCCCAAATCACTAAATTTGTGAAGACAATGTATAGAGCATACTTTGGAATTAAGCTAGGGGACCAGGACAAAAATTTCGCCCCTCATATGTGCTGCAAGACGCATTGAAAATTTGAGAAGATGGAGCAAAGGCAGAGCGAAATCTTTGCCTTTTGGAATTCCCATGATTTGGAGAGAAGGAAAGGATCACGTGACAGATTGCTATTTCTGCATGACAAACCTCCAAGGTGGGCTTATAAATTTATTTTTCTTAAATATTTTGAAATCCTCGTATGAAACTTGACATAATATTCACCATATATAGCATAATATTCACCATAATAGTAATCATACATTTACATATACATATTGTTATAGAAAATACATTTACACACATATATATTGTTATACAAGTTACATTTACGTATACAATGATTGTATATTTTCTTTCTTTTTCATTCATATTGTCCCTGAAAGGACAATATGAATGAAAAAGAAAGAAAATATACAGACTCCATCGACCTATTTCATATCTTACAGACCGCAGCCTTCCCTCACGAGCCGCCACTGTCTGAATGCTTCTTCTATTTCATATGCAAGTTTTATATCCATGTTTCTGTGTTTCTATTTTCAGGAGTTAACAAGAGAATAAACACATTGTTGTATACCCTGACATTCCTTCTGCTATGAGACCTGTACCCCATGGTCCTGGAATTCCAATACCCGACCCACCTCAAACCCTGGACTTCGATGATTCTGATGATGAATCAATGACCAATGCCAATGACCAGTCCCAGTCGTATATACCTCAAAATACCGCTTCAAATGAGCCGAGGCCTCTCAACCAGGCCAAACTTAATGATCTTACCAGGGATTTAGGACTTTCCCAATTAGCTGCCGAGATCTTGGGCTCACGACTTCGAGAGGACAACTTGCTGGCTCCGGGAACAACATTCTCCTGGTATAGGAAACGAGAGGAAGAATTCCGCAAGTTTTTGCAGTGCACGAAAATACCTCTTCCTTAGTGTACTGCTGCAATGTTGAGGGGCTAATCGAATCCTTGGGCCTGCCATATAACGCATCAGAATGGAGGCTATTTATAGACTCGTCTAAACGAAGTTTGAAAGCAGTACTTCTCAACATTGGGAATAGGTTGCATCAGTCCCTGTAGCACATTCCGTACAACTTACTGAGAGCTACGATAACATGAAAATTTTACTGGATGCTCTCGTATACGACCAACATAACTGGAGGATCTGTGGAGATTTGAAGGTAATACTAATATCATAAGTAAACTATTGCTATTGACTATGTTGTTTTTCCAAAGGTTATTTGAGAGCGAATAAGAACACTTAACTTCCCGACAGAAGTGATACAGTCCAATGCATAGATTTTTTTATCTGATAGAACAAATTCTCTAAATTCTTTAAATATTTTCATTTTTTTTCAGATTGTGGCATTTGTATTGGGATAGCCGAGCGGATAAGAAGCACTATGCACAGCGTGAATGGGCATCCAGAGAGAATTTTGAACCTGGGTCGCATAATGTCGTTTCAGTGCCCCTTGTACCACCAACAAAGATTTTGCTCCCACCACTTCATATTAAGCTGGGCTTGATGAAAAATTTCATCAAATCAATGAATAAGGAGGGTTCAGCATTCCGATATCTCGAGAGTAAATTTCCTCATATATCTGATGCTAAACTAAATGCTGGGGTTTTTGATGGTCCTCAAATTCGAACTTTGATCAAGGATACTCAGTTCGAAAACGCAATGACTCCAACTGAGAAGAATGCCTGGCAGGCATTCAAATCAGTTGTCACTGATTTTCTTGGCAAGCGTAGAAGTCCAGAATACGAGTCCGTTGTCGAAAACTTGATGGAAGCTTTCAAAGCTCATGGGTCGCGCATGTCCATAAAAATGCACTTTTTGTGGTCCCACTTGGACTATTTTCCTGAAAATTGCGGGGATTATAGTGAGGAACAGGGTGAACGATTTCACCAAGATATCAAAATAATGGAAGAGAGGTACCATGGAAACTGGGATATCAATATGCTGGCGGACTATTGCTGGTGTTTGAAGCGAGACGTGCCCGAAGAAAAACACAGACGGAAAGCCAAAAAAACTTCATTCCTTCCTCAATAAACTTTTTTCCATATTCATTGTATGAATAAAAGTATTTATTCACACAATGTTTTCATTTTTCACTAGTGTTCTTATAATATTACTCGTATCTACAGTGTTTAAGCTAAAAAAATCAATAAATTTGGGGATAAAATTGGACTTATAATAAATGGCCAATAGAGAAAAAACCTGACCTGATTGAGGAAAACCAATGTCATTTTCGAATTCAGCATGGTCGAATTATATAATATGAGTTGAAAAAACCCTCACAGCAGACAAAAAAATTTCATATGCATACCAGTGTAATACGAGTGTAGACTTATTACATACAGGGTGTCCCAAAAGTCCTGCTCCCTAATGTACAACATGACATTAACCTTTGGGACAGCATTTTTGTATATATCCTGTATATATTTTGTGTATATATATATATATATATATATATATATATATATATATATATATATATATATATATATATATAAGGGTGTCACTAGGTAATAGGGGGAAAATTAAACGATGGATATTTTCCTATGACACCCCCTAAAATTGTTCCATTTGGTGTAAAACATACGGAAGAGAAATTTGGTCCTGATTGGTCATCATTTAAAGGTCGCCCTCGTCACTGAAAACAAGACCCATTTGTTGACGTCAACAAGCTGTTCAGTGTTCACAGCTTGGGCCGAACCAGATAATAAAAAACAAGGCAATTTGGTGAAATAACGAAAGTAAGACACTTAAAAACGCAAAGAATACAAACAGTTTATTATATAATCAAAATAGAAGACATAATTTGGCGAATAATGGTACAAAATGGAGAAGCAACAAAAGCAAAACTTTAAGAAATAAAATACATATACAGTAGCAGAATAATTGGTGCTCATACGCTGATCAGTGATTAGTTCTTTCGCGTCCTCACTAATGCTGATTTGTTCGGAGCTGGGTGTTGCTTTCTGTGGTCAGTGACAACTTGAACGAGGAACTGGAGCTGTTCTTCTTTCACTGTCAACTTTCCGTTCAGCTCCTTCACCAGAGCCACGGCCCGTTCTGCTCTGTCGTTCACCACTGCAAGTTTGGAGACCACATCCCGAGCTTGCACGTATTCAGAGTTTGACGTCCATGAAATGGGATGGTGGAGCAGAAAGCAATCTGGCAACTGAAGTTTTGAGAAGAATCCTCGGGTGTTCTTTGTGATCAGTTGCACCAGTCCTTTGCTGTCACTGAGGAACATAGTATCAAGAACCAAACGTCGTTTTGGCGGCATGTGAGGGGCTTCTTGATCTAACGCTGCAACCATGCTGCACTTCACTTCCATCGATATCCTCTCATCAAAGAACGCCAGACCCACTGCCTCCTCCGAATGGTACCACAGGTGCGCAGACAGCTTCTTGGTGGTACCATCAGAGATCTTCTTGTGCGGGTATCGAAGGAGCGTCCTCATCAATTCCCAATCATTCAGCGGAGCTTCGATGGACAGATGAGCTGTTGCCCACGCTTTCATGTAAACTAGAACAGAAAAGAGGCAGATATCTCGAATTCCGCGTTCCTCAGTGTTCGTCAGTTTAAACTGTCTTCGGAAGAGCCAGATCTTGATGGCATAGAGCCCCTTAGCCATCCATCTCGCCCGGTGCATAGCACCAGGGGCGCGGAAGTTTAGTCCCTTGTATGGAACTCCTCCAAGAAAGATGACGGAAAGATCGAGGAATTCCTGATAGTCATCACGAACTTGAAGTGCTTGTGATTTTGCAAACTCAATGAGCTCCGTTCTATGCTTAAAAATAGCTGCTTTGGTGAACGCATCTGTGTCCGCAGTTTGGAACTGTTGCTGGTCAATGCGGGTCCAATAATCATGGAAGCGCTTGAAAAGCAGAATTTCTGGACCGGTAGATACTGAATCTAGCGATGCTGCGAATGCCGCCTGTAGCACCAACTCCAGTACATGGTGTCTGCACGCGCAGTGTAACAGGTCACGTCCAACTTTTTCTTCCAGAAGAACACAAGTTCCTCCACGGTGGCCTGTGTTTGTCGCGGTTGTGTCGAAACACATAGATTTGACATGATCGGTCACTCCCCATTCATTCAGGCAATCTATGATGGCATTTGTTTGTGCCAGCGCGGTTCCTGACAGAAGTTTTGGCACCCCGAGGAGCTGCTCTGTCCCGGAGCCAGATACAAGAATAGGTAAGCGGTCAACATATTCTCGTGACGTCAGATCTTGCATGAGTTTTCCGTCCCAGTGAACAGTCAACGGACTATTGCCTTGGAACTCGCTCTTCAGTTGCCGAGCCTTAAGGGTACGGAATTTTTCACGCTGACGATGAATGGATCCACGATTGATGTTGTAGTCGCTAGCATCATGCCCTAAGCTGGAAGCTGCCTCAAACAGCAGATATGTGGCCTTTCTTGACGAGAGTTGCGTGCGATCAAGCGCTGCCGCCAATTCCGATGTCATGATGTTCTTCGTTGCTCTTTGTTTAGACGCTAACGAACCACCACATGCTCCTTTTTCTTCGCTATCATCTGAGCTGGAGGATGAGGACTCCAAAACCGCTTCGTTGGATACTGCCTCCATTTCAGCTGCTGATCGCTTTCTTCGTTTCTCCTCTTCCTCCCGACGTCGAGTACAATCTTTGACTTGGCGCTGATGGGTCATGTCCAAACCTGCCATTGAACCTGGACGTCCTTTCTGGCGCTGCTGCTGAAGGAACTCCCAATCCTCTGGGTACTTGACCAATTTCTCACAATCAGCGTGGGCGATGTCAAAGAGACGATCGAGGCGTTCAATGAATTCTTTTTCTTTCGTCTTGTGTGAATCGCTCGTCCTTGAGACGTGTTTTTTGAGTCCTTTCCACTCCTCGAAGACTTTATCCAGTTTGCTGACGCAGTGTGTCTCGAGTCTGGTGGAATGTGAGCTTTCTCCCAGAAGGACATCACTGCTCGAAGTGACTTCCTCAACGCGTCACGTATTGTCATTTCTTTTCATGGTGAAGGTAAAGGAAGTAACGAATGCTTGCCTGTAGGAAGGAAGCTGCATCCTTTCACCTCATCAACCGCTGCCCCTAATAGGCATATACACTTCGGGTTTCCATCACCAGAAATCACGTAGCTGAAATGAGAAACGGTGAATCGTTAAGTATTGTTCACTTTATTTCTCAGATATTCAGACACACAGAGATACACACACACACATATATAGATATATATAGATATCTAATGAACGATATGGAGACGCCGCGCAAGCATTAAACTTTGGAAGGCGGGGGCGACCTTTTATAGTTATTCAAATAAAAAGATTTTCAGTCACCATGTTTTTTTTACCAATGGAATAGATTCGCGGGTGTCAGCATGAAAATTTCAAACTTTGCATTTAAGTGACACCCTAATATAATATATATATATATATATATAATATATAATATATATATATATATATACTATATATATATATATATATATATATATATAATATATATATGCATGTATATAAGTACATTTTCGCATATTGCATTCAATTCAAATTTATAAAGACCCATTCCTTTAATTCTGTACGTAACAATATCATTAATAATGATCCACTTACAATAAGATTACAATGAAGTCACTGCTCCTCAAAGAATCTTTTGACAATTTAAATGAGTTTTCTTTGTTGGTGAAAAGGATTCATTTAAAAATAATTTATTTTCAATAACATTAACTTGTAGTTTCTGTTTCCTTTGTATATGATCGCAATTAAACTTTAATAATTACTATGGAAAGTTTCCAAAGCTGTTCTTCAAAGTTACAGAGTATTCGCGTTTTTATATATACAGAGTGTCCCAAAACAACGTATACATTTTTAAAAAACTTATAACAGGCGAACCCACTAACGGATTCAGATGATTTTTATTTCTTTTTATAGGTAAAATATACAACTTCGAAATAATAGATAGTTTAATTTGTTTTAAACACGTAAGTGTTCGAAATGTCGACCATTGACATCAATGCACCACTGCGCTCTTGATTCATTGATTGGCAGACTTCAACAAAAATGTTGTAGGGATATTTCTACACGCTTCTTCAACTGTGCTCTTTAGTTGTTCAAGTAATGTAGGTCTTCTAGTGTATACTTCATTTTTCAAATGACCCCATAAAAAAAAGTCAAGTGGGTTCAAATCTGGTGAACGTGGTGGATACTCGATACTACCTCGTCGTCCGATCCACCGATAATGAAATGTTTCATCAAGGTAGTTCCTGACATCCTGATGGTAATGAGGAGGTGCTCCATCTTGTTGAAAGTAAATGTCCCATCTCCGTAAACTGTCGAATTGCAGGAAAACCTTTTCCCCGAAGCATGTTGAGGTAGCTATGGCCGGTAACTGTACCATCGAAAAAGAATGGACCAACCAAACCTTTGGAAGAAAAACCACACCAGACAGTTATACCCGGTAAATTTACATGTCGTTCCACATAAATGTGTGGATTTTCTTGTGACCAGTATGTGCAATTATGACGATTAATTATACCATTCAACTTAAATGTAGCCTCATCAGACCACACAATTTTGTCCGCAAATTGGCCATCTTCTGTGTTTTTTACTCGAAACCATTCGCAAAACTGGATTCTGCGATCCGGATCATCCTCATTCAAGGCATGTAATAATCTCGGGATGTAAGATTTCCATTTAGCATTCTTCAGAATTCTGTGGACACTTGTCTTACTTTTCCCTGTTTCACGAGCACATTGTCTCACAGATTTTCTTGGTGATCGGTTGAATACCTGTAGCACTTCATCAGAAGTGTTAGCATCTGTTGATGTCTTTGGACGCCCAGTCGCTTGCTTGTACACATCATGCACAGTACCGTATACTTCAAATTTCTCACAGATACGTGAAATGGTAAGTCGAGTTGGAGGATTAGTTCCAAAATTGTCTCTCACTGTTGTTGAACCTTTGATATCTTCTCGACTTTAAAATACGACTTTAGTATCCATTTTCGTTGCTCAAATGATAAGCGCACACTTCCATTTTCCATGTTTACTGTAGGCAGGCAAGGCTATTACTAATTTCGATTTGTATCTCCTTAGGCTAGCCAAGGCTGTTAACAATTTCGCTTTTGTATCTCCTTAGGCTATAGGCTATAAAAAGAAATCAAAATCATCTGAATCTGTTAGTGGGTTCTCCTGTTATAAATTTTTAAAAAATGTATACGTTGTTTTGGGACACTCTGAACGAAACAAATGAAAAAATGAGGTAACCACCCGGGAATCGAACCCGGATCTTCCGATTGCCGGTCAGATGCCGGCAATCGGAAGATCCCGGGTTCGATTCCCGGGTGGTTACCTCATTTTTTCATTTGTTTCGTTCTCTCTCTCTCGTCTTGCGCGGAATATCTCCTATACAAGCGTCGTTCTTGACGTTATTTATACTGCGTGTTCTTTGCAGTTGAATGTGTATATATATACATATATATATTGTGGATGTCATAGAGGTATAAGTGTAATATATAGAAATAAGGTGGTATAAGTATGGGTATCGCAATAAATACTTAAATTATAAGTACAGTATAAGCATAAAAATTACTTTGAATGCTATCATTGACATATATATATATGAAAATTATTTCAGGAAAGTAACACGTGAAAAATATTTATGATGAATAAAACCACGAAGGAAAGGAAACACAAAACGGTGCTCAAGCGCTTTCGTCTAATGACATCCTCAGGAACACTGAAATACATAAAAGGTTACGGCCTATATATACTGTAGGTTACAGAAAGAGAAAAAAAAAATATATATATAAATAAATAACATACATACACACAAACACATATACATATATATACATACATATCTACACACATACATATATATATATATATATATATATATATATAATATATATATATATATATATATATATGCAATAAACGGAGAAGTAAAAATAAAACTTAAAAATTAAGGATTAGAGGATTAACAAAGAGGCATATCGATTTTTAGCACAAGATCAAATGAGTTATAAAAATAATACAAATTTAGACTGGAGATACGCCCGGGTTTTAACACTTTGCCTTTTTAGAGTCAAGTTTCGATATATATAAAAATAAATTGAAGATTAAAAGTTAATAAAGTAGCTTACAAGTTTACCAAAGATTTAGCGTCCTACCCTTTTTATCTAGATTTGTTTTGAAGGAATTCAAAACAACAGGATCGAGTTGAAAAAGACCTTTGCTTATGTTGAAGTTATTTGAAAGTTGAATAATGGCAGACTCAAGAATATTTCTATTGACAATGTTGCTCGAATGAAATAAAACTGAAGCATCATTCCAATCAATACAGTGGGATAACTCTGACAAATGGACAAAAAGAGCACTGGACAACTGTCCTGTTCTGACGGAATATTGATGCTGTTTTATACGTGTGTGCAAATCCTTTCCCGTCTGACCTATGTAAAAGGAATCACATTGTTTACACCCAATTTTATAGATAATGCCTGAATTATTGGTAGGGCTATTTTTTACTATGATATTTTTCACAATATTGTTATATGAAAATACTACATTAATATCCAAAAGTTTAAGTACATTAGCAATGCCTAAAAAGCCCGGGAAAAATGGAAGTACTAAAATATTTTTTGACAAAGTACGAGTGTTATTATTGACACGATAGAAAGTTCGTTTTGCCTTGTTAAAACAAGATTCCATAAACGCAGATGGGTAACACAGATCACTTCCAATACCGTTGATTTTTTCCAATTCGGCATCGATGTATTCCGGACTGGCGATCCTAAGGGCGCGGACAGTACGCGTTGACACACCAACAAATTGGGCTACTTCAGACATTTTGTGTCCGTGGGCTCTGCCAAACACGATGGCTCCTTTTTGCCACTGAGTAACGTCTGCCTCACGACCCATTTTGCAGACTCTATTCAACACACACTTTGTTCTTCACCACCTCACGAAACAGATCTGATCCTGTGTGCTACGTCACCGCTACTTGTCACTTACCAATGCTACATCAGCGCCCTCTGTGTGACCTTGAACTTCCTACTATCGGTGCTATTAGGGGTGACTAATTTTTTGTCCGGTGTGCTTATATGTCGTATCTATATCCTATATATGTCGTATATATTCTTATAGTTCTTTATATATCATTTAGGCATCATTTTGTTTTCCAGTTCATATTTATTTGCAATTTTTTATTCTTTTGTGACCTACAGTATGTATGATTCAGACAATAACTATAAAAACCTTCGGTAATTTTTTTCTTTTATAAATTTGTGTTTCTCTTACAATTTATGTTTCAATTTATTTTATAGATTTATTTTTTTATTTTATTTCTTTGTGACATATATATCATTTTGACATCATCTATTAAATTGATTGTAAACCTCCCAATTGAACTTGAATTTGTATGCTCCGCTTACAATTTTTTATGTTTTTATCCGCGGATTTATTTCTTTATGTATTTCGGTTGTGACCTATGTATCATTTAGGCATCAGTTTGTGATTTTTTTTTTTTATCTATTTTCGCTTCCAATTTATATTTATTTTCATTTCTTTATTCTTTTGTGACATATGTATCATTCAGACAATAACTATAAAAAATTGGTTGTAAACAAGCTATTTGAATTTATGTTGAATTTCGAGCAAAGTTCTAAAATTGTTAGTTTTCCATACAAATGTGTTTGCTCCTCCCACAATTTTTATTTCTATACTTACTATATATATATATATATACACACTGTGTATATATTTTTGTAACCTATATATTGTCTTCAACTCTCCCTTTACTTCAGTGTTCCTGAGGATGTCATTAGACGAAAGCGCTTGAGCACCACTTTGTGTTTCTTTTCCCTTCGTGGTTTTATTCATCATAAATATTTTTCACGTGTCACTTTCGTGAAATAATTTTCAGATATATGTATACTTTGATAAACTTTAATGATTAATTTTAATTGGATCGTTCTCAAACAGCAATGTATCTCTGAAACGAAGTAATTGCGAATTTATGTTCATAGAAACATTTTTGTTCACTTTGATGTCCTGAAATATATACTAATTTATGAGACATAATTTGATAATTCCCTGTGTATATATTTAAATATGGAGAGAGAGAGAGAGAGAGAGAGAAGGGGTAAAAAGGCCGACCTCCGTGAAACGAGTTATAGCACGGAACACCTGAAAGCTTGAAAGGAAAGATAATATATATATATATATATATATATATATACAGGGTGTACACAAATTATCTTTACAACTTCTCTCTCAAATAAAAATATTAGGAAACGAAGTACACATACCGTTTTTGGCCATCCGTGAGAGAAAGTAATATAACCTCAAACACATTCAACATGGGCACTATTTGTCACACGTAAGACGTCCAAACGGTATTTCTTATTTCTTCGCTGAGGCGACAGTAACAACCACCAATTATCTGGATATGCTTGAGAACTACGTCTATCCACAGTTAGAAGAACTGCAGCCTAATGTGTTTTTCCAGCAAAATGGCGCACCCCCATATTGGAGCTTGTTGGTACGAAATTCCCTTAACATCCATTTCCCAAATCGGTGGATTGGCCGTGGGGGGGGGCCCATCTCTTGGCCGGCCAGATCACCAGACATAACACCCTGTGACTTTCTTCTATGGGGTTATGTAAAAGACTGCGTGTACCCAACTTCAGTGGCCAACATCGACGATTTAAAGACCAGAATTGCTGCTGCTGTTGCAAGAGTTGACGTTGAAATGTTGCAGCATACATGGATGGAGATAGAATAACGTTTGGACGTCTTACGTGTGACAAATGGTGCCCATGTTGAATGTGTTTAAGGTTATGTGAAACTTTGTTACTTTCTCTCACAAAGGGCGCAAAAATGGTATGTGCACCTCTTTTTCTAATATTTTTATTTCAGAGAGAAGTTGTAAAGATAATTAATTTGTGAACACCCTATGTATATATATATATATATTATATATATACGGTGATGCATAAATTTGTTTCATAAATCGGAGGGTGTATTCTTGAGACAAAAGTAAAGAAAAAAGACCATATAAACATAGATCGAGAAACCCGTAGGTTTCGAGCTATAGCATGCAACAGGAAAATAAAACTCCTGAAGATTTTTTACATTTTATGCAAATACACAGTGTGATACATTTGCTTCATTAAAGTAAATGGTCGAACTTCGTTCCTACTTCTTGAATGCATGCTCAGCACGTCGCAAAATAAGATAGAGGAGAGATAGTTAAATGGGGAAATGAGTGAGTATGAACAATTGATGGAATGGTAGTTAGCGGTAGTTTATGATTTAATGAAGCAAATGTATCAAACTGTGTATTTGCATAAAATGTAAAAAATCTTTAGGAGTTTCATTTTTCTGTCGCGTGCTATAGCTCGAAACCTACGGGTTTTTCGATTTATGTTTATATGGTCTTCTTTCTTTACTTTTGTCTCAAGAATACACCCTCCGATTTATGAAACACATTTATGCATCACCCTGTAGAGAGATAGAGATAGAGAGGAGGCGATTACAAAGTCCCTGTGCAACTCTAAACTTTAATAACTTTTGTTGGATGCATGATAGAAACAACCTGTAAACTACAGTATACATTCTTAGGTATAAGTTCTTCTATTTTCCATGTGTAAATTATGGTGCATCTCTCTCTCTCTTCTTCTTTCCAGTGAATATAGATTTAACTTACGAAGTCTTTCCCAGTAGTTGAGTTCTTTGCAGCCATCAATCTTGGCTATGAAATTTCTTAGAATTTCTTCTAGTTTATTAATTCTTCCTTTTTATAAGGGGACGTCAAGACTGAGCAATATTCAAGTTCTGGTATAATCAGCGTTTTCAGCAAGGGAATAATTACTTTCTTATCTCTTCTTTCAAAGTTCCTCATTACCTGTCTTGCAACTCATTTTGCTGTGTTTATCGCTATCTGATTTTGTGTTTCAAATTTCGTATCGTCAATCATTATAACCCTTAAATCTATTGTTTTCGTGCTTCTCTGAGTTTCTTGTCTATCTGGGGCATAATATGCTGTCTGCTTTAGTACCTCATTTCTTCTATATCTCTGAAATTTCTCGGTATTACATTTCATGTTATTTTCTTCTGACCATTTGTATATTCTGTCTGTGTCCCTCTGTAGGGACTTCACCGCTTCTGCTTTTCTGATTTTTCTGCTGGTGTTTGGATTGTCAGTAAAAAATGTTACTCTGCTGTTATTGGTTACTTCATTCTCTGTGTCTGTTAGCATGATAATGAATAGGAGTGGAACTAATACTGTTCCTTGTAGTACAAAGCTGCATAATTCTGCACGATTCTGATGATGGCATACCTTGGATTTTTGCGACTTGCTGTCATTCTTTGAGGAAGTTGTAGATCTATTTTCCCATTTTGCCTGTTATTCCCATGTTTCATTTTATGTGTGTGCTTTTAGTGTTTATATACACAGTATATATATATATATATATGTAATATCCTGCATGAATCGGAATGATTTTTCACGATGAAAAAAATCACCCCTACCAGGGTTCGAACCCACAACCTTTTGAATAGGTGAGGGCGCTAGCCATTACACTAACACGGGATAAAAATTAACACAACGTGTCATATATCTAAAAAAACGAGGAAACACAACGCTTTCGCGTCAAGAGGCGTTTTACATGTTAACCCTCCCGCACTCGAAGTAATGACCAGTATTTAATTCAGACTCTCTTGTGAAACACTCGGGGTACCATAAGCGGAATATCATGCATGAATCCGCAAGAAATTGGTGTTATGAGGGGTTTTACTACAGTTCTCATAACATCATTTTGACTGGTACTGCTCTTTGCAGACAATTGTTAAGTTCTAAACAAAGTTTTGATGCAGCAGTCTTGGTTCATGATTCACAACTCGCCATTAAGTTTTTCTATCACATAGTGTCAGTGTTGTTTTATGTCCATTATATTGCTTATTTGGTGGTTGAGGGGTGAGGGTTCATTTCCTTTCATGGAAAACATTAATTGGGTGTAAAATATTATAAAAAACGTGCAAATACTTAATAGAAATTAAACTTGGTTGTATTTGGAATGAATTTAAGAAGGATGGGGGAAGGGGGGAGGGGGGAGGGGAATTTCACTCGCTCTTCTGGGAGAAAGAGTGAACTTAGGATTCATAAACGTGGAAATAGTATGGAATTTGAAATTGCCAAAAGGAAGTTATTTTATATCTTTGCGAGGCATTTCTATATAATTTCTGATATGCGAAAAATTGGGTTCAAATTTTAGGTTAAAGTAAACATTTTCACCTTAATTTTGCGCCTAAAATTATAATTTAATTCATTTTTTTTTTTTTAAAAGCAAAATTTCGCAACACGAGATTTTGTGTTCCGTCGGTCTGTCGTTGTTTGGTATCCTTAGTAATCCCTTCGTATTCCCTTTCATTCTTTTGTATTCCATTTAAAATTATTTACAATGAACAAATAATAAAGAAATAATTTGCTACACACATAAAATTTTTCTGAATGAGAATCATTGAAACAATTAAAGTAAAGAACGGAAAGAGTGAGCTAAAAACCCATTAACTCTTACCCTTTTGTACCCCAAAAAAATAACTATCCGCAACCCTTATTGAACTGCCTCAAATGCCCCTTCGAAAACCCCATAAGAGGGACATGGTGTACCACATACAACGCCAATTCTGTTCTATGAGGGAAAATTTCCGAAAAGTATTTCTCTATCCATCAAAACGATGGTCTCAGACCTCGTAAACGACTTTTTCAATGGATCCTATTTTCCCGAAGGAAAAAAAAAATCTGTCGGATAAAAATGTTAAAAATTTTTAAGGCGTTAAATTG
This sequence comes from Bathynomus jamesi, assembly GCA_023014485.1. NCBI lineage: Eukaryota > Metazoa > Arthropoda > Malacostraca > Isopoda > Cirolanidae > Bathynomus > Bathynomus jamesi. The sequence goes on along the minus strand of JAJOZX010001093.1, from coordinate 805,771 downwards.
ATGAAAGAAAATCTCATGTACACACACACACACACACACACACACACACACACACACACACACACACACACACATATATATACACATATATATATATATATATATATATAATATATATATATATATATATATAATAAATTTGAAAAACATAACTGAAAGGAATAGAGTGTGATAGGTTAGGAAGTCGGGTATAAAATATTTCTAATTACTTTTTTGGTGGCAAAAAAAAATTTGTTTACATTATTCTTCATTTAATAATATTCGAGATTTTTTTCCTTTTTTAATATTTAAATACATTTTTTTAATTTTCCTTCCATTAATTCGGTTAAATTTTATTGCATTTAATAAACGTAACCCCCAAGAATGTGTGTGTGTGTGTGTGTGTGTGTGTGCATGTGTGTGTATGTGTGCGTATCTGTGTGTTTACAAAAAAAGCAAAATATTCTTTTGAACTTTAATACGGCCTGTTGGCTTCACACTGTTTTCCTTTGTAAAACTCAAAGAGTATAAGCGTTTAAATGCCACTTCGAATTCCGCTAAAAATGTTTGGAAATAGTTGATTGTCACATTTTTATTGTTCTTTTAATTTGGGGAGGCGTTCAGCAATTAAATGATATCTTTTAAATCAACAGAGTTGAAATATATCACTTAAATCTTAAAAATCTTTAATCTTATATATACAGTATATATATTTTCACTGGACATCTACTTGAAAAGAGTACAGTATATATATATATATATATATATATATATATATATATATATATATATATAGAAAAGAAGACCTTAAACAGACTGCATATTATGCTCCAGATAGACAGGAAATTCAGAGAAGCACGAAAGCGATCGATTTCGGGATAATAATGACAGATGATGCAAAATTTGAAACACAAAATCAGATAGCGATAAATAAAGCAAAAAGAGTCGCCGGACAGGTACTAAGAGCGTTCAAGAGAAGGGACAGGACAGTAATGATTCCCCTGCTAAAAACACTGATTATACCAAAACTTGAATACTGCTCAGTTTTGACGTCCCCATACAAAAAGGAAGAAACTAATAAACTAGAAGAAACGCAAAGGCATTTCACAGCCAAGATTGATGGCTGCAAAGAACTCAACTACTGGGAAAGACTACGTAAACTAAATCTGTACTCCCTGGAAAGAAGAAGAGAGAGGTACACCATAATCTACATATGGAAAATGATCGAAAAACTGGTACAAACCTCAAACTAAACCCAATTACCATTCAAACAACACTGGAAAATAGGAAAGGCCGAATGTGTAGTGTCCCCAAATTAAAGGCCCGACAAGGGACCTCCTCAACTCTGAAGGAAAATAGCTTGGTTGTCAGGGGGCCAAGACTTTTCAACCAGCTTCCAAAGGCCCTCAGAAACGTAACGGGGGTCAAAGTTGAAGTTTTCAAGAGAAGACTGGATGCCTGGCTCAGGACGGTACCAGATGAGCTGGGCGTGCCTGGCTATGTACGGTGGAGAGCGCAAGAAAGCAACTCGCTCCTCCACTAAGCCAGACCTAGAGGCGGGGCCACCAGCTTCACCTCCGTGTGAAGAGAGACCAACGCACGAAACAACATAAGGTTCATAAGGTAAGGTAAGGTGTGTGTGTGTATATATATATATATGTGTGTGTGTGTGTGTGTGTGTGTGTTTGCAAAAGAAACAAAATATTATTTTAAATTTTTTCACTTTTCTTCAAACCACTTTCATTCATTGAAGAAATATTGAGTATGAAAGTGGAAGTAAAAAAGTGGTTTCCTTTTGTGGGATTTTAATTTAGTGGTTTTAATTTAAGTTCGTTAATGAGTTTTTGACGGATTTTAAAAGGAAAATCCAATTTGGAAGGTGAGTGGGTTGTTATGTTTATTTTAATTAACGGGATTATTCGCATAGATTCCATTCACACTTTACTAAATGCGTTTGTTTATGGTACTAATTAACATACTTTTATTTTCTTTGTACAGAATCTGTTTGTGTGTTTGGGCCCTGGAGTCCCGAGCTCCCTAGAGAGGATAAGGTTAGGGGGCTTTTCATATTCTGACTAGTTGGAGATATTTTTTTCTGCCATTTGTGTCTCCTGGGATGTAAATCGTCAGCCGCGATTTCTTTATTTATGATGTACTCGTATTTGTGGTTTATGTCGTGTAAAAGGTGGACATATACCCACGTACTATATGAGGAGGATATCCAACATTATAATTATAATTATAAAAAATTATATTTATAATTCAATTTTATGATTTGTGTACTTTCAATAGCTTTTAAAGTTCAAGAATCTTGTTTATAGACTTTTTTTATCCCATATGTGACCTGATACGGTTCTTTTTCGTCACCATTAAGTACTTATATAGTCCATCCTATGTATTATAACATTTGTCGTAATAGTGAGGACACTATAAAGATTAAAGAGAAAAATCCTTAAATGCAATAAATTTTGCGTAGAATTACGCGATCAATAGCAGGAAACCAGAATAAGTCTCCCGCTATTTGTTTGAATGATCTCATTGGCGAGACCATTGAAAAGGGTATTTTTATGGCGAATTTCGTGAAAGAACGAAAGTTTAAAATGAAATTATGTAGGGAGAAGTCTTCATATGTTTCAGTTCATCATCTTTATCCATTTTTTATCCATTTCCTTTCAAGAACTGAATAAAGAAGATGAATCGAGAAAGATAAATTACATATTGGATATACTTTTGAAACGAGATATATATATATATAAAATTATTTTATATTTATATATATATATATATATCTATTTTTTTTTAATATATAAAATAAATATATAAAATTATTATAAATAACTATATAGCGTTAGAGTTTATTTATTTTACCATTTTGCTTTTACATTTCAACATACAATTGTTCACTTTTACAGTCTTTGTTGTTTTTCAATGACTAAAGACAAAGCTTTGAGCATTCCTTTGATAAAGAAAATTCTGTTATTTATTCCAAGATCTCACAAAGAGCACTTGAAACTAACCAGCACTTCATGATGCTTGAAAGGAAAATCCATTAACCAATAAATCCTTTATCAACTAAAATATAGTACTTTATATTTAATTCATATAATATTTACTACATCCCGACAAAGATTAATTTCATACAGTAAAAGTACTAATTATAAAAGTGTACTGACTTTCATAAAAGTACTTTCAGTCATTGTACAAATTTTTAAATGTTTTAAACAAATATTATGAATAGTGTCAAGAAAAGGTAAATTTTTCCAATTAAGGGTGTTACTATGCTTTCCATTAAACGTATACGCTACGCATGGAAAGGACGCCAAAGTTTAACCATCCAACAACGCAGGGTACATTTGACAATTTAATTGAAACTCCTCCAAGATGTGCCCAAAATCGTATATGTTGCTCCTAAAGAGAGTTACGTACACGATATTTTTTAGTGTGTATATATATATATATATATATATATATATATATATATATATATATATATATATATATATACATGATGTAAACCTACAAGGAAAAAGAAAAAATTATTCCAAGGTCTTTCGTGTATTCAGAAGTACACCTCGTCAGGGAATGACGAGGTGTATTTCTGAATACACGAAAGGCCTTAGAATAATTTTTCTTTTTCCTTGTAGGTTTACATCATTCATTCATTTCACGTGTTTAATTATGAAATTCATCCCAGATATATATATATATGTGTGTGTGTGTGTGTGTGTGTATGTATATGTATGTGTGCGTGTGTGTATATATATATATATATACGAGGTTTCTTCAAAACGTATCCGGACTAATGGGATTATAGACAGAATATGGTACTTACAAAGTTTAAGATTTAATCTCCCTCAAAGTACGCTCCTTCTGAAGCCACACACTTTACCCAATGACCCTGTCACTGTTGAAAACATTTTTCGAAAGCATTTTACGGAATAGCCAAAAGCTGCTCCGTCGAATTTCTTTTAATGGTCTCAACATCATTGAATCGGTGTCCTTTCAGGGTTTGTTTGAGCTTCGGAAACAAAAAAAAAGTCGCATGAAGCCAAATCCGGCGAATCTGGAATTTTACATTGAAGGAAACGGCCGCAGAAGTGGGAGTCCGGAGACTAGATGCTTCATCACGATAACGCGCCATCTCACTCCTTGCAACTTGTTCAGCAATTTTTGGCCAAAAATTGCAACCCCCGAAGTATGGCATCCTCCATATTCACCAGATTTGGCTCCCTGCGACATTTTTTTCGTCTCCGAAGCTCAAACAAACCCTGAAAGGACGTCAATTCGATGATGGTGAGACCATTAATTAAAAGAAACTCGATGGAGCAGTGTTTGGCCATTCCGAAAAGTGCTTCCGAAAAATGTTTTCAACAGTGCCAGGATCGTTGGGCTAAGTGTGTGGCTTCAGAAGGAACGTACTTTGAGGGAGATTAAACCCCCAAACCCTGTAAGTACCATATTCTGTCTATAATCGCATCAGTCCGGATACCTTTTAAACACGCCTCGTGTGTGTGTGTGTATATATATATATATATATATACATATATATATATATTATATATATATAATATATATATATATATATATATATATATATATATATATATATATATATACGTATATTTGGGGAACAGCTTTTCCTTTAAACATTTTCAATGTAAAATAAGGTCAGAGACCAGCCTGAGCAGATCGGATCGAGTTAACTTAGTACGATTCCGATGTGGACATCACCCCAACTTACGGACATATAAACACAGACTAGAAAACTCCACAGACGACACCTGCTACCTGTGCCAGGACACACCACAAACAATTGAACACATTATGACAGACTGTACCGCTGCAGCACAACAACGAACACAACACAACATCACTAGTGCGCTGAATCTCTGGTCCACTCTGGAGAGAGCGATCGGTTACCTGCGTGCCGCCGCGCCAACTTGCTCGATCAGGGTGGGCTGATCGGCTAACCAACATGTTTGGTCGAATAATCGACCGTCGTTTTTATTTATTAATTTATTATGAGTTTTCTCAATTTTCCGTATGGCATTTTTCAATAATGTTGGTAAATTATAAATAATATTTCCAAAATTTTCCGACGTTTCGCTCTGTCCTCGAGCATCTTCAGGGAATTCGTTTCGAGCCATCTTCGTAGGTGTTCTGCGTAGAATGAAAATTTATTGTCAGGGCGCTCACTTTTATAGCTCATTTTCGGAGGTTTTCCCGCAGTTTCGCGTACGTTTACTGACAGGATTGATCAGTTTTGTACGTGTAACTTAAGGATTCGTTCTTGCCCGGTTCGCTGATTGTTTATTTTTGGTGAAGTCTCTTTTATTATTAATGCTTCGATGATATGAAGTCTTTTCTCATCCCTTATTTGTGTTACCACGTTTGTCGCTTCCACTATCTGTTGCCTGGTCAGGATTATTTTTTGTATGTTCCACATGTGATCTTTCGGACTTCTTTCTTGTAAGTGCATTGTTAGCCTTCTTGACAGTGTTATTATGGTTGAGCCCACGTATATCATTGTGGCATTGTTTACTAGAAACTTTTGGGGGTGGCTTTCTTTCATTGATCCAAAAAATGTCATACGGAAAATTGAGAAAACTAATAATAAATTAATAAATAAAAACTACGGTCGATTATTCAACCAAACATATATATATATATATATATAAAATGGCGAATTACTGTAGGCCCTATAATAAATGTCATTTATAAGGCAGATTAATAGAATGAGATTTATTCCTTTTAATAAGCAAAACAAAGTCAATTATAAAATTACAATTGCTAACGTTACAATTCTTGATTTATTGTGCAGTAAGAAAAGAATATAAGTTACTGATTAATATTAATAACAAAAGGACTAATGTACAATTGTAAATTAAATGGTTGACGAAAATAATATTGGGCGAATGAATGAATGAATTAATTAATTAATTAATTTACAAGACCAGGGACTACGATGGTCGTTACTTGATGGAAACTATCTTGTCACCGAAGCAATTTCAAAAGAAATAAGCTGGTACTACAAAGTTTGACGTCATCTTCCAAAAATGTGAGGTATTGCCTCAAGCGAGATACGAAGGTTGTGACTTTCAAGATCGCTTGCCTCTTGTTACTGTATGCCCAAATAAGGAACGCCTGGAACGTGTCACAAAAGGAGAGCTTATTTCTCTTGAAATTGCTTCAGTGACACGATAGCTTTCATCAAGTAACGACCACCGTAACAGGCTTGTCCTTGGCCTTTCGTTGTTCATTAACACTAAATTCATTCATTCGCGCAATATTGAAAGTTTTGACGCACAAGGTCACTTGCATTTAGTCGATGTGTACCCATATAAGGAACGTCTGAAGTGTGTCACAAAAAAAAAATATATATATATATAGAGAGAGAGAGAGAGAGAGAGAGAGAAAGAGAGAGAGAGAGAGAGAGAGAAAGAGAGTTGATAAAAGTAAATAGATACCTTCGGTTTTACCATAGTTTTTTATTTGATAATGAAAGTCAGTAAATAATAACAGATTTATTTAATCAATATATTTAAAATAGTGTTGCTCTCTTCTTTGCATTATGTGAAACTGACACACATTGTGGGATTCAATGATGAGCTTTTCCACTTGTTCTTCAGGACAATAATCGTGGTTTCTATTTAATTTTGTCAACCCTCTGTGTATATGTATGAATATATATGGTGTTCCCGCACTATATTTTAGTTCCTGTCAAAATTGGGCACTGTTTATTCTTTGGTGAGAGAATTTTAAATGAGGAACTAACTTTCCTTTAATGATCAATACATAATAACACTTTATCGCTATGTAATTTTGAACCAAATGTCTATCGGAGAATTCTTAAATGATTTAAAAGAAATCCCGTCAACCAATTCGGGTTCAGAGAAATCCTCAAAAGGAAAACTGGGATGTCACACTGACGATGGCTTTACAAGTATATTTATTTGTGGCACTGGTTGCCAAACCGTGGCCCGTAAGAGGTTGAAATGTGGCTGCATATTAAGTCGTAATCATTTTATATAAAACTTTAAAAATAACATTAAAAAATAAATTTTTAGTTTTTCAGGATTTATGGTATCAATAAAGATTCAACCTATTATCATATTAAGTTGACAGTAGGTTAATTATAAGTTGATAATAGGTTGAAATCCATTGGCTTTCAATAAATCTCAAAAATTGTTGTGTTTCCTAAATTTTTCTTTGTTCCTTTCTTATATGTATTTAGTGTAGGCGTATAGCATGATTAGGTGAAATTGGGGACTCATTACCAAACCTAACCTAACCTAACACCAAACATAACCTTAGTGCCAGCCAACCGAGAAGGAATTAATAAGTGTTTTGGGCTCAGCTGAGGACTCAAATGGTGGTTTGTGTTAAGTCACTAAATAGTGAGTACTTATTGATCTAGCTTAACCTAACCAAACTTTAACTAACCTAACCATATCTAACTTAATCAAGACTAACGTATATATTTTTTCCAGCAGTAAAAATGTTTCTAGGTTGTTTTTATATCACATTTTTTTAGTGTTTCGACGTTCCAAGAGTGGTACTTCATAAAAATTGCGTTGCTATATGCTCGACCTCACTTATGGCCAGTTGGCTATGCAAATACACACACACACACTCTCTCTCTCTCTCTCTCTCTCTCTCTCTCTCTCTCTCTCTCTCACACACACACACACACACACACACACACACACACACACACACACCACACACACACACAGACTCAATATTATTTGCATATAATGCAAATTGATTGCATTAAACAAGCAGTGATCCTGTAATCTGGTTATAAAGAATTACATATATATGTATACAGTTTATGACCGGGAAAGAGCTCGCAAATTAATCTTAAATAAAGTGAGTTTTAATGTTAGGAAGCGCAAAGAAAGATGAATAATTGCGAAGGTAATTGCATTCTCTGATTTACTCACGAGTAAGTAATATTTTATGTTAAAGAAGAAAGAATTTTAGGAATCTCGTTAGACGGCAAATTATCTTTTAAAATTTACATCGCAAATAAGGATCCCAAGTTGCCTAGTCCTCTTTCGTTGTTACACATTTCAGCTCTCTCTCTCTCTCTCTCTCTCTCTCTCTCTCTCTCTCTCTCTCTCTCTCTCTCTCTCTGACAGCCTTGGTTGTTCGGGAAACGGATCGTGCTAGGGGGCGGTCAGAAAGGCTCCCTCCGTGCAGTGCTTTTTAATGCTAGGTCGATTAGGAATAAGTTTTGCGAGCTACGATCGCTCTTAGCATCAGAATACTAGAATATCGTTGCTATCACCGAGTTCTGGATTCATACTGATTGTAGGGATTGCATTGTGTAGTTCGAGATTCCCGGGTATAGAATGTTTCACAAGGACCGCACCTGTGGGAAGCGAGGAGGGGTACTAATATACGTCAGGGACACGTTGAGTCCGGTTGACTGCCAGTTCCGATTGGAACGGGAGCTGTTTGACGTCGATCTGAACCTGGGAGGGACGAACTATAGGTTAATTTTGGTGTACAAACCTCCGCATCTCCTCCTCGACGAGGATACAGCCCTGTACACCGAATTCCGTAACTTCCTTGAGGACAGGGTGTGTAGTTTTAGGAGACTTCACCTATCACGGTATAAACTGGGAAGACAGGACTGCTGATGCCGAGGGGAGGAGGCTAGTTGATTTTGATGATGAGAACTTCCTGACTCAGTGGGTCAATGGGGCTACGCGAGGCGAACGCGTTCTAGACTTAGTATTCACGACCGAAGACAACCTCGTCACTGGCCTCACCATTGACGAATCGTTGGGCGGGAGTGATCACGGTCTGATTAGGTTCTGTGTCTACGTCCTTCGGGTAAGGCGTAGTAACTCGCGAGGCACTAAGCTCGATCTACGGTGGGCGGACTTTGTTGGCCTCCGGGATAGCATAGGTGAGATGGGGGTAGAGGTCGGTGGCGATGTTGAGGGAGTGTGGAGTGCATTCTGGGACCAGTTTATGGTGCTGCAGTCTGCTGCCATACCCTCAAAACCGGTCATCCCTGCTTCAACGCAGCCTAAGTGGTTTAGTCGGGACATCGCTTCGGCTATCCGAAATAGGAAAGCTGCGTATAGGAGGGCGAAGGCCAATCGTTCCCACAAGAACACTGAGGCGTATGTCCGCCTGTGCAGGGAAGTGAAGGCGAAGGTTAGGCTAGCGAAACGTAACGAAGAACTCCGGGTGGCAAGCTTCTGCAAGGCGAACCCTAAGGAATTCTTCAGTTATGTTAATAGTAGAAAGCCCATTAGAAGCATGATAAGCCCGTTAAAGGACCCCAGCGGCACGCTGTGGACCTCTGACGCGGACATCGCTAATGTACTGAATGAGTACTTTGCGGGAGCGTTCACCATGGAGGACACCCGCGTTATCCCCGATCCAAGCGTCAGGCACGACGGTGGTCGCCTGGATAGTGTTCGGTGTCCCGCGACAGACGTTACCGATAGAAGAGACAAACTCCCCAGAGTCTTGTGGGAAGTGCGCCACCAGGTGGCTCCCCACCTGGCTACAGTCTTCAACAAATCGTTGGAGACGGGCCAGGTACCTGGTGACTGGAGGGAAGCCAACGTGATCCCTATCTTTAAGAAAGGGGATCACGAAAGTCCAGGACACTATCGTCCCATTAGTCTCACTTCGGTCGCAAGTAAATTATTAGATGGAATAATAGCGGATAGGATCGTTGACCATTTGGATTCCTACAAGCTGCTTGGGGACTCCCAACATGGGCTTAGGGGGCATAGGTCGTGTCTCACCAACCTGCTCGAGTTTTTCCACGTCATGTGGAGTGAGTACGATAAGAGTAGGGCGATTGATATACTTTATCTCGACTTTCAGAAAGCCTTTGATGAGATACCTCACCGCCAGCTAATGGACAAAGTCCGCGCGCTGTGTATCGATGGAGAAGTAGGTAGCTGGATTTGAAACTGGCTGAAGAATAGGCGGCAGACGGTTGTAATTAAAGGGGCTACTTCGGGTTGGGCCTCGGTCACTAGCTGGGTTCCTCAGGGTTCCGTTTTGGGGCCACCGTTGTTTATCATTTACATAAATGATATCGACGTTGGCATCGTCAGTAGGATCGCCAAATTCACTGATGGCACCAAGCTTGGGGCCAATGTTGGGACGCCCGAAGCGATCGAGCAACTGCGTGCGGACCTACGTAGGATAGGAAAATGGTCCGAAAAATAGCAAATGCCGTTTAACTTGGGTAAATGCAAGGTCATGCACATTGGCTACGCCAATCCCAAGTCGGACTACTCCATGTTGGGAAATAATATCGAGCCCACTGATTTGGAAAAGGACTTGGGTGTGCTAATTAGCAGCGACCTTAACTTTACAAAACAGTGCGTAGAAGTGGAAAAGAAAGCTCAGAAGCTGTTGAGTTATATCAGGAGGCAATTCCGATTTCGAAACAAGGAGATTGTGCTTTCTCTGTTCAATTCCCTGGTTCAGTCGCACCTGGAGTACGCTGTGCAGTCCAGACGAGGGTCACAAAGTTAATCCCTTCTGTTAGGCATATGGGCTACAATCGACGCTTACACGCCCTGAATTTGTTTTCGCTGGAAACTCGGAGGCTGCGCGGTCAACTCATCAAGGTTTTCAAGCTCTTACACGGGTTCGACGATGTAGATTTTAGAAGCATGTTTAGTTTAAATGATAACTCAACTCGTAACAATGGTTGGAAGCTGGATTTGAAACGGTTTAACACTAGTGTGTGTGGGAATTACTTTACCTATAAGATCTGTGACACGTGGAACAGGCTACCTTCAGAAGTTGGGAACAGTTCCTCTGTGGATCAGTTCAAAAACATGTTAGACCGAATCTTGTACACTATTTGAGGATGTGTGTTACTGTCTTCTGGAGTGGCTGTTCGAAAAGCTAACTGTGACAATGTGTAGGAATTTTTCCCTGGCACCCGTTGCCATTGGTACCTCCTCGGTATGGGTCGCAAGGCCTTTTGAGGTACTTTTTGTCCTTGTAACTCCTTGTAATTCTCCCGGTTAGAATCTTATATGTGCTTCATATAATATGGTCTGATTACGTATGAAATATACTTTTGCTACCAATAACTCTTTCTTATTATACATTCCATTTTTCTTAAGAAGCTTAGTTCTACTTACAGTTGAATTAATATATATATATATACAGTATATGGCGAATAGTTCACAATTTTCAAGTGACCTTTATTAAATGTGATACAACTCGCAAACAAAATGTAAAGCAATTTAAGCGCTTTCGCCTCTTACAAAACCTTTTCAAAGAATGCATAAAGACTGAAGAAAGTAAACAACCTATAGTACATGAGGTCCACCCCGAAAAGGGTTTAATCGGTGTGAAAATATTTCATGAACCGCGTTCACATTCCTGCAAATCGTTCTAAAATATTAAACCCTTTTCGGGGTAGACATTAATGTCGGTTAACTTTATTCAGCTTTCTTTTTATATCTTTTGATAAGGTCTTGCAAGAGACGTATGTGCTCGGAATCGATTTTCACTTTCTTTGTCTGTTGTACTGTCTAGGGTAGAGTGAAAAAACTTTTTTAGAATTCAGTTTTGTAGGGGCGGCCAAAAGTTAGTCTGTGGTACCATTAAGAAATCTGTAAAATAATAGCTACCTGCGACATTAACTTCACCGACCCCAAGGAGGTCAAAAATTATGCCTTTCAGATTCCCCAAAAAATTAAAGAAAAATCAAAGATTTAAGTGTATCTTCCGTTGTGTTTATGCTAGGAGATCATTTTTGTTTCATTTGATTTGTCTTTTTATGTTCTTTAACTTTTCCCTTATACTCCTTTCTCCCATTCCTCATAGAAATTTGAAAAATTTGGTATTTCATGAAAAATACTAACAAAAACTAGGAATTTTTATATCTTTCGTTGAGTTTCTCAACTTTATTAGATGTTTTAGCACCATTTTAAGCTTTTCATTTGTTTAGATTTTCACAGCTTTAAATTATTTCATAATTATATTTAGGGTTTGTTACTTATATTATATTACATTATAATTTATATCTCTTTTTCAGATTATTTGATTGCTTTGATAATTTTTTATATTGAATCTGATTCGCTAAAAACATTTACAGTCACTAATAACTTAATTGCGATGCACAAAGCAAAATTAGGCATGGCTTCCATGGCCGCAAATGAATCAGCAAAAAGGAAGACAAGGAATACTCGACAGCTGAATCCAATCTTTGGACCCCCAAAGGATCTCACACTGATTTATTTACCTTCGTCCGAAGATATACTTCAGTATATTAAGTCAGAAGAAGCTAGTTCAAAAATTTATGATGTTGCTACAGTCGTTGCCCAAAAAGTAAAGACTGTATAGGATTGTGCTTCTATTCCAACTAGCCATCATAAGACCATAACGCAGCGTATCCAAGGTTTGCACGAAAAATATCAAAGTGTCTTGAAACATTTCACAGGGCGGAAAGACCAAGCATCCTATCGAGCATTGTTTCACAAATTTAAACTTGACTCACTGAAGCTCTTTGATATAGCTTCTTGCAAATGTGAAGACTTCCTGACATGTCGTTGTGATAAAGACCGAAAAGTTCCTGTTCTGGAAAGGGATTTCCTTAATGACCAACCAACGTCTCGAAAAATGATGATTGGATCCGTAGATAAAGTGGTCACCAAAAAAGATGGAAGAAAAGAAAAGGCTACACAAAAGTATGAGGAATATACAGCACGGATCTCGAAAGAAATGAAAGAATTTGATACTGCTGCAACTGTTTCGTCAATTTCCAGCGAAACGGACGAAAGCAGTGAGCCGTTTAAACTCACGACAAAGCCATTAATTAATCTCGGACCTTCACAAATGAGAATGTGGTTGCCAACAGTGGGTAGCGAATGTGATCGAAGAGGAATATCTGACCGTGCTGGGGCAACTCTTGCAGCTGCTGTTTTTCAAGATTTAAAATTAATTAGTAGTGAAGATACTTCTTCAGTGATCGCCAGAAGCAAGATAACGAGAAAGGAGCAAAATTAGAAAAGATCTCTCTGAAGATACTTCAATTTTCAGTTCAAGTGATCAAGTTATGGGTCTCTACTTTGATGGAAGAAAAGATCGAACAAACGTTATGATAATGAAAGGTAGTAAGTACCATTCTAGGATTACTATGGAAGAGCATATTGTCCTTTTAAAAGAACCAGGCTCAACTTACGTAGGCCACATATCTCCAGAATTAAGCACAGCAAAAAGCATTTATAAAGGCATTTTGGAGTTCTTGGGATGCAAAAATATCAGTGCTAGAAATATTATTGCCATTGACTGTGATGGCACTGCAATCAATACTGGAATAAAAGGAGGCATATTAAAAAATTTGGAGCAGAACTTAAACAAGCCCTTTCACGGGTTTATTTGTCTCCTTCATTTTAATGAGTTACTATTGAGGCCAGGGCCGTTTTACCCATTAGGCACAATAGGTGAAGTGCCTAGGGCCTACGAAAATTTCAGGGCGTACGAAAAATTTTGGGACCTAAAAAAATTATTGACCCGAAAATAGGAAAAGGAAACAGCAAAATCAAAATTAATAGCTTTTTAATTAATTATCTCCTCAAAACTTAATATATCTCAACTCTCAATAAGCTAAATAAAAAATGATAACTTAAATGTTTTATATTCAAAACAAAATTAACAAAACTCAGTCTACATTAACTCTGCGGCTCTTTTTGATAGCAAAATCACGAATTGCATCTTCAAATGTCATTTCCCGCAATAAATCATTTTCAATAGAAAGGAGTGCAAGAGAAGAGAGTTTTTTTTTGTCCTATGGTGGACCGAAGACAATTCTTTATACGTGGGGGGGGGATGGGCCCACGAATACAAGTGTGCCTGCCTAGTTCCTACGAAGGTCTTAAAACGGCCCTGATTGAGGCATTTGTTAGAACACCTCGATGGGCCCTTCTATGGTCCACGAGAAATGTCAGGACGAATTGGAAAAGCATTAAAATCTGTCGAACAACCAATAGTTAAGTTTGAAGCCGTGGAAGGAAATCCTCTCCCAATTAATGATTCTGATGATCTAAGTACAGATCAATTGTACCTCTATAAAGATTCTCAGGCTATTACTTCTGGGTGTTGCAGCAATGACTTAACAAAGCTTCAACCTGGGCCAATGGTCCAATCCAGATGGTTGACTACTGCTAACCGCAGCTGCGTTTCTACATTGGATGTGAAAATCCGATGGATAGCTTAAAAGTGATGGTAGAATACATCGTCAAAGTTTATGCTCCAATGTGTTTCACAATCAAGACAAAACCTTGGTGCTATGATGGACCCCGTCACCTGTGGCAGATGGTAGCTTATTCAAGATACCTAACAAAGGAGCTTAGAGATATTGTTAATAAAGTTATCATTCGTAACGCCTATTTTGCGCATCAAGAGAACCTTCTTCTTGCAATGATTACTGATCTCAAGCTGAAAAAATGAAAAGCATTCGCGAGTTCAGTGTATCGAAACTAAATTTCCATGCACTTCGCTACACTGATATTATATTTTGAACAGATAATCCCATCAGGCTTCAGCCACCATTGACAAAACAGTTAACCAAAACTGAATAAGAAGCTTTCTAAATTATTGTGGTAGGTGGGTTAGGGTGGAACTCAAAGAGCAGCCACCTCCACGGGGTGAGTTCTGGGTAATTTAAGCCGAGATATGCATGGCTCGTATCTAGCTTAAATTAGCGGAGAGATGCTCCAATAAACCAATATATTTAAAGCCATACGGATATTTTATGAGCTTCTAAAAGAAAACTGAATCACTGAATGACGCTTAACATCAACCAATCAACGAAAGCAATAAAAACTTCTTTTTTTTTTATTATTTTTCATGAAATACCAAATTTTTTAAATTTCTGAGAGGAATGGGAAAAAGGTGTATAAGAATAAAGTTGAAGAACATAAATAGACAAATCAAATGAAATAAACATTATCTTCCTAGCATAAACACAACGGAAGATACACTTAAATCTTTGAATTTTTCCTTAATTTTTGGGGGAACCTGAAAGGCAAAATCTTTGACCTCCTTGGGGCCGGTGAAGTTGACGTCGCAGGTAGCTAATATTTTACGGATTTCTTATTGGTACCACATACTAACTTTTGGGTGCCACTACAAAACTGAATTCTGAAAAAAGTTTTTTCACTCCACCTCAACATACACATCCATGACATCTAATGGCTACAACTTTTTGCGAAACTTTTTAATTCTTTCCACAATACATCGTTACGACCCTTTATTTTTGCAATTTTAAACTCAAAAAATATTTCGTGAAGTTCAATAAAATATTAAAAAACATTCAAAGATATTCTGAATCATGCATATAGCGAGTACTTTAACTTTTTCTTAAGTTAAGCGAAATTTTCTTCTTTGCAAAAAAAGTGTGTAAAATTTAATAAAAAACTTGGGAATTCTTTAATTTAGACGTGTACAATTTTTGGGACACAGACACAGTTTACGTATTTCCTTATATTGCAATCCTTATATTGCAATCAAGCAATCCGTAATTACTTAAATTTAATCTAATTACATTTATTATAGGGTCTACGGTAATTGTTCATTATATATATATATATTAGTGATGGATCGAATAACCGCAACCGCAACCGCAACCGCACTACAACCGCACAAAAATTCACAACCGCAACCGTAACCGCAACCGCCGTTCCATAAGTGCAGTTGCGGTTGTAAAAGCTTAGTTAATTTTAATTTTAGGTTAATTAGAAATATTTCTTTTTTTAAAAAGAAAATGATGGGTCTCCTTATGCGTGCTTAAACGTGACGTCATACGGCTGCCGTAGTAAAATTGGTTTAAACTGCGCTCTAAGTTATTACTCTGTGAGCTCCATGAAGTAACATTTATTTTTATTTAATTTTCTTCAAACTAAAATCGCCTTTAGTACAATAGTCAATAAAGCTTATTCCTGCTCGACGGACCTCTCGGGTTCGTGTAACTTGGTCAATGGCCTTGGTTGGCCAAGACTGTGTGAAAATGTTGATGTGACAAACCCTGAACCAGTCAAAAAGCAGCCAAAAAGAGCCCGAATGACTGATTCTCCTGAGCCAAGTTCTTCAAAGTCGTCACTACTGGACTCGATGAACGCATTTTTGAGTTCAAGCAGTGAAGAAGAAGAAAGTTCACCAAGGATCAACAAGAAGATGCGAGTTCTTCTAGACAACTATCACAAAGAAAAAAGAATTGCTCCCGACGATGATCCTCTTCAGTGGTGGAAAGATAACGAACTAAAATACAAAGAACTTGGCTGTATTGCAAGAACATATCTTGCTTGCCCTTCAAGTAGCATTCCAAGCGAGCAGCTCTTCAGTGGAGCGGGAACGTTGTACGATGAGAGGCGTTGCCGCTTGAAAGGTGAAAATGCAGCAAAAATATTATTCTTGAAATTCACACTGCCTGTCATTAAGTTTGACATCAGTTTTTCAATTGAATAATAATCCATAACTTTCCAATGGGTGGAGGCTGGGGAAAGTGGTAGGTGGGATGAACAGTGCGATGGGTCCTCGTCCCTCATCCTGGTAACACACTTACTGCAAAATATGGTTTTAATTAATTTGACCTATTCTTTCATAATAGCTATATAAGTTTAGAATATACTTCATTTAAATAGTATTTATTTAGTAAATACCTTATGTTGAACACAAGTTTTGCAACACACAAATAGCGGTAGCGGTGTATTGCAAAACTTGTGTTCAACATAAGGTATTTACTAAATAAATACTATTTAGTATATATTATGTACCAAGTGTGGCTAAATTGCACTATAGTGGCTAAATCCAGTTAATAATTACGCATTTTTCCTAGTATATGATAACCGCAACCGCAACCGCGGTTGGAAAAATTCGACAACCGCAACCGCCGCGGTTGTGAAAAACCGACCACTCGATCCATCACTAATATATATATATATATATATATATATATATATATATATATATATATATATATATATATATATATATATATATATATATAGTGTTTATAAAGTCCCTATCTATTTCAGTGAAAACGTAGCAAAAAGGGTAAAATTCAATAACAATATAATAAAAGGCATACATTTAATGAATACTTAAGCATATGATTCTACATGAGCACCATCAGTATCTCTACAGAGTTCGAATCTGTCAGCAGCATTGCAGAACACATTTTGGAGCATGACAGGGTTTATTTTTGTAACTGCTGTTACGATACGAGCATGTAAATCTCCCAGCTTCATTCAGATGGTATTTTAAACACCGTTGTCTTTCAACAAGATGGGGCACCTTGTCATTACGCAAACATTGTTCAAGAGTACCTAAATGAACGATTTCCAAATCGGTGGATTGGACGTGGAGGCAACATGCCCTGGGCGGCTCGATCTCCTGACCTAACACCCTTGGATTTCTTTGCATGGGACTTTATCAAATCAAACGTCTATCAAACGAGGGTTACAGATCTGCAAGATTTACGTGCTCGTATCGTAAAAGCAGCTACAAAAATAACCCCTGTCATGCTCCAAAATGTGTTCCGCAATGCTGCTGACAGATTCGGACTCTGTAGAGATACTGATGGTGCTCATGTAGAATCATATGCTTAAGTATTCATTAAATGTATGCCTTTTATTATACTGTTATTGAATTTTACCCTTTTTGCTACGTTTTCACTGAAATAGATAGGGACTTTATAAGCACCCTGTATATGTGTTGAATGTGTTTTATTGAAGATTTAGCACTTTGGAATCTAAGTTTTATAATAAATGGTAAAATCAGTCCAGTTATAAACATATACAGTGCCGCTAATAAGTATTCGTACAGAGAAATATTTCAGTTCTATTCTTCCTCATCTTTTGTACCATGCATAGCATAGTTATGAAAAGTTTACCATTCGTTTGGAAAAATTTAACAAATACAAAAAAAAAATAGTCCAACTCCAACATATAATGTAAAACAAAAAAATTTGAGGAAAATAAAAAAAAAATTTAAATGCAAAAGTTTTCGTACATTTACTTAAAAATTATCTAATACTTTGTGTGTCCACCTTTTGCTTGAATGACTTCAATGATTCGTTTTGGGTATTTTTCTACAAGGTATCGACATCTCTCAGTAGAGATTTTAGCCCATTCTTCTAAGAGAAATTGTTGTAATTCATTCAGATTCGAAGGGTTTCTCTTGCGGACAGCTTTTTACAAATCAAACCATAAGTTCTCGATTAAATTGAGATCTGAGCTTTGACTGGGCCACTCCAGAAGCTTGAAATTCTTTTCTTGAAGCCATTTCATGGTGCTCTTACTTTTACGTTTTGGATCATTATCTTGTTGCAGTACCCAACCGCGACCTATTCGCAACTCCCCAACTGAAGGCAATACATTTTCTTCTAAAATTTCCTTATATTTCTTTGAATTCAAATTTCCATTGATGACAACAAGTTTTCCTGAACCAGAAGCACTAAAGCATCACCAAAGAAGCAAAGTACCACCACCAAGTTTAACCGTTTAAAAGGATTTTTTTTCCTTGAATACATTATTTGATTTTCGCCAACCATACTACTTATCGTTATTCTTGAATAATTCCATTTTGGTCTCGTCTGTCTAGAGAACGTTCTTCCAAAATGCAAATCCATCATTCTGATGATCCTTGGAGTGCTTTAAACGAGCTTCTTTGTGCACTTTACGAGGCAGAGTTTTCTTCGTGCATCTCTTCCATACAGATCATTCTTTCTCAATGTACGACGTAGAGTTGAGTGATAGATATCGATCTCAGACAGTCCTAATTGTTTCGTTTAGATTTAGTGCGTAAAAATGAATCAAAATTCATTCCCAGTCCAGTGAAAGTGTTGTTTTTTACCTGTAAATCGATGTATTGTAAGGAAAGTAATTTCTGTTTTCTTAATACTGCTATCAAGAAATTATACTAAGTTTTTATCTCGATTTCTACAGTAAACGTATGTTATAAGTTTAGAATTTAGATAATTTAGAAGTGATTGTACATGATCCGCCGATCGAAACAAGAGTTATATATACAGTACATATGTATATATATATATATATATAAGACAAAACTCTTCGAAATTAAATTAGATTGAAATATATAAGTTAGCTTTATGAATCATTCCGAAGGGCCAGAAACTGGCACAGTGCTCAGGCCAACTAATGCGACCCATTCCTCTAACTCCTGTATTATTATTATTATTACCAGTATCATCGTGGTTCGAACCCCCAATCTCATTGTCATCACTTCACTTATAGGGAAACAGTATTACCCACTAAATTACGGACGCTGGATAAGAGAGCTTAACCCTTTCATTACGTTTGGGGTATCCTAATTTAAAAAATAAATAAATATCTAAAAATGTTTGTTAATTGCACTCTTATCTTATACAGTAGCTCCACTCAAACTGAATCAAATCCACAATTTTTAATTATGATGCGGTTGTTTAACCTCCTTCCCAACATCTTCAAAGGTCATATGACTGAGGGGACGGGACCTACAGTTTTACCTACAGCTTTACCTAAGGGTCGCTACATAGTCTGGACGCAGAGAACGATCTCCCATCTAACTTCTTACTCTCTGACCCAATGTCGCTTAACTTCGCTGATCAAAGGGAAGCGGTGTTACGACATTGGTTACAACGTAGCCTTCAAATTCACAAACATTTAAAAATATATCGATAATAAATTAATGATATTCCAAAACTTTGAAGTATAACAAAACCACAATTTTACAGAAATTGTCTAATGCAGGAAACGTTTGAAACTTAACTGTCATGATTGGAAGGAAACAAAATTGGATTCCGATTTTTTTAACGATTACCTGCCAATACGAATTAAAGAGGAAAATGAATAAATAAATAAATTAATTTGGTAGATGTAGCTCTTACGAGGTTTTGAAGTATAACCAATATTTACCATCGATATCCTATCCTAATCTCACATCTTTAACTTTGATGAAAATTACCCCCATCTATTTCAGAAAACAGATAATAATGATATTTTTTGTTTATGTCGTCGCGTAAGTTCGTTGGTGAAGGGCGGATATGCAGAAAACTTAATGCCACCATTTCAGATTTTTACATTTTTAATTCGCACTCATAGAAAACGAAATCCGAAACATTTATAAAAAACGAAATCCAAAAAACATTCAAAACATTCATAGAAAACGAAATCCAAAATACATTCAAAACAATCATAGAAAACGGAATCCTAAGAATCTTTTTCACCTCCATTCAGTGACAGTCGGCGGGAAAAATTCATGGTTTTATGTCTAATTAAAAATATAATCCTCAATTTAAATTTCATTTATGGTACCTGAATTTCATATTAGCGCTCGTGCGAAAGTTTATTTGAAATATATTATTTTCATACGTGTTTTTCAGTGTTTGTACGTATATATATATATAGGTTGTTTATAAAGTCCCTATCTATTTCAGTGAAAACGTAGCAAAAAGGGTAAAATTCAATAACAATATAATAAAAGGGATACATTTAATGAATACTTAAGTATATGATTCTACATGAGCACCAGCAGTATCTCTACAAGAGTTCGAATCTGTCAGCAGCATTGCGGAACACATTTTGGAGCATGACAGAGATTATTTTTGTAACTGCTGTTACGATACGAGCACGTAAATGTCCCAGCTTCATTCAGATGGCATTTTAAACACCGTTGTCTTTCAACAAGATGGGGCACCTTGTCATTACGCAAACATTGTTCAAGAGTACCTAATTGAACGATTTCCAAATCGGTGGATCGGACGTGGAGGCAACAGGCCCTGGGCGGCTCAATCTCCTGACCTAACACCCTTGGATTTCTTTGCATGGGGCTTTATCAAATCAAACGTCTATCAAACGAGGGTTACAGATCTGCAAGATTTACGTGCTCGTATCGTAACAGCAGTTACAAAAATAACCGATGCTCCAAAATGTGTTCCGTAATGCTGCTGACAGATTCGAACTCTGTAGAGATACTGATGGTGCTCATGTAGAATCATATGCTTAAGTATTCATTAAATGTATGCCTTCTATTACAGTATGTTGTTATTGAATTTTACCCTTTTTGCTAAGTTTTCACTGAAATAGATAGGGACTTTATAAACACCCTTTATAAACAGTGAATCGACTTCAGTGGTGTGAAAGTTGAACGGGAACGGAGCTTTCAGTCGAGCCTCTGGAAACATAGTCCACAAGTTGGGGCAAGTCTCGTTTGCTGACAAGAGAAGTTGGCCGGCTCATTGATATCGGGTGTAGACTGTACTGCAGCAGATTACACTACTGCACATCATCGACTCGGTTACAAGCTTTCATTCAAGATCATGGATACCACTCCATTTACTAGTTTTATATATCTGTACTGAAATTACTGCCCCTCTTTATTTCAGTGTTATAGCTCATTTAGCAATGTAATACATCGAAGTTTATATATCGTCATTATATTATTAGTTATATTTATATTGGCTGAGAAAAGTATAGTGAAAACTTTAAAAGAAGCGGCCTGAGAGTTATATATAAGAGGACATCTACCTATGGGGTATGTTAAAACACTTGTGTATTGTGATAAACACAGTAGTCTGCCAGAACTCCTTCAAAGAAACAGAAGTCACTGGATCCATTCCACAAGAGCATCTTGCTAATGGAGTTCGAACGTCAGATGCACATTGTAGCGTCAAATGATGATCATTTTGTGAAGTGTTCTAAACTTGGACAGTTTGAAAATGTAAACAACCATATCTATTGAATACAGAGTGATTAATAAGAGAAATAACCAATTATTTTCATTTCTTGGACACCCTGTATCTTCAACATCACCAACATTAAATAAAAAAGGAGATCGATGTTCTATGGCCCAAAAAGTGTTGTTTAAAAAATTGAACCTGGGAAACACGTCACACACACACACACACACACACACACACACACACACACACACATATATATATATATATATATATATATATATATATATATATAATATATATATATATAATGCGTGTGTGTGTGTGTGTGTGTTTAAAATAGATTTATTTGGCTCGCTTTTTTTTACAACTTCTTGGAGGGTTTTTATTTTTTGTCTTATCGAATAGAAAATCCGTTTACCTAAAAAATAAATATATAGTTTCAATAAATTACTGTTTATACGTCGCAGAAACGTACGAAATATATATTTTAAACACATGAAAAATAGAATTTCTTTTAATTAAACAGATCTACAGGCTACAACGAGTACAACATAGGCTTAATATGAAAATAAAAACCCACTCTAATAGACAGAGTTTATTTCCACAACAGTTTCGACGCCCACTGGGTTTTTGTTTTCATATTTTGACCTTCACGTAGAAAAAAAGTGAAGTTTTTTGCATTTACAGGCTTAATAATTTTTCAGCTTCTTTTCAGCTTTTCAGTGTTTCAGCCTCTTTTCATCTTCTTTTATATTTCCAACCAAAAATATAAATAAGTATATAGACAATAAAATAAGATTTTTTATCTATTTTGGATAGCAAGGAACGGTAAGTATCCAGAGCTGGTGTCTGAAGCATTGAAAGTTTTAATCCCATTTGCAACCTTATACGAAATAGGCTCTTCATCAATAGTTATAATTAAAACAAAGCAATATATGTCGAAAAATTTAAGTTTATTTTTCCAAAGAAAATTACAGAAATATGTAAAACCAAACAAACTTTTTTTTTTTTTAAATAAGAAACTCGTGTAATGTTACAATTTTACAGTTGAAATTATTTTCTGTTAATCATAATCTCCGTTTGAAACTTTTAGCCTATGTCTTTTAATGAGATACCTTTGCCTCGTTTGCATTTGTTAATCTTCTTATGTTCGGCTGAATAGACTAAACACAAAATAACACGCGTGATGACCATCATTCATCGCTGCAGTGTGTATTCGACGCTACAACTTCATTAGATGCTCTTGTGGAATGGATCCAACAATCTCTGATTCTTTGACGGAGTTCTTCCAGATTCCTTTTGTCATGGTACACAAGCTTTTTAACATAACCTCAAAGTTGGGAGATAAAGGTGGCTTATTCAGCGCTGAAACGCATCAACATGAACGGGATTCACCTGGGAAACATATACAGGATAGGCCTACTTCATAACATGTGGGACGCACTTTCAGGATGGATTCAGGACCTGAAAACAATGAAAAAAGGTTCTATAAACATATGCCCGAAATCGCTTTGTTTCCGAGTTACAGTCCGTTTTGTGTTCCAGCAATTCTTTCCAAAAACTGTTTACAAACACTGCTTGCCGACAATGTTTGTGAGTGTGTACGAGACTTCTTTCATGCATGGCCTTGCCGATTGTAATGTTTCGTACACTCTATGACATGTTTCAATATCGTTGAGTGTAGAGCCATCAGTCAGTCAGAGGTGCATCGCGGTGTTTCACTGTTCGTATTTGTAACTTCTTACCGTGAATAAGTGCAGTCTTGTGAAAAAAAAACCTTAAACGTTTTTATGCCCTTCAGTGATAGTGTGCATTTGAGTTGAGAATGGAGGCTTATTCAAACAGAGAAATGGCAGACATGCATCTCACATATGGACTTGCCGAGTGTAATGCGGCCGCAGCAAGACGTCTGTATGCGGAAAGGTTTCCGAATCGCCGTCTGCCAGATAAGACCTTTCAGAGAATAGACGAGCGTCTTGGTGATACAGGATCATTCAACAAGCGAGTGAATGATGGTAGTAGACCAATGAGCGCCAGAACTGTTGAATTGGAGGAGCGGGTCCTGAATCGCGTGGAGGAACATCCTGGTGTCAGCACCCGAAGGATAGCAGCAGCAGAGGGTGTAAGAGACACAACTGTGTGTAGAATTTTACGGGAACAACAGCTTTACCCATATCACATTCAGAGAGTACAAGACCTTACTGAAGCTGATTTCCCATAACGAAGAGCTTTTTATACTTGCTTCCTTCAACAGTGTGCTAGCTATCCTCTTTTTCTATCCTCCGTGTTGTTTTCTGATAAGGCTGCCTTCACAAGAAATGGCGTGATCAATTTTCACAACACTCATCACTCGGCTGAAGAGAATCCGCATGCTATCATCCAGTCAAGGCGCCAACAACAATTTAGTATCAATGTATGGGCAGGACTTATTGCCGACAACTTAATCGGCTCTTTTGTTTTGCCCGAAAGATTAACAGGGGAATCCTATTCCAATTTTTAAGGAATGATTTAAGCGATTTACTAGATGAAGTTCCTCTTGGTGTCCGACGTCGTATGTGGTTTATGCATGACGGCGCTCCGCCTCATTTTAGTCGAGTAGCCAGAGACTATTTGGATGACCATTTCCCTGATAAATGGATAGGGCGTGGAGGACTTATTGCGTGGACTGCTCGCTCCCCGGACCTGAATCCACTCGATTTTTACCTGTGAGGTCATCTGAAATCTATCGTTTACGTGACACCCATTGACAACGTTGAAATGCTTCGCCAACGTGTAGAACAAGGATGCCAGAAAAACCGAGCAATACCTGGAATGTTTGAACGCGTCAGGCAGTCTATGACAAGGCGTGTTGAGGCGTGTATTCAAGCGCAAGGCGGTCATTTTTTAGCATTTCCTTTAAAGGTAAGGTGGATACTTGCTGGAACATATAACGGGCTGTAACTCAGAAACAAAGCGATTTCGGGCATATGTTTATTATAAACTTTTTTCATTGTTTTTAGGTCCTGAATCCATCCTGAGAATGCATCCCACATGTTATGAAACACCCTGTATATACAGCGTGGCTGCGTGGCCCCGATGCGCTTCGGCAATCGCGTACAATAACGCTGCCTGCGTACGACGCCAAGAACGTTATAGCGAATAGCGTTGAGCGCGAACCGAATTAGGGTATCAGTATAAAAATACCGCTTTAGCGAAACAGCACTGAGCGAAGCACCGGTGAGCGAAACAGCGCAAAGTGGGGACTGCCTGTATATATATATATATATATATATATATATATATGTGTGTGTGTGTGTGTGTATATATATATATATAATATATATATATATATATATATATATATATATATATATATATATATATATATATATATATGTATATATATATATATGTGTATATATATATATATATATATATATATATATATATATATATATATATATATATATATGCACCTCGGTGGTGTAGTGGTTTCGGATTCTACGTTAAACTGTAGGTCTAAGGTGGAGTGAAAAGCTTGACCTTCGTCAGAATGAACAATTCGGGCGGAAGCTAACCAAAGGTGTGTGTGTATATATATATGATAATATTTACATTATTCAGGTTTTCATCTTTAAATTCAATGTTAATGCCATAAAAGAATTAAAAATATTTCTGACCGGATATTATCCCTTAACAGAAATTGACTGTATACTGAATATAACCCGTTAAAAATTGGAAAATTTCGAATGGATGACACCGTTGAACATAATTTCTTACTTGTTTCCACAGATTATCATTGTCAGGGGCTTGTGGTTGAAACGTCAACATTTCAACCCTTCCACTGTGCTCCTGTCAAATAAGCTTTGTTGAATACTGCAGTGTTTTGGATCGTCGTCATGCTGGAAAATGAATCTCAGTTAAACAGCCTCAACTCGTTTAGTACACGCTGAACCACAATTCTGCGGCTGTGCGTTTTATTCATCTTTCCATCGATTTTACAATATTACCAACTCTTACTCAACTGAAGCAAAAAAACACGGAAAAGTCCTCCTCCGAATTGTTAAAAATGATCCTGATATTTTCCAATATTTACCGAGATAGATGAGGATGAGGCTTGACATGGTGGCTGGAGCCAGTAGAGGGCAAATTAAATAATTCTAGTGAAAGTTGGATCGCTTGTTGATCATTTGAAAAAAAATGTAATTTTTTAAACATTTTTTATCTTTGTAAACGCCTTTCTTTTATTTATTCAGATCACTAATACACCGCTTTCTGACAGCAACTTTTAATAGTACCCCACATTTTCGAAAACTTTTCACAGTATGAGTTCTCACAACAATTCCATGGTCCTTCTGAATGGCTGTACAATTTTTTGGGTGTGATTCGAAGCGATTTGCGAAGGCTTCAAGCAGCCAAGCTGCCATTTTCCTACACCCGTACTACAAATCGATGAATCTGTACAGAATTTAAATTCTGTACCGATTCATCGATTTGTAGTACCTGGTATTCCATACACTAAAAACAAGTTCACACTCTCGTCTAGTGTTAATTTCGCAGCCATTTCCGACCTTAAAGAAAAAAAAATATATATATATTATCGTCAACACTGAAAATTCCTAGGATGCGCGACTTTTGCACCACCCTATATATATATATATATATACACACAGTGGGTTAATAAAATTAAATAGACACAACGATGATTGTTCCTCAAGAACAAATGGGAGCGCTTATCAACGGAATGTCAGAACGTATGTTAGCTTTATATCATATAATCAAAACAGGGGAAAGCAACAAAATTCTAAATACTCTTATATTAATTCAATAAATTTGGTATAATTTAATGACTTTTATTATTAAATAAAAAAAAATGTGGAAAATAACCAAAGGTGTCTACTTACTTTTGTCAACCGTCTGTATATATAAAATAACAAGGTGCAACAATTTACAAGAGAGGATTTTCTCTGAAACAATATCGGCGAGACAACTTTAAAATTTATTTTGTTCACGTTGAATTTGGGTCAGCGCAGAATTCAACTTAATTAACACAATTTAGAGTAACTGAAATTCATTAACAAAAATATTTGAAGTATAGAAAATTTTACATTCTTTAGGGACAGTTATTGTACGAGTTAACGTTAAATTATTTTATCACACACACACACACACACACATATATATGAATAAAACCACGAAGGAAAAGAAACACAGAGTGGTGCTCAAGCGCTTTCGTCTAATGACATCCTCAGGAGTGTTCCTGAGGATGTCATTAGATGAAAGCGCTTGAGCACCACTCTGTTTCCTTTCCTTCATGGTTTTATTCATCATAAATATTTATCACGTTTTACTTTCGTGAAATAATTTTCATATATATATATATATATATATATATATATATATATATATATATATATATACATATATGCAAAACTTTACTCTCCAAACACAGGTCAGAGACAGTGTCGGTGATGTTCCGCCCAAATTCATGATGCAACTTATCTAATGACATCAGAGATATTTCTTCCGTTTACAAAGGTGCCTACATACATTATTTAATTGCATATAGGCTATTCTTATGTTACATATGGTGAGCCAGATGTAATTTGAGTGTGATGGTGTAAAAAGATTTTTTTGCAACATTAAATGACTGTTATAAATTATTGAATTTTTGGAGAACTCGCATGTTTACAGTTTAAAACTTTAATAAAGAGTGATTTACAGTATGTTGGGGAAGTGCTTTAGTAAGTTTAAAATACATACAAATGGTGAAACATATGGTTTTCGGTCAATAATTAATTAGGACAACCTAGCCTAGTGTAGACCTACGTACCCAATTAGTCAAATGCCTACCGAATTAATTAAGCCTTAATAATGTACTAAATAACAAAATATTCGTAATAGTTTCCTAAGAACTAGGCAAATTTAAGAACAGTATTAAGATGCATTACGCACAGCTCATAGAAGCTAGCTTGTCGACCTAGGAGGTAGGCTTTCAACTACTTTGGTAGCTGGGCCTATACTAAGTAGGTTGTCCTAAGTATATAACTATATAAGTTTGAGCATTTATAGAAGAGGTAACTCGTGTCTACACTCTGTAGAAGGTAAGAACAGTTGATAAAATTGGGAGGTCATAATAGCTTCGTATAGGCTACTGTAGGTTAGGTTAGGTTATAAAACATACAATTAACACATTCACCGTCAAAGACGAGAAATCTCGACTTGAAAGTATATATCACTCTAGTGCATTATTTAAAGAGCTAAAACTACTAAAGCTGAATGACGTAATCAAACTGGCACATTTTATTTATATTTACGAGTGTAAGAACAAAATCATTAACTTACAATGGGTAAATAGATATTTTGTAACTCATCAAGAAATCCACTCGTATCAGACCAGAAATAGATCAAAGCTTGTTATATCTCAATTTAGATTGTCTTCATCTCAAAAACTACCCATTTTCATTGGATTTAAACTATGGAATGATTTAAATGCTGATATAAAAAATATTGTGAATGTAAATTCGTTTAAAACCAAGTTGAAATTCCGATTAATAATGGCATACGAATAAAAATCTAGGATTAATGTATATTACTACTGTTTATTCATTTCTTGTGTGTAATCTAGTATTAAAGACGCATTTCTTGTGATTTCTCAGTTCTTATCTCTCTTGTATAATATTGATTTCTTTGTATGGTATTGGTATAAGACCTTCAATAATGACCTTGCATTTGTCATATTGATAATAATAATTTAAGATTAATACATACTTTAACTATTAATAATACTTAGTTATTATTAATTAATAATAAATAAATAAATATCTGTTCATTTTTAATAAGAGTCCAGTAAAGGCAGCCGCACATCGAAAGCCACGCTAGCCACGCCACGCACACCACGCACGACAGCCACGCTATGCGGTCCTCACACCAAAAGACACTTGGCTGGGCAACGCCGCCAGTATCCATCCGACCTAATTTGGTAGCAATTTCCTTCCAACAATTATCTTTTCTGTATATGTCCCTGTACGCTTCTTTCATGTCATAAAGGCATGGGTGCTGTCTGACTTCTTCAATCAACTCTTCCATTGCAAAAGTGGTGCGAAACGGGGTGGATGGGGAATGAATGAATGAGTGTGACTGATTGAACCACTTCTCAGTGTTGCCAGGTACAGGGAAATTTCCCTGTTTTAGCGAAATAAATCATCAAATAATGCCAATATTCCCTGAATAGGGAAATTTTGAGGAGTGGATGTGGATATTTATATATCCAGAAACACAAATGTTCACTGTATTAATTCAAAAATATATAACAATATTGCTAAATAATACTTTAATCTTCGATAAAGACACAAATAAATCTATATTCATACATATTGCTTTAAATGCAGGTGTATAGGGAAATTTAAACCAAAAAGGGAAATTTTAAGAGCGAACCGAGGGAAATTATATAATTCAGACCTGGCAACACTGGCACTTCTGCCAGTGGGGTTAGGGTAAACTCCACCTACTACGAAGACGAACTGAGCATGCGCAGCGAAAGACACGTCTCAGAATATCGCTCAGGGAGCGAGCGCGAGCCACGTGGCGCGGCTGACTGACGCATGATGTAGCTAGCTAGCGTGGCTTTCGGTATGTGTTGCTACGTTGAAAATCATTAGAGCGATGCTAAGCCACGTAGTGGGCGTGCGTGGCGTGACTAGCGTGGCTTTCGGTGTGCGGCGGCCTTTAAAAAGTACTGACTGTGAATGTGTTAACCATTTGACTTTTTAACCGAAAATATACAAAATTTACAATATTTCATTTACAAGGAATTCCTTATTAATTATTGTTGCTTGAAAAAGTTTGACGCAAGGATCTCGTTATTTTGTATTTTATATTTTTTTACCATTTATAGTTCATTATATTTCTATTAATAAGGCATTGACAAATTAATTTTAGCATTATAAAATATTTTCTTAAACGTTAAGCTGAAACTAACGCCTTAATTAATACCGTTATTAACGTGAACAAAAAATAGCGCGTTAAAAATTTTAAAATATTTGTAACGGAATTTTAACATCACAATTTTCAGTGTGTCTTGGAGTATTTCTTATGATCTTCAGATGGTTTCGAACGACGGTAAAAAATTTTCTAGAGTTGAAGTGAATTTCTTTTACTATACTGTACTGCAATTACCAGTAACAACTAATTGTCAAGGAGGCAATCGAAATAAAAATTGCATTTTTTGAAAGTTAACTATTTACAATTGCAAGTACTTCTCAAGTTTTTAAAAGTTGTTTGTTTTCAGTCATTTTAAGAAAAAATATCGTTTCTGCAAAATAGATTCCCGGAAATCGCTGGAAGAATAAACGAACTAAGAACAATAAGCTTATTGGGGATTAAGGGGGAAGGATTTTGAGTAGGTTAAATGCAGTACGTTAATTCAAACCAAGCAGTGTGGCTAAAGATTATCGTCCCAAATCAGAATTATGAATGATATTTCACATTTTTTAAGCCATGTGTGAACTTTAGGCAGTAAAAAAAATGGACCGTCAACATCCACGGTTAACTATTTGATAGTCCAACCAAAATGATTAAATCTACGCGCTGTTTGTACAAACCAAACTTATTTTGCTGGTAAAGAAACTGTTACAAAATATAGGGTCTTTTCGGTTTGGCGGACTGCTACAATTTTTTACAAAACTTAGCAAATCAATTATTTACAAATTTTATCCTAAGGAAATGTAAGTTAGGTGAGGTTAGGTAGGTTAGATTAGATTACGTAAGGAATTAGACATTTCCTTAGGATCAAATTTGTAAATAATTGATTTGCTAAGTTTCGTAAAAGTCTGTAGCAGTCCGGCAAACCGAAAAGATCCCAAAATATATTCTTGGTGCGTATATTTTGTATTAAAAATTAAACTCTTCGCAACATATTTTGCGGTAGTAGTTCAAAAAGTAATTATTTTGTATACCTCTTATTATTTAGCCTATTTTCTTCTTAATATCCTCCGAGTGAAAGAGAAACGGATCACCTGAAGATCAGGGCCCCCAGCCTTCTTTAGTTAGCTTTATAAGGCTAACTAACAAAAATATCACGACCTAACCACCAATCGTCAAGGGCACACAGTTGCCCTAACGATTGGTTAGGGTAGGTCGTGATATTTTCGTTAGTTAGCCTTATAAGGCTAATAAAGAAGGTTGGGGGCCCTGATCTTCAGGTGATCCAGAGAAACTTATTACGGATGAAAAATGGTTTCAAAATATCGTGTCTAACCACTGCGCCTCGGTGGTGCAGTAGTTAGCGTCGCTGACTACGAATCCATCGGCCCCGGGTTCGAGACCCGGTGACGGCAGGCGGCGCGCAGCAAACTCCAGCTGTTTATCCTTCCACACAATAAAGAAAGTGGTTGGTAGAAAAATGGGTACACTGGGTGGCCTATTGGTTAAGACTCTGGTCAGCTGGTGGGGCGTGGTTCGGATTCCACGTTAAACTGTAGGTCTAAGGTGGAGCGTCACGCTTGACCTTCGTCAGAATGAACAATTCGGGCGGAAGCTAACCAAAAGTGTGTGTGTGTGTGTGTGTGTGTGTGTATATATATATATATATATACACTGTTTTTTGTTCTCTCTCTCTCTTTTTTTCTCTCTCTCTCTCTCTCTCTCATTTGCATATGAAACACAGAACTACAGTAGCCTAAACAAGGTAAGATGAGACATATATATATATATATATATATACAGATTGTTAAAAAAAGAAACACAACCCATTGGAGACTGCATATACCATTGTAACCTAATATTTTTCTTTTCTGTTTTGGGTTGCACTTCTTTTTGAATACTATATATATATATATATATATATATATATATATATATATATATATATATATATATATATACATATATATATATATATGTTATACTTTGCCTATTCATTAGTAGATATTGCATATTCATTACTGGATATCCGCCTTATAGAAGAAACCCACGCCCCCTGGCAAAACAAAGGGTTTAGATTATTTTAAGAATTATTATTCATTCAGTAATTCCTTCTAATCGGAATTCACGCGCTGCTGGCGAACCTATACGAGCGGGTGACACGGCTGGACTTCCGTTCCTTCTAATATAAAAGAAGGGGCTTCACGTCCTTAAAACAGATTCCGGCAAGTTGCGGTTATTTACGGATCTCTGGATAGGGGCGGGAAGACCCAATCCGTATAGCGTTGTAAAGTTGAATTACAGTCGAATTAGATTCTAACGAGATTCCGGCTCAGGTTGAATAACGTGGTTAAAGGTAGAAGTCTCGGGATTTAGGTGGAAGGACCAATCCGTACAAGACTTTAGATTCGGTTGTATTGAAGGGTAGTCTCCGGATTGAGGTGGAAGGACCAATCCGTACAGGACTTTAGATTTAGTTGTACTGGAAGTTTTTGTGATTGAAATAGACGGCGGTAGGAAAAGTCCGTGTCTATCGACTCTGAGAAACTTAGTATAAAAACTAGAATTAGGGAACTTATTAATTTAAAGTCGAGACAAAACGACTTAGTACTTGCTTAAATTGATTTTAACATTAAGTGCACTCTGAAGTCAAGTAAAGTAAAATTGCTGTCAACGAGTTTCTTTGCCCCTAACGATCCCAGCAAATCGCACTCTGTTGAATACGTCTGAAGAGGTAATACATTGAGAAGATCTCATCGGACACGCCTGAGGAAGTAAGACATTGAGACGACGTCTTCAGGTCATCATCATCATCGAGAGTACGCTCCGTTATACGTAAAGCAACTCAGAAGAGTATAACATATGTATGTGTGTATATATATATACAGTATGTCCCACAAAAAAGTACACCCAACTTTAGATTGTACTAACTCCTCCAAAAATTGAGATATTTTGGATCTGTTTGTTTGATTTAATATAGCAAATTATTCTTTGTTAACGTTCAAATTTATTCATGTTTAAACGAATTAGTGTACTGTATGTCCCACAAAAAAGTACACCCAACTTTAGATTATACTAACTCCTCCAAAAATTGAGATATTTCGGATCTGTTTGTTTGATTTAATGTGGCAAATTATTTTTTGTTAACTTTCAAATATATTCATGTTTAAACGATTTAGTGTTTAAACATCTGCTTTTAACTGAAGGGTACAGCAAAATGGGTTGCGCGGAATGATCATTTCTCCCAGCCAGATAGCTCCTCTTGCTTTAACCAATGTGCTACTTTTTACGTCGAAGGATATTGCAAATATTTTTTTAAATAATTCGAACTTTTGTATCTAAGATATGAGTCATACATATAAATGAAGAATCTGAATTACTAAATTTATAAATAACTTTGAAACCCTTATCATGCAGTTTACACGAAGGCAGCGCGTTCTCATGGTCACAACTTATCTGCAAACTAAAAGCTTAAAACAAGTTCAGAATACCTTCGAACTGCAATTTCCCGATAGAGCTTCTCCAACTAAACATACAATTTTGAAGAATGTTCGTAAATACAAAGAAGAAGGAACGGTCCTCAATTTGAACAAAGGACGTTCAGGCCATCCGAAGACGGCAAGAACAGACAAGAACATTCAGCATGTTCGGCATTTATGAGAGAGACATCCAAAAGTGTCCACCAGGCGAAATGGTACAGAACTCTCACGCATGTCATTTCATCGAATAGTTCGTGAGGATTTGAATTTGTACCCATACAGAATGGAAATTCGACATCAACTCATTGAAGGAGATCTACCTCGCCGGCTAAGGTTTGCCCAGTGGTTTCTTGAAAAACCAGAAAGATTCACGGAACAATTAGTGGTTGGAGATGAGGCGGCCTTTTTTATGAATGGTCTAGTGAACAGACAAATCTGCCGTCAATATGCACCAAAAAATCATCCACCTGAAAATCATATCTACGAAAAGAATAACTCTAGACAAAAACTGTCTCTCTGGGTAGGACTGTGCGATCAAGTCAGTGCTTCTGGGAGGCCATTCAATGTCATGGCCTGTAGCAATTACTCTTTGGTGGAAGACTTCCTGCAAGCGTTCCTTCACAATAACTCTCCTGTGAGCAGGAGCTCCGTCTTGCACCCACCAAATACGATTAAATCGGTTTCCATAAGCAATACGTAATTGTGGAAGGATTTCTCGGTCTATCATTTCTAGGTAAGCTTCACCATTTAGATTACCATCGTAAAAGACCGGGCCAATTAACAAATCAACTTGTTAAAAGACAATCCAGATCTTATCAAAAGAGTGATGGGGAAGATGAGAGCTCGACTCCAGATTTGTATCGATAGGAATGGCGGTCATGTTGAAAGAAAACGAAACTAAGCATAACTTTTGTAATAAGGAATAAAGAAAAATCTGCTTTGTATCTTATTAAAATTATGTTCAAGTATCTATTATTATGTATTTGTCTTTTCATTACATCGATAGCACACACATTATTTTTTCATTGACCAATTTTGCGCAATCCATTTTGTTGTACCCTTCAGTTAAAAGCAGATGCTTAAACACTAATTCGTTTAAACATGAATAAATTTGAACGTTAACAAAGAATAATTTGCTATATTAAATCAAACAAACAGATCCAAAATATCTCAATTTTTGGAGGAGTTAGTACAATCTAAAGTTGGTGTACTTTTTTGTGGGACATACTATTATATATATATATATATATATATATATATTATATATATATAGGGTGAGTCAAAAGTCTCCATACATAGGCAAAATGGTCATGATAAATAAATTATTATTTATATTTTATTTTTTTGCAGGTGATGTGCTGAGATGCCTTTGTCCCAAGAAGAGCGTATAGAGATCATTCTTCTTAGCAGGATCAGGAAGCTGTCGCAAGGTTGCCGAGGATTTTAACAGGAGACACGCCCCCGGCACGCACATCACACACGACACCGTTGCCAAACTCATTGAGAAATTCAAGAAGACTGGAAGTGTTGCAGACCAACCGAGAAGTGGCCGTCCACGAACAGCCACCGATTAAGGCACAGCGACCATGGTGCTGGCAGCGTTCGCAAAGAGTCCCCAAAAAAGCACTCGACGGATGTCTGCAGAATGTGGTGTCAGCCAAAGGAGTATCGTCCGCATTATGAAAGAGCACAGATGGCATCCATACAAAATGAAAATGTTGTAGTATCTTAGCGAAGACGACCCAGACAGGCGGCTGGAATTCTGTGAATGGGCAAGAACAAAAGTGGACGAAGACACGGAGTTCTCGGCTGGCATCCTGTTTTCAGATGAAGCCAACTTTTATGTTCATGGAGAGGTTAATCGTCAAAACGTACGTTATTGGAGTGATGACAACCCGCACTGGATGAGTTCCTCAAAGACGCAAGGCGCTGGAAAAGTGATGGTGTGGTGCGGGATATGGGGCAACACAATTGTTGGCCCTTTTTTCATTGACACCAATCTGAATGCCGAAATGTGTCTAAACATGCTGCAAGACACAGTCATGCCGTCCCTGCTGAACGAGGACGGGGGATTTCCAGCATACTTTCAGCAAGACGGGGCGCCACCCCATTACGGTATCTGCGTGCGCCAGTGGCTGGATAAGCAGTTTCCGGGTCACTGGATTGGCCGCCGTGGTCCCGTGGAGTGGCCTCCGAGGTCCCTAGACTTCACCCCCCTTGATTTTTACTTGTGGGGGCACTTGAAGGCCATGGTGTCCAGGTGAAAATACAAAACACGGACCACCTAAAGGAACGCATTCGTGATGCGTGTGCACGCATAACACCAGACGTGTTAACGCGCGTTTGCCATGACTGGGAGGAACGCATCCGTATGTGCATTCAGTGTAATGGTGCCCACTTAGAGCATATTTTGTGACTTACAAGTGATTGCATAATAAAGTGACCATTTTGCCTATGTATGGAGACTTTTGACTCACCCTGTATATATATATATATATATATATATATATATATACATTTCAACTGCAAACAACACACAGTATAATTAACGTAAAGAACGACGCTTGTATAGAAGAACATTCCGCGCAAGATGAGGAGGAGAACGAACAAATGAAAAAATGAGGTAACCACCCGGGAATCGAACCCGGGATCTCCAGATTGCCGGCAATCGGAAGATCCCGGGTTCGATTCCCGGTGGTTACCTCATTTTTTCATTTGTTCGTTCCCCTCCTCATCTTGCGCGGAATGTTCTTCTATACAAGCGTCGATATATATACACTCTAAACCAAACTATTTAACTTTGTTTTACGAAGATGAAAACTCAAAATTATTGGAACGCAATATCAAGGGTCATATTAATAATAACAACATAGTGTTTTAGATATAAAAATATATGTAGATACTTCAGAAATACTTTTTAAATTCTGGAGGAGTCCCTAAAACATTAAATAAAATGAGAAGTTCATCATGAATTTCAAACTAATAATAATAATAATAATAATAATTATAATAATAATAATTAATAATAAAGTTATTTTCAATCATATCACTCCATCTTTATTAGTTTGACATTACGTATTATTGTAAAAATCTCCTTAACTCTCTCTCTCTCTCTCTCTCTCTCTCTCTCTCTCTCTCTCTCTATATATATATATATATATATATATATATATATATATATATATATATATATATATTATATTATATATATATCTTTAGAGCTTTAAATTGGTATTCACTTTGCAACTGTAAAGTGAGCAGAGGAAATTGTGAAGTTGTGAAGTTTGAGTAAACTGTTTGAAATTGAGGCTCGATAAATGCCCATTTGACCGTGTTTCCAAAATTGTTTCACTGATCATTTGTAAATGAAAGAGAGACCACTCAACTCAACTCATTCCCTTTTCTAGAAAAGTTGGATTGAAAAGTTGATTCAAGAACTGTAACAATTGTCTTTATAGTGTAAAATTCATGATCATTTACAGTTTCAGATTCCACATTAAAACTGTAGGTTCTTCAAGGTGGAGCAAGAAGATTGACCGTGATCTCTATGAACGATATTGACAAAAGATATATATATATGCTGTATATATATATATATATATATATATATATTATATATATAATATATATATATATATATATATATATATATATATATACACCGTATATATCATTTTAGCACTGAAAATGACATTAGAATATGTCGAAAGCTTTGAATATTAAATGTTTGCATATCGACTAGTCTTATTCGACTAAGGATTCCAC
The DNA here is from genome assembly GCA_023014485.1 of Bathynomus jamesi. Taxonomy (NCBI): domain Eukaryota; kingdom Metazoa; phylum Arthropoda; class Malacostraca; order Isopoda; family Cirolanidae; genus Bathynomus; species Bathynomus jamesi. The sequence goes on along the minus strand of JAJOZX010001093.1, from coordinate 768,958 downwards.
CACAAAAATCACTTGGCTCTCTCTCTCTCTATATATATATATATATATATATATATATATATAGAGAGAGAGAGAGAGGAGAGAGAGAGAGAGAGAGAGAGAGAGAGAAGTTATGTACCTCGTGGTGAATGGAAGCTGTGTTCCCTCTCTGTGTAAACATCAAGATAATTTTAAGCGAAGGTAGGTACAATACAGCTCGCGTGCACACAAATGAAAATAAGGTAATATGAAAATAATTCAAACAAAATAAAGGCTTCAGCGAAGTCTACGAAGAAGAAAGACGAAAAAAGTAATAAACCAAAAGTGGATCAGATTCCGCAGACAAAAATGTAAAAAAAAAACGGAAAAATAGAAAGAAAAATTATTAAAAAAAAACAGAAATGGCCCAAAATGCAATAAATTAGTAAAATGCTCTAAATCCAGTTAGTTGAATAAGAGTAAGTAATACCTAATGGAATGTGCCGCTTACTAGCTCAGCAAATATTTGCGAAAAGGAAGCCACTTGCTTAAAATGCATTCAATGCAATGCATAAACTTGGAGCGAAAGGGTAGAAAAGCGATGAATAGGACGAATGATAAAATCATTGGTTTTTATGGCCCCGTTTGCATCAAGCGCGTGGAAAAAGCACAGCAAAGTAATAAAAATGGGAATGGAGAATATTGAAAAAGAGGATGAAACTTAAAAAAACAATTGTAACAAATTCACCAACAGAACGCCAGGAAATGACAGAGTACGCCGATGTTAATGGAAATGGAACATGGGACACCGAGGAGAACATACAAGAAGGACGTGCAGAGAGGACAATTAAACGGAGAAATTCTACAAATAAGAGAATTTCAAACTAATTTCAGATTTCATCTTACATGAAAATGGAAGCACACCGAAGATTATACAACCACTGATATAGATATAAACTGATAACTGATATGGATGAAGTTGTGCAAAAACGAAAGAAATTGAATCTCACACGTCCTATAAAGGTTAGTCATTAAGCATAAAGAAGCAGAAAAAACATACTACAAAGAATCATCGTGCAACTCTGGACTCAGATGCATATACGAGTACAGCTATCCCCAAAACATGTTTCAACATGCCGAGATTTGGATAAAACTGCTACTTTTTCTCTCTCCTATGTGCAGACGGCAGAAATTCAGTCAGAGAAAATATCTGAATATAGTGTACCCTTATTTTCACATTAAGGGCACACACACACACACGCACACACACACACACACACACACACACTTCAAATGCCAAATAAAAGAAGTGACACCATTTTAGTGAAGGATATATTTTAGTGGAAATGAGGACTGTTGGTTTTGACTACAATCCTTGAAATTCTACTCCTTGGGAAGAGGATATGTCCCAAACTTTAGAAATTAAATAAAAACACACTCTAATAAGAGAAGAGGTAGACCTTGTATTATCCCAGCTGCGGTGGGACTGTGAAAACAAAGATGGAAAAAATACTCTCAAAATACGACCCCCAAAACTCTTTAATTTGCTGCTCAAAGAACCGAAAGACCTTCAGCCCACCAATCTAAATACATTGAAGAACCAACTGCACGAGTTCTCGTACAAAGTCCCTGACTTATATTTCAATTTAAACATTTATTTATTTAATATATATACGTGTATATGTATATATATATATATATATGTCGCGCGTGTGCGCGGGCCACTGCCCGCTGGCGACTTTTAGGATGAATGCACTTTGGACACTCCAACGAAGGTGGTCCTTCTTGGTTAAGCTCGGCCTTAGCCGTAGAGTATCCGAGTAACAATAAACAGTTTCTCCCAAGTTTTTTTCCGAAGGAGTGAATGGAAACACTTCAGTTCTCAATTGGAGTCTTCGTTCACTCATATAATTTTTATTACACAAAATATATACAGAACGAGACACTGATAGTCAGAAATTTACAGGGGGAGAGGTTTTACCTCTTGCAACAACAGCTCAAGCAGGAATTTAAAGTGAGGAGGCTCGACCTCCTCGGGCAAAAGCTATGGCAGAAATTTTTAACAGGTCAACTGGTGACGAAGATAGGAATTTAAGTGGGAGGAGGTTCGACCTCCTTGGTTTAAGCCTCAGGCAGGAATCTACAGGGGTAGAGGTTCGACCCCTTTTGACAATGGCTAAGGCAGGAATTGAAAGCGAGGAGGCTTGTCTTCCTCGAGTAAGGGCTACGGCAGGAATTGAAAGGGAGCGAGGTTCAACCTCTTGTAACAATGGCTCAGGCAGGAATCATTTAATTTACAGTACAAGAAATAAATAAGGCTAAATTTTGGGGGAGTGCAGTTGAAGGTTAAGCTCCCACTTTAACTGGAGAGTTAAATAATTCTTTGATGTTAAGCATAATTTAAACATACAACGAAGTTCAGAAAGATTAAAAAATTTAACAAAAAATACTAATTTTTGTAAAGTATACATTTTTGGATGGCGACATAATGTCGGGGTGCCGACATGCACCGAGTACATTAAATACATTAATTGCATCATTTTAAATTATTACAGTGAATTACAATTTTAGAAAATTGTTAATTGACATATCTAATACTGAAGTAATCTAAATAGGTGATACAATTTATATAATGAAGGAGAGTTAACCATTGTTCTATAACTTAAAGGGGATTAATAGCAATGTTATACATTTTTAGTTAACAATGATTACACCAAATTATGTCAAATATTATCAGAAAATGGTTGGTTATCATAGTTTGAAAGCCTAAATCGCCAGCGATGAGGAAAGCGGAGGAAAAATACGGTGTACTTTCCATTGGAAGTACACGAACATTTATGATAACGTAACACATAAGTAATATAGAATTTGGATGACAGTTAGGTAGAAATATTAAGTACAAGTAATGAGAACGTGGATAACTATGTGACGTAAGCAGATAACGAACCAGTGGCTTGGCATGGAAACAATACAGTATATTATAATAACATCTTAATGCTATAAATTTGTAGTAGGGGCAAGAGAGAAGAGTTCGGATTCAGAGGCTCGCTTTTGGTGACGTCATCGGAATTCGAACATTCATATCAGCATTAACGAATATCTTGCGAGAGGTGAAATAATTAAAAGAAAAAGTAAAAAAAATACATGTGGATGTACTTACATGTAAGGTAACTACGTACGTAATCATGATCATGAGCGGACATGTACGAGTGCCTAAAGTATTGTGCACATATCAGTACGTAACACAATAGGTTGTGTTCGTAATATAGTAGTCGGACACAAGTAAACATGGACTGATAGGTTGATAAGGCACAAGTAGACAATAGGTAGATGAATGAATAAGTAATAAAATCAATAAAGGATAGCGGTCAAGAAAGGACATGGATGTATGAATGAACAACATATAAATAATGATGTATAGTGTAAAGTTTTTATTATTATGTTAAAGAATTTACCATATACTGAATACTAAAGATATCCACATACCAAAGATATGATTCAGTTTTCAAGGTATGGAAAATGTGAAGGGAATTAAATTACTTTATGACGTCATAGTTTATCAAATTATGTAATACGTTAATTCATAATTAATACGCCATAGTTATTCAATTCGTACGTACAGTACAAGTCATTATTGGGAGAAATTAGAGGAAACAAATTAGAGAGACACAGTTTACAGCCATGGTACAAGATTGAGTGAAACTATTAATTAAATATATATACTTATACGAGTATACAGTAACTATTAAGGAATTGGGTACATTTGAGGAAGAATTAAGTAAATGAATAAAGTACAAACAAGGGTTCAAATCATGCCACATTCAATGTGCATGCATAATCTAATAAAATTTAGGGATGAGGGTTAGATGCGAGACAACAATAATTAATTATAATAAATTCTATAACAAATGGAAAATGGAGATATGGGTAATATTCTGATGGAAATGTTAAACGATCTAAACCGTCGATTGGCTTGTTGTATTTTAAGGGAATGAAATTAAGGGACATTCGCTTCTCACAGCGAACTTCTAATGGCAAAGATATGTTTACGGCTCAACCATAGAAACTGTAAGTCGTGTGTATATATATATATATATATATATATATATATATATATATACATATATATATACACCTTACCTTACAACCTTACAAAGGTTCCGCGTGATGATTCTCATTTCGCGAAGGTCAAGCTTGTCGCCCCTCCTCTCGAGTTGGCCTGGTGAAGTAGTGAGTTGGATTCTTGCGCTCTCCACCTCACATAGCCAGGTACGCCCGGCTCATCGGGGATTGTTCTGAGCCAGGCGTCTAGTCTTCTTTTGAAGATTTCCACTGCAACTCCCTTCGTGTTTCTTAGGTCTTTGGGCAACTGATTAAACAGTTTTGGTCCTCTCACTACAAAACTATTTTCTTTCAGGGTTAAGGATGTTCCCTGTCTCGCCTTCAATTTGGGAATACGACACAGTCTACCGTTTCTACTTTCCACCGTTGTTTGGGGAGTTATAGGGTTCAGAGTAAGATTAGGGACTAGTTTCTCCATTATTTTCCAAGTGTAAATAATGGTGTATCTCTCTCTTCTCCTTTCCAGTGAATATAGGTCTAGTTTCGTAACCTTTCCCAGTAATTTAGTTCTTTGCACCCATTGATCTTGGCTGTGAAGCTTCTCTGGATCCCTTCCAGCTGTCTAATGTCTTCTTTTTTATATGGGGATGTTAGGACCGAGCAGTATTCCAATTTGGGTATGATCAGGGTTTTCAGTAGAGGAATCATTACATTCCTATCCCTTCGTTTAAAGGTTCTCAATATCTGACCCGTTATTCTCTTTGCTCTGTTTACTGCTATCTTATTTTGTGTTTCAAATTTCGCATCATCTGTCATTACAACCCCTAAATCTTTTGCTCTGGAATTTCTCTGAATTTCCTGTCCATTTGGGGTATAATATTCCATGGATTTTAGGTCTTCTCTTTTTCCGTACCGTAAGCTGAAATTTCTCGGTGTTAAACTTCATATTGTTGTCTTCCGTCCACTTGTAGATTCTGTTTATGTCGGTTTGTAGAGATCCTATGTCTTCTGGGTTTCTTATTTTTCTACTGATCTTTGTGTCATCCGCAAAGGATGTTACTGTGCTGTCTCTGGTAACGTCCTCATCTATGTCAGTTAGCATGATTATGAAGAGTAGTGGAGCTAATACTGTTCCTTGTGGTACTGAGCTGAGGACCTCTGATTCTGATGAAGATACTCCTTGTACTGTAACGACTTGCCGCCGCTCACTAAGGAAATTATATATCCATTTCCCTACTTTTCCTGTTATTCCCATATATTTCAGTTTATGTATTATGATTCCGTGGTCACACTTGTCGAACGCTTTAGCAAAGTCTGTGTATAGTACATCATAGTTTTCATTACTTTCAAGTGAATCAATAATGTGTTGTAGTGTTCCATTAGTTGTGATAGGCATGATCTGCCTGACCGAAACCCGTGTTGGTTATCATTGAATTTTTTCTGAGTTTCCAAAAAGTCATAGATTTTCTGTCTAACTATTCTTTCAAATATTTTAGTGAGATGAGATGTAAGCGACACTGGCCTATAGTTTTTGGCCTCGGATCGATCTCCTCCTTTATATATTGGGACTATGTTCGCGCTCTTCAGGATGCCCGGTATTTCTCCCGTGTCTAGTGATCGTCTCCATATCCAGTATAGGGGCTCAGCGATTGCATTCTTGCAGTTTTTGATCAGTGTGGCATTCCATTTATCCGGTCCTGCCGCTGAGTGTGTTTTTAGTTTCCCTATGGCTTGTGTAATATCATCCGTCGTAAAGTCGAAATCCGTTATACTTTCCCCTTGTGGTTCTTCTTCAAAGAACGCGTTTCTATCGCATATCAATTTGTCAGTTTTTGGGATACTGAAAGATGATTCGTACTGAGCTCTTAATATTTCAGATACTTCTGTTAGATCATCAGATAACACTGTTCTCATTTTTTAAAGGTCCGATAGTCGCATGGTTTTTCGACTTTCTTTTTGCGAAATTATAGAAGTACTTTGAGTTAGCCTTTATCGCTTCTATAGCGTCGTCTTCTTCTTTTTCTGTATGCTTCTCGATTAGTTCCTGTATGACGACATCGATACTTTGCAGTTTATCATTTAATATTTTTCTGATGTTATCTTTACAATTACTTAATTTTGCAGTCACTCTTTTTCTCTTTCGAAACAATGCCCTCTTTTGTCTTTCGAACCTGCTTCTCTTTCCTCTTTGTTGTATCTTTGGGACATGTTTTTCCACAATTTCTAACGTCTTCTCCTCTAACGTCATTAGCATCTCTCCGTTGTCTTGGCCTCGAAAATGGTTTTCCAATCTATTACTTCCATGCTGGATGTCACATCTTCCCAGTTTATAGCTTTGGAGTGAAAATTAAAAATTTCGAATTTGCTTCTTTCTGTTGTGCGTGTTCTTTCCTTTCCTGTTGCCTTTATATTAGTTGTTATTTCAATGATGTTGTGGTCCGATATCATAGTTGGGGATATTTCTACATTATCAATTAGATTACTGTTGTTTGTGAATACCAAATCTAGGCAGTTGTTTTTTCTTGTGTTTTCTGTTATTTCTTGCGTTAACATAAATTCATCAGCTAGCTAGTAGCATTTTTACCTGCTCCTGGTCTTCTCGTGTGCCCCCCTTGTCCTGGTGTATACATATATTTTTTCCTATCCTTTTATATTTCATGAATGGGAAATTAAAATCACCACAGAGAAAAATATTTGGGGTTGGAGAGTGTAGATCTTTTACCGTTTCTTACCTCTGTAATGGAATCTGAAAATTTTGAGGTTGGCGTGTTTGGGGGTCTGTACATTACAATTAGTACCATATTTAATTTTTCAATTTTTGCTGCTACACATTCTACGTAGCTGTTTGAGGTACGTTAGTAATTTCTGCCATATGCCTTTCGCGTCTGTAAATAGCACATCCTCCTTTACGTCTCACTGTTCTGTCGGCTCGAAGGATGTCATAGTTGTCAATTTGTATTTCTTTTTTTGTCAATACAGGACTCACAATATTCACAGTTCGCTTGGCAGTCCTTTAGTTGAGTTTCCGTAAGGCATGCAAAGTCTGCTCCGGCTTCTTGCATGAGTCCTTTCAGGTATAAAACTTTGTTCGGGGAATGGTTTGAATTAAGGCCCTGAATGTTGGCTAGGATTATTTATATTTTTTCTCTATCGTTTTCGCATACAGGTGGTTCCGATTTGTCTTCTAATGGGGGTGCCGGTTTCGTTGCCTTGTGGTCCTCCAAGAATTTACCTCTTTTTATCTTTGTCGGTACCTGTTGTCCCGATAAAGCATGAAGTTCCTTTGTGCGTACCTTCTGTCCGGCTCTCGGATTCCAATATTTGTCAGCTGATTTTGTAATTGCTGGATAGTATTTAGCAGCTGAATTATGTTGGCTGCGTCTAAAAATTTAGCATTCTTCTTTGATGTTCGTTTTTACTGTTCACTCGTTGCGTTCCTTTGAGGGTGGTGGTAATGGCATTTTTTTCCATATTTGCAACTCCCATATCTTGCATAGGTGTTGGAGACCGTAAGATGGTAGAACTTGCATTTCTTATCAAATTTGCAGTATCCACTTGTGTAATGCGTGTTGCATAATGTGAGATGTGCATATATGCATTGCCCATCCCGATATCTGCAGTTCCCTTTCGCGTAGTATTTATATACGATATTTTCTACGCTTCTACTTCTTGTTTTCTTATTATTTTCAAAGTTCTTAATTTTGGTATTATCATCAGTTTTCTTTGGCTGTTTATTTTCTACATTTTTAGTTATTATCTTTTTGTCATTTCGCTGTTGGGCAGTTTGACTACTTCGCAACTTTTACTTATTTCTTTTCTTTCATCTATGTCTTCCTTCCATATTACATTGTTTATATTGTTATTCGTTATTAAATTGTTGTTCGTCATTATGCTGTTGTTATTTCGTCCTCTCTCTCATCCACCCGGTTTTACGATGGGACATTTCCGGACCTTTGTGTCCCCATTATTTCATTCTTTTTTGTAACATTCGAGTCTGCTATCTCCATTTCTTTCAATACCGCGAATGAATTTATCGGCTGTGTACATGCGCCACATAGAAATTTGATCCCCACGACGTGTTTCGCGTTCGAGACAAGAGTTATTTCCCTATCATCCCAATTCATGCAGATAAATTTAGTCTTGAGGTCGTTGACAGAAATCACACCTAAATCGCAGAGTTTTCCGTTGTTTCCAGATTACACAAATTACAGATTAAGTGAGAATTTGGACCCCTAGCGATGCTATTCCTTAATTAGCGTAAAAAGAAATACCCACATAAATTCTTTCTTTATTTATTTATTTTTATTTCTATTTCTTTCCTTTCGATGGTCGAGGGTTTTTCGAGGGTTTTCTGACCTTTGCGTTTTATGACCTTTTTCCTGCCTTGTTTCAAACTTTCTCGAATGCCAACCGTATTTCGTTTTGAATATATACATTAAAACTGGTGATAAATTATGCAAACTGTATTGCACTTTCTTAGTTTTAATGAATTTCACTTTTTATATTATATGCACGGATTCACTGATACTTTATACACTTTTGAGTGTAAACAGAATAAACCGCCGAGTAATTTATTCCCTTCTTATTTGGGTGTTAAATACACAGAGAGACACAACACGTCCATTCACCACAAGGTACAAGCAAACAATCATATATATATATATATATATATATACTCAAAACAATACTCAAAACCGGTTATATTAACTTAACTAACTTAACTAACTGTAATAAAAATATGATGGTGCTTATCGAAAAGGAAATGGAATTTTCTTCTCACCTGCACCTCACCACAAAAAAAAAACCTACTTATTTTTCCATTTAGACAAATGGAACAGTCCGTGATTTCAACCCGTTTTCGACAGATTTATAATACATTATAAAACTCCCGAAGGAAAAGGTTACGAATTTTTTTCGTGATTTACGCCCGTCATTTATCAATAAAATTGTGAGTTTGAGGAGACCAAAAGAACGGTCTCATAATTACGGAAGAGTTGAAAGAGAAAAAAAGAGGGATAAGTGTGTGTGTGTGTGTGTGTGTGTGTGTGTGTGTCCCATTCTCGGGTTCTTTGGTTTTGCTTTTCTTCGACTTTTACACATATACTGTGTATAGACTCGTGTGTGTGTGTGTATATATATATATATATATATATATATATATATAGAGAGAGAGAGAGAGAGAGAGAGAGAGAGAGAAGAGAGAGAGAGAGTGTCTAGGCGTGAGCCGCCTTCACAAATTTGATTATATTTCATGTTAAAAGTGTTTAGCATAGAGCGAGTCATTAGATATAAATGATTTCTGTCGATCAACGAAATAAAATTATTCTTTCAGTAAATATCTAACCTCTAATCAGTAAACTAAATGGAAGAGCTCAAATTTCGATTGCTGTCACTCGACAATTAATATCTTCACAAACAATTATCTTTCATGTTCAAAGTTTGTAATTTCTTACACTAAATCGTCACAAACGTGGGTCGCTACCATGATCTACAGATCTACAGAAGCTAAGGCTAACAAAGACCTTAAGATCCACTCTAAGGTTAGCCCGAGAGAAAGGAAAGAGTAGGGGGTTAAGAGAAGAGAATAAGGGGTTAAGTAAGTAGCAAAACCTATCACTCGTGGGTTAACATTCATTCAGAAAAAGCGAAAAAAGACTCACCATCATCATCCGCCGGCCACTGCCGACAAGTCATAAAAATAGCCGGAGAGAATAGGAAACATTGCAGAACGGTCCTCTACTCCATCGGGAGGTAGAGCCCACTCTGCCGGAAAAAGATGAAAATAAGTTAAATAAGAACGCTTACAAACCATGCAATACATTCTTAACTCAATGCAACACATTCTTCCAACTGTTGCAGACCGATCCTCCACTCCATAGGGAGGTAGAGGATGCAGCCCACTAGGCTGGAAAGGCGTGAAAGATGAAAAGAAGTTAAATAAGAACGCATTACAACACATTCTTAACTCAAACACTATCATACCATGCAAACATGCAAACTACAGACATGCAATGAAGCGAGAAGAAAAACAAGTATAAAGAATAACAAAAAGTGGGTTAATTTACTCAACAAGCTACAACTAAGTTCGTGTTAGTCTATTTTTTTTTCTGGCATATCACACGCTGGCATGTCACAAGCTGGCATTAGACGTCAACAGACTCATCCCCGATTACGACCCCCAGAGCTCCTGTTGCCAATTGTTTTTTTTATTTTAAACAACGTTAATATTTTTAAAATGTCTATCTAGACGGTTTTTAAACACATTAACGCTGGTAGAGTTCACGACGGGCGCGGGAAGATTATTCCATGATGAAGATGATGATGATGATGTGTGTGTGTGTGTGTGTGTGTGTGTGTAAGTGAGTTCCAGTATGTGATAATTAACAGATGTAGTGAGGTAATTTTTTGTGAGGTAACACGTTTCGTACCTCGGAATATTAAATAATTTATATTAAAAAAATCTACAAACATTTTTAGTGTCGGAAAAAAGATATGTTGGTCCTGATAAGGTTAGATTACGATAGGCAAGGTTAGTGTGGCTAGGTTACGTTAGATAGATTAGCAAGTAGCTAGCTACCTCAGGACTACCACTCTTCGAACCCCCAATTGCATCCGAAACACTTATCACGCTCTTTTCGGTTCGATGTCACTAAGGTTAGATTACGTTAGGTTAAATTAGTTTTGGCTAATTATTTTTTTAGATATATGAAGTTAAAAAAGTCGGTACCTCGCTTATGACAAGATTGTAAACACACACACATACATATATATATATGAAAATTATTTCACGAAAGTAACACGTGAAAAATATTTATGATGAATAAAACCACGAAGGAAAGGAAACACAAAATGGTGCTCAAGCGCTTTCGTCTAATGACATCCTCAGGAACACTGAAGTACATAAAAGGGTTACAGCCTATATATAGGTTACAGAAAAAAATAAAAAATACATACATATATATATATATATGAAAATTACTTCACGAAAGTAACACGTGAAAAATATTTATGATGAATAAAACCACGAAGGAAAGGAAACACAGATGGTGCTCAAGCGCTTTCGTCTAATGACATCCTCAGGAACACTGAAGTACATAAAGGATTACAGCCTATATATAGGTTACAGAAAGAGAAAAAAACATATATATATATATATATATACAATAAACGGAGAAACGAAATTAAAGGATTGTGGAAGGGGGCACACAAATTTATAAGGAAAAACTATCGATTTTTAGCACAAGATTAAGATTTGTTTCCAAACAATGTTATAGATAAAAAAATAAAATAAAATAAAATAAAATAAAATAAAAATAAAATATATATATACAAATTTATATTGGAAATCTGCCCAAGTTTTAGCACTCTGCTCTTTTTGTATATAAAAATTGAACAATTATCGATTTTTAGCACAAGATTAAAAGATTTGTTTCCAAAC
>JAJOZX010001093.1:690000-752500 GCA_023014485.1 Bathynomus jamesi | reverse complement strand
AGTTAAAGTGTTTGGCGTTAGTTTAGACGAAAAACTAAATTTCAAATGTCATGTACAACATATCAAGTCCAAAATATCAAGATTTCTTTTCATATTTAAACTAAAAAAGGCTCTTCTTCAAAACGCATTGCTCACCCTGTATTATTCCTTTATCCATTCACATTTAATAATTATATTACATTGCAACTTTTGGTAATTCAAAGAAATCAGTGTTGCTGTCAATATATCCAAAGCTATCAGTAAAAATCAATATACATCACCCAGTCAAAGAGCAATCACCGCCATCAAATACATCATCGTTGTAACACTAGACTCCTCAGAGAATTTATCCGCAAACCAAACTATACAATGGAAACCGCAAAAGAGAAAATGTATGGAATGCAAGTCCCATAAATATAAGACAAACTTCATCATTTAAAGTATTTCGCAAATCAATGAAGTTCACTAATGCCATTATTACCATAGTAATTAAGTTTCCATTTTATAATTAACTAACTAAAATACGTTAATTTCATTAATCAATTTTAATTTCATAATTTATCCTTAAATTTTTTTTTTTATCAAATCTAATTTATTTTCTATTAAAAATTAATAATTTTATTTAAAATTGTATAAAATAATCAAACACTACTTTTGAAAATTCTTACCTTTCGTTTATTTTTATTATTATTATTATTATTATTATTTACTTGCCATTTTTACTCGTATTATACAGGGTAAGTCAAAAGTCTCCATACATAGGCAAAAAATGGTCATGATAAATAAATATTATTATTATTTTTTTATTTTTTTGCAGGTGATGTGCTGAGATGACTGGGAGAAACGCATCCGTATGTGCATTCAGTGTAATGGTGCCCACATAGAGCATATTTTGTGACTTACAAGTGATTGCAGGCTAAAGTGACCACTTTTGCCTATGTATGGAGACTTTTGACTCACCCTGTATAATAAATAAACTGAATACTATTAATTTTGCTTAAAACACTTTCATATTTCCAACGACATATTCAGATAAGAATACTGTGAATATATTAACGTCATATCACATATCTAAATTGTACAGAAAAATATTGAAAAATATTGTAAAGCTTTATGTAACTTGTATTCTTTTTTTGAATAAAGGTTTTTTTAGTTGTTTTTTTTCTGCAAAAAAAAAAACTCCAAATGAGAAATTTTCTTTGTTGTAAAAACACTTGATTAGAAAAGAAAAAAAAAACAGGGTTTTTTGGGGGTCTTTTTGTGTTAAGAAATTTCGAGAGGAAAATATAAAAAAAAAACAAAAAAACTGCGTTTGAAGTATAATTTTTATTAATTAAATATAAAGCCATATAGTAATCACATATCGAAGTACATGTACAGTTGGTTACATAAGTCGGGATGCACTGAGCCACATCCAATTCACAACACTGTATTCTGATAACTGGAACGGATTATACATAATTTGGGATATTATTCTTATTGAAAAAAATTTTAAGTTTATTTAAAAATCTATTTTATGAATGCAGTAAACGCCATATAAACCGCACCCTCCATAAACCGCACATTAAACGATGCGCGGTAAAAATGTTTCTTTTTAATGTAGTAATATATATATATATATATATATTTATTATATATATATATATATATATATATATATATATATATATATACTGTATTTTTATCCTTTATTATTTTATTTTACTTTGTGCGATTTTGCTTCTTGGGCACACATTATAATGCAATTCTATTGTGTCGTGTAGACACGTCTATTTTAATGTACTTCATTAGTTTTTTTGTTATTTCTTGATTACAGTTTGAATATGGGCATCGGGAAAAGTCTCTCACTTGAACGCACACCCCTGCACCGCAATTAGTGCGGTTTATGGAGCTTTTACTGCATTTATTTTTGAAACGATTAAAATAAAAATGACCTGGTTTCACAGTTTTACGTGTGCCCATTGTCTGAAAATGAGTCTTTCCCATTAAGTGAAGAGAGCATTTTTTTTTTGTATAAGGAACAGTGCCAAGGGATTTAGACCAGTGCCAACACATGCCACGAAAAGGAGCGATTTGTTAATCATATCTCAGCCCAAATGAGTGTGAGAAGTTGATAAAAAAAAGTGAAGATGAGTAATTGGAATTCACTTAACCCAAGAAGAAAAGAAAAAAACAATCTTTTCGAGTACTTCCGAGTTTATTTCAACTCTTTTATGAGTTGCAAATTGTATATACACAATGGATCGTTACGTAGGATATAGAGATAAAAATATATCAAAGTACACACACCCACTTTCATCTTTAATCAGAGTCAGCACCGACAACGCCCTCTATACTGACTCCAACTGAAACATTCTGTATGTGAGTGGAACGATAGATAGATAGATAGACAAATAGAGTGACAGACGGATAAAAGTGAAGAGTAAAAGAATTAAGAGAAAGGCAAAAAATTTCTTTCTCAATTACACGACCATTTTCACCCAAACGGAGATCGAAGCATCATTATCGAACTCCAAAGAAAGTTTCGAGTGACGAATCAAACTGAAATCTTCGTCTTTATTGAAAAAGAGTTTCTCGAGGATGTTGAAGTTTAGAACGGGTAATTTTGCTGTCACTAATCTCGTAGTTAAACTTCTGTCAATGAAATATTTAATTATTGCATACACTGATATATATATATATATATATATTATATATATATATATATATATGTTAAACACAGACCGTGCATGGAACAAGGAACTCTTCTGGGAAAATTAAATCCACTATAGTCCGAATAAGTAATGGTAAATGACAAATACCATAGTTTTTCTTTTTCATGATGCTAGCCCGACGTGGGCAACGGGTCTCTCGCAAAGAGATCCCATAAATATAGCTTCCCTCACCAGCTATCTGCAAAGCAGCAGGATCCAGCTTTGGGACATGGACCTAGGGTTTAAAGCAAGCCTAGTCCCTACATTCAGAACCTCTATATAAGTAAAAGACTCGTTGCATTCACGTCGGATTGAATAAACAAAGAAAAAGGGGTAACTATTGTATTTTTAGCCAAAAAAACAAAACTTAAACCTCAACCGGGACATTGAGCGTCCACTTTTCAAGGCACGTAACACGTCCGTTTAATATACACAAACTCAGAATGGTCCCCTGATAAATTTATATGTTAAACACAGACCGTGCATGGAACAAGGAACTCTTCTGGGAAAATTAAATCCACTATAGTCCGAATAAGTAATGGTAAATGACAAATCCCATAGTTTTTCTTTTTCATGATGCTAGCCCGACGTGGGCAACGGGTCTCTCGCAAAGAGATCCCATAAATATAGCTTCCCTCACCAGCTATCTGCAAAGCAGACAGGATCCAGCTTTGGGACATGGACCTAGAGTTTAAAGCAAGCCTAGTCCCTACATTCAGAACCTCTATATAAGTAAAAGACTCGTTGCATTCACGTCGGATTGAATAAACAATAAAAAGGGGTAACTATTGTATTTTTAGCCAAAAAAAAAAAAAACTTAAACCTCAACCGGACATTGAGCGTCCACTTTTCAAGGCACGTAACACGTCCGTTTAATATACACAAACTCAGAATGGTCCCCTGAGAAATTTATATGTTAAACACAGACCGTGCATGGAACAAGGAACTCTTCTGGGAAATTAAATTCCTATAGTCCGAATAAGTAATGGTAAATGACAAATACCATAGTTTTTCTTTCTCATGATGCTAGCCCGACGTGGGCAACGGGTCTCTCGCAAAGAGATCCCATAAATATAGCTTCCCTCACCAGCTATCTGCAAAGCAGACAGGATCCAGCTTTGGGACATGGACCTAGGGTTTAAAGCAAGCCTAGTCCCTACATTCAGAACCTCTATATAAGTAAAAGACTCGTTGCATTCACGTCGGATTGAATAAACAAAGAAAAAGGGGTAACTATTGTATTTTTAGCCAAAAAAAACAAAACTTAAACCTCAACCGGGACATTGAGCGTCCACTTTTCAAGGCACGTAACCCGTCCGTTTAATATACACAAACTCAGAATGGTCCCCTGAGAAATTTATATGTTAAACACAGACCGTGCATGGAACAAGGAACTCTTCTGGGAAAATTAAATCCATATATCCGAATAAGTATGGTAAATGACAAATACCATAGTTTTTCTTTTTCATGATGCTAGCCCGACGTGGGCAACGGGTCTCTCGCAAAGAGATCCGATAAATATAGCTTCCCTCACCAGCTATCTGCAAAGCAGACAGGATCCAGCTTTGGGACATGGACCTAGGGTTTAAAGCAAGCATCATGAAAAAGAAAAACTATGGTATTTGTCATTTACCATTACTTATTCGGACTATAGTGGATTTAATTTTCCCAGAAGAGTTCCTTGTTCCATGCACGGTCTGTGTTTAACATATAAATTTCTCAGGGGACCATTCTGAGTTTGTGTATATATATATATATGTAAAGAACGACGCTTTGGGGCATTGGTTTCTGCGCGCATGTAGAGGAATTACGACATTTGACTGAGTGAGGCCCGTGGTGTAATGGTTATCATATCTGACCGGCAATCGGAAGATCCCGGGTTCGATTCCCGGGTGGTTACCTCATTTTTTCATTTGTTTCGTTCTTTCGCTCTCATCTTGCGCGGAAAATTCTCCTATACAAAGCGTCGTTCTTTACCTTAATTATACTGCGTGTTTGCAGTTATAATGTATAGATATATATATATATATATATATATATATATATATATATATATCCAACTATAATATCGGATCACAACATTATTGAAATAACAACCAATATAAAAGCAACAGAAATGGAAAGAACACGCACAATAGAAAGAAGCAAATTCGAAATTTTTAATTTTCACTCCAAAGCTATAAACTGGGAAGGTGTTGCATTCACATGGAAGTAATAGATTGGAAAACCATCTTCAAGGCCAAGATAACGGAAGAGATGCTAATGACCTTAGAGGAGAAGACGCTGGAAATTGTGGAAAGACATGTCCCTAAAATACAACAAAGAGGAAAGAGAAGAAGGTTCGAGAGACAAAAAGAGGTCATTGTTCCGAAAGAGAAAAAGAGTGACTGCAAAATTAAGTAACTGTAAAGATAACAACATCAGAAAAATATTAAATGATAAACTGCAAAGTATCGATGACGTCATACAGGAACTAATTGAGAAGCATACAGAAAACGAAGAAGACGACGCTATAGAAGCGATAAAGGCTAACTCAAAGTACTTCTATAATTTTGCAAAACGGAAGTCGAAAAATCACATGGCTATCGGACCTTTGCAAAACGAAGAGAGTGCTTTATCTGATGATCTAACAGAAATATCTGAAATATTAAGAGCTCAGTACAAATCATCTTTCAGTATCCCAAAAACTGACAAACTGATATGCGATAGAAACGCGTTCTTTGAAGAACTAAAAGGGGAAAGTATAACGGACTTTGACTTTACGACAGATGATATTACACAAGCTATAGGGGCAGGACCGGACAAATGGAATCCACACTGATCAAAAACTGCAAGAATGCAGTCGCTGAGCCCTATATTGGATATGGAGACGATCACTAGATACGGGAGAAATACCGGGCATCCTGAAGAGCGCGAGCATAGTCCCAATATATTGTATAAAGGAGGAGATCGATCCGAGGTCCGAGGCCAAAAACTATACGCCAGTGTCACTTACATCTCATCTCACTAAAATATTTGAAAGAATAGTTAGACAGAAAATCTATGACTTTTTGGAAACTTAGAAAAAATTAATTGATAACCAACATGGATTTCGGTCAGGCAGATCATGCCTATCACAACTAATGGAACACTACAACAACATTATTGATGCACATGAAAGTAATGAAAACTATGATGTAATATACACAGACTTCCACTACTCTTCATAATCATGCTAACTGACATAGATGAGGACGTTACCAGAGACAGCACAGTAACATCCTTTGCCGATGACATAAAGATCAGTAGAAAAATAAGAAACCCAGAGGACATAGGATCTCTACAAACAGACATGAACAGAATCTACAAGTGGACGGAAGACAACAATATGAAGTTTAACACTGAGAAATTTCAACTGTTAAGGTACGGAAAAAGGGAGGACCTAAAATCCATGGAATACTATACCCCAAATGGACAGGAAATTCAGAGAAATTCTAAAGCACAAGATTTAGGAGTTTTAATGATTGATGATGCGAAATTTGAAACACAAAATAAAATAGCAGTAAACAGAGAAAAGAGAATAACTGGGAAGGTAACATGCCCATATAAAAAAAAAGAAGACATTAAACAGCTAGAAGGATTCAGAGAAGTTTCACAACGAAGATCAATGGGTGCAAAGAACTAAATTACTGCGAAAGGTTACGCGAATTAAACCTATAGTCACTGGAAAATATACTTGGAAAATAATGGAGAACCTAGTCCATAATCTTACTCTGAACCCTGTAACTCCCCAAACAACAGTGAAAAGTAGAAAAGGAAGACTGTGTTATGTTCCCAAATTAAAGGCTAGACAGGGAACATCCTTAATACTGAAAGAAAATAGTTTTGCTGTGAGAGGACCAAGACTATTTAATCAGTTGCTCAAAGAACTAGGGAACACGAGTGGTGTGGCAGTGTATATCTTCAAAAGAAGATTAGACGACTGGCTCAGAACAGTCCCCGATGAGCCGGGAGTACCTGGCTATGTGAGGTGGAGAGGAGAGTATAAGAAACCAACTCATTACTTCACCAGGCCAACTCGAGAGGAGGGGCGACAAGCTTGACCTTCGTGAAATGAGGAATCATCGCACGGAATATTTGAAAGGTTGAAAGGTTTGTGTATATATATATATAAAACTCCAAGCCAAAAAGTAGAATAGTCTCAAATGCCCTCATGACCTTCATAATACCTTTAAGATAAACACCTTTATGAGAAATATCGAGTATCTGTGACGTCATTATGATAAAAAGACACTTCTATATGCCAGTTTAAAAAAAATTAAATTATAACAAACAGCTTATTAAATAGTGAAATGTTAATGCAGAGCGACATACCAAAATATCAGAATATCTTGTCAGGTGTTACAAAAAAATAGAATGAGTTCATTATGTTTATTGAGTACTGCCAATATATTAAACCTTTATCAAAGACTTTTCAACACTGCGTCTTAGTATTTAGTTGGTCCACCTTAATCCTGATTACGGCCTCCAATATACGTGGCATCGAGTTGACAAGACTCTCGCATTCTTCTGTAGTTATCGATTGCCAGATTGTCATCAAACAACTCTTCATTTCACTAAGTGTTCATGGTTCACGCTTTTGGATATTCTGGTTAGCAATATTCCAAAGATTTCCTATCGGATTAAGATCGGGAGAATTAGCTGACCATGGTAGTATTTCAATTTCATGAGCATCAAACAACGTAGATGTTACCCGGGCCACATGAGCTGGAGCAGGATATGTTGAAAAATAAATAGTTCGTCCCCATACAGCTGTTGTGCAGACTCCACATTGAAGTATTCTAAGATTTCTTGATAAACCTGACTATTGACAAATGCAAATGACCTCACACCATTTGCATTCATGCAACCCCACACTAACCTAGCCTCTTAAAAACCTTTGCTCAGTTGACATAATGCTTTCTTCTCGTTTATTCATTCACAAAAATCAAAAGAAATTATTTCCTTTCTTTATCCAATTTATTAACAAGAAATCCAGTTTAAAAACGGCTGTAGCATTTATCTAAAAATATCCAAAAATTAAGAGGACAGAATTAGGTGCAAATGGGAGAAAACAATTATAAAAAGGGAGATAAATGCTTGATTTTGTTCCGTAAACTCGACATAACTTTACCTACACTTTTTTTATAAAGAAATGAATAACTTTTCTGGATTATTCCTGAGTAACCTTGGAATGTTTGTAAATATTGTAATAAGAAATAGTAAGGAGTGCCAAAAATTGGCACTGATCTCAGACCAACTAATGTGGCCCATTGCGCTAACTCCTCGATTATTATCAGTACGAGCGGGAGTCGAACTTATAAATATTATAGATACATATATTTATAGGAATGTATTTACATACTTATTTGGTCATTAAAGTAGCCTTTTATTTTAACTCCTCAAAAGAGAGAGAGAGAGAGAGAGAGAGAGAGATGAAAACACTAAACGAGACATTATTTCCGCCTTCGAGAAAACAAAAAAAAAGGACGTAAAATTTAAATCACTTAATCATAAATCCTTAAACAGACCAAAAAAAAAATTCATAAAAACTTTAAGAAAACTTTGGAGGAACTTGATAAAACTTGATAAAAACTTCCTTCCCTCATATATGCGACTCCATTTCTTCAGAATTCTTGCATTTAAATTCAAATTTGAGATGCCTTACTGCAATTTGCATAGGTTAACTTTCTTATTTTCTTATGTAAGAGCGAGCGTGGAAAAGCGGTTATGTAAAATAGGGACTTTTTCCTTAATTAAATTCTTCTTGAAAAATATTGTGCGTTTCGTTATATTCGGTAATTTCCTTCTTTACAAACAACAACAACAACAACAAAAACAACAACAACAGCGCACAGTGATTTATTAATGAAAGAATCTTCACACTTTGAGATTTTTTTTAAAAAAAGTTAAAAAAATCTAACTTGTCTCAACATTTCGTGATATATATATATATATATATTATATATATATATATATATATAGTGAGGAATAAGAGGATGAGGAGTTGGTACATGTTTATTTACAGACGTTTCGGAAAATTCAATTTCCATCATCAGTGCTAAAAGTTAAAAATTAAATATAAGAATGAATAAATATGATGAACAGAAACGTACAATATATTTAACTAAACGTATGATAATTAATACTATAATTACAGTATATATTTCATAAATTTAAATTAAAAATAAAATAATAATATAGAAGTGTGGTCAATAGTCAAAACATAAAACAGTTAAAAGGCGAATCGAAATTGAGAAGTGTCTTATCAGGTTATTATCGGGGTGAGGGACTAATTGAACAGAAAGTTGGGAATGATTCGTTGTTGGAAGAAGAATCGATATTAGAAAAGTTGGAGCCAGACGGAGTGATGGTGACGTTTTTTCGGTGTAAGGTATGTGAGTTTATCTGGCGATGTTTAAGTTAAAGGCGGAACTATAGTCGTTGAAGGTTGGTTTAATATTGAGGATGTAATGGGACTCTAGAATGCGGAGGTCGGTTAGTTGGTTGGTTGAGTTAATAATTTTGAAGTTGAGGGGGGGGAAGTAGTGGGTGGTCTATAGCTTCATAAATTCGACTGTAATCCGTTTGTTTAAAGAGTATCTCAAAAGTACTGATTCTCCAGAGATTTAATGCACAAACCAAATTTCATTTTAGGGGTAACAATAAAAAAATTTCTAGTTTGATTTACAGTATAAGCTGTTACCTCTCGTCATAAATCGTTTATATTTATGATAATTTGTTTATTTTTTATTCAAATTAAGGAAAATGTATTAATATACGCTTCATGCCTGAATTATATTTAAGATTAAAACAATTTTATACCTTCTTATTCTTCATAAGGACTAAAATCTCGTAAAATTGTATGGTCAGATTTAGCGCCATGGGCATGAAAGAGTTAAAAGGTGCAAAGTGAAAATTTAATAAAAATTAGAACATAAAATTTTAATAATAAATTAATGGAGTACATTTAAATAATTAATTTTTGAAAGTTCACATTTAATTTCTGCTAAAGTCATTTATTTGAATCAGACATTTATCATAATTAAAAATGTTAATTAGTTTTTAGCCATTTTCTTTATTAGGGCGTACCGAGAGTCACTTTGCTGAAGAGGTGCTTTGTGTTAATAAATCTACTATCTCTATAAAGAAACTAAGTAGAAAGATATTAACGTTTCATAAACCTAATGAAATGCACCTTTTTAGTCCTCCCTACCTTAATTTGCATCTAACTGTAGATAGTCTACCTTTAACACCAGTAGTTTCTTGCAGTTCTACAGCAAGGCAGCTATTGGATTTACATCTGTTTCTAAGAGAACTAATCCCTTTGATATTTAGTATGAGATTCTGATAGTTTTGATGGTCTTTCACGCCTGCTCATAACATCAGTGGTGCCACCTTCAATGTACTTTTTGATTAGGCTATCATGCACCTGTTTTAGAAACCTTTATTTCTTTCACTAGTTTCCCTTTAGCTGAAGCCTAATTTCCCTAATACTGTTATTAACGTATACTTTGTTTCATCAGAAAAAATGTGCCTTGAGGCCAAATTCCATAAATGGATTTAGAAACACGCGTTACTGTTCATCAGTATAGGAAAATTTAAGTCAGTATTTCAGAGAGCCAAATATTGACTTTAACCAACACTTAAAGGTTTGCTATTATACACTTACAAAAGAATATTGATGCATTTTTAGAAAAACTGCCTGATTGAACTTCAATATTCAGTCAACAACATAAAACCAGATAGAAGGTTCGATTACACTCCAAAAACTTGACAAAGTACGTTCAGACATAATTGCCTTCTAATTTAAAAGACGTTCTTTGACTGACATCCATAATTTTGGTCTTACTTCAATAAAGAATGGCATTTAATCGATAAAATTACTTTACTGAATCACAGCACTGTATAAAGTGCCAAGTGGTTTCAAACCTTTGCACAGCAATATACTCGTACACAGGCCCTCTCAGAGGTCCAGAGACTCCCGGGCCACTTCCAGCTTTTGAGGCCCATAGCTAAACCCAATTATTACTTTCACTGCAAAACATTATATTCAAACCTGAAAGTTTCTAAATTTGAGGCCCCCCCTTAAGCTTGAGGCCCAGGCGAAATGGCCCTGCTCGTATATATAACGGAATTCAGGCGTTAATTTTGCCGTTAAATGTTCTAGAATATTTTAACCGTAAAAATTAATAATTAAATTCTATTATATATATTTTATTAAATAAAAAAAACTGTCACCTTGACAAAGAGGAAGGAAATGTTCGGTAATTCAATAAGTCTCTCATAAAATCCTCTTGAAAAAGAAAACGAAATAAGATTAGAAAACGGACCAAAGTGAAGAGAAAATAAAATCGTTTAAAATAAACACAATAAAGACAAGACAATTCGAATAGAATGAAAAGAGAAGATGGGCTGAAATGCAAAGGCATAAAAGAGAAGTTGGTTTCAAGTTTTTGTTTTCCGTTTCTTTGGAGTGGAAACGAGAAGAAAATTCGACGAATACAGTAGTACTGCGGGACTTAACCATTAAGGACCACTGATAGATTTTTCTACCAGCAAAATCAATTTTTAATTTTTCTGGTCCTTAATGGGTTGTCAACAAGTGACGCAATCACCCAACGTGACGTCATCAATAATATGACGCAACGTGCAGCATGCAGTATACAACACTGCAAAGGCGGGATATTTTTTTAAAATTACATAGTGAAGGTCATTCATGAATGCAGGAAACCATAGAACAGCATTAATAAGATTGAACCGCTACATAGCAGTAAAGGAAGAAGAGTTTATCCAGCAAGTTAGAGCATGGGAGGAGGAAAATCTGGGCATGACATCAATAATAAAAATAGCGAGAGACTACGAGAATGATGTAGAAATGAAAGACTTACCAGTGAATGTAGCAAGAAAGATCATTGCAATGGAAATCAAAACGGTAAAAAAGAAATACAAAAAAGAGAACAGCTGTGATCATGGAAGATAACTGGAAAAGGCATCAAGTATAGCAAAAATTATAAGAATGATATTTTAGGGTGTAGCCCAGATATTGTTGTGAGAGAGAAAGCAAGTAGATGTTATATCATAGAGAGTGGAGTATCAAGAAACATAAGTGTTGCCAGTTATGAAAAGGAAAACAGAGATGAAGAATTGAAATACGAGATACGAAGAACGTGGGAGGTAGGGGTGTATGTGATACCAACAGTAATAGGGGCTAGGGGTTACGGGCTATGGGCCTTAGGCACATTAAAAAAAAAGTCAATACAGCCGTACCTGGAACAGCTCCCTCTTAATATTCGTTTTAGCACATGACCTGGACTTTGGGATGACAATAGGTTTTTCTTATGTAGATGCAAAAAACTTCACTTTTCTACGTGAAGGTCAAAATATGATAATAAAAACCCACTCTAATAGACAGAGTTTATTTCCACAACAGTTTCGATGCCTACTGGCATCCTCTTCGGGTGGATACAAAAAACGAATGAACCAAAAACAAGAGGGAAAATAGTCCAAGGACCATTAAGAAATTCGCACCTAGGTTAGATCCCGTTCTCTCGACACCGGAAGGGCATTTTATTAAAAGGTCCCGCTTATAAGTATATTCGCACAAATTAAAACTATCTTCTTGTTCTATACGTACAGATTCTATTATTTTGACAAATAATAGAATCTGTATGGATAGAACAAGTGGATAATTTTAATTTGAGCGAAGGTACTTATAAGCTGGACCCTCTAATGAGATTCTTGGTCAAAAAATCCCTTATGGCGTCGGGTGAACGGGTTCTAACCTAAGTGTGAATTTCTTAAAGGTCTCTGGATTGTTTCCTTACTCGTTTTTGGTTCATTCGTTTTTTCGTAAAATGTAAATGGATTAATAAACGTAACAGTAATAAATGTAACTGCAATAATAAAAGTAATAAATGTGGAAATAAATGTAAATGCAATGATACAAATTTAATAATAAAGGTAATAACATAAATGTAATTATGAGTGTAAAGTTAATAATAATAAATGTTAAAAACGTAAATGTAATAATAAATGCAATAATAAATGCAGTAATTATGTCAAAATAATAGAATCTGTATGTATAGAACAAGAAGATAGTTTTAATTGAGGGGAGGGGAAATTTAGAACTGAGTTTAATAAATCGTAATGACTTTTATTTTGTGGAAACACTATTTACACTCGTTAAATTAAACTAAGGAAAAAGACGGTACTCAAGAATGAAAAATCTTTCATGGATATTGAGCGCATTTGCTTTCGCAAAAGAGGGGTTTTTTTTTATATATTTTATTTCGCTTCATTCCTTCATTTGTATTTAGGGTAAGTAAGAGAACTATACAACGTTTACATTGTAGACATTAGCTGATCTTTTTCCGTGTTTCATCTACCCTGTGAGCAGTCCAACACGCTCTCAAACACACACTTCTCCCCCTATTCCTCACTACACGTACATGCATCTTACGCACGACACAACCTTTTCAAAATTTATATTAAAGAAAAAAGAAAAATGGCATCATTGAGCCTTGGAGACCTTGTTTTTTGGCTCTCTACGTCTTCTGCGGAGGGGTCACTTTTGCGGGCGCTCGCCCATAGCTCCCTCCTTCCTACAGAAAGAAAGTAAGAGTTAGTAATCTCAAAAATTGGTCATCCGTACGAGTTCACGGCTAGTATTAATGTATCATTTTACTAAAAAATAGCTATTTTTATCATTCTACTTTACTGTCATCAGATTCCAAACAATTTTTTTCTCACGAGTTTCACTTTCAAAACCGTTTGTTCTCATTGAAGGTTTCATATATCTTACGCAAAGAATTTTAAATTAACTGTTGTGGAGGTTTGAAGTGATGAACTGACCCCTGAAAACCTCCATTTAATAATAAGTAAATACCACTTCCTCTTTCTCTTTGCGTGGGTTGTCTCATTGTAATTTAAAATTAAGAATGATTTTAAAATTTCTTAAAAATTTTCATTATGTTTTTAAAAATTATCATTATATTTCAATTATAATTAAAGCAATTACGATTATAAATAGGGTCTCTTCCAAATCGGTGTCCTTCTCTTTTCATTCTGCGTCCAAGAGCGCGAAATCCGACAGTGAGAATCTCAAAAGGAGGAACTTTTCAAATTGATCCATTACCATTCCCAGTTCAAATTAGTTACAAGTTTCAAGGGGTAAAAAATTAATTACCCCTTGGGCATATATATATATACAGGGTGGGCCGTAAGTTTCCATACATAGGAAAAATAAACATTTTTTTATGGACAACCATTTTTATTATATAATATGCTCTACATGGTTGCCATTGTTTTGAAACACATTTCATACGTGTTCCCCACTGTTGATGAACACGCATTAGCACAGTTGACGTTATGCTGTAATGGCGTTGGTGATACGTTCCTTTAGATGTTTATGTCTCGTAAATTTTGATACACATGGCCTTCAAGTGCCCCCAAAGATAGAAATCAAGGGGGGTGAGATCTGGGGATCTGGGAGGCCACTCCACAGACCACGCCGACCAATCCAAGCATCCGGAAACTGCTGATCCAAATTACCGAGCACGTGAAGAGCATAATGAGGGGAGCTCCATCTTGCTGAAAGTAACTGGGAAGTTACCTTCCTCGTTTAGCAGGGATGGGAAAATCTCTTCTTGCAACATGTTAAGAGACCTTTCGGCATTAGATTCCACTGAAAAAATTGGTCCAATAATTCTGTCACACCCCATATCCCGGCCCACACCATCACTTTACGGCCTTGCATCTTCGTCGGACTCAGCCAGTTAGGGTTCGCATTACCAAAAGTATGTTTTGCCGATAACCTCTCCATGACGTACAAATTTGCTTCATCAGTAAACAAGATCTTACGTCAAACGCATATCTTAGGGTATCTGAAACATAAAAACAAACGTTAATTTTTCCTATGTATGGAAACTTACGGCCCACCCTGTATATATGATACACACAGACCGTGCATGGAACAAGGAACTCTTCTCTCTTCTGGATAATTAAATCCACTATAGTCCGAATAAGTAATGGTAATGACAAATACCATAGTTTTTCTTTTCATGATGCAAGCCGACGTGGGCAAACGGGTCTCTCGCAAAGAGGCCCATAAATATAGCTTCCCTCACCAGCTACTGCAAAGCAGACAGGATCCAGGATCCAGGATCCATGTCCCAAAGCTGGATCCTGTCTACTTGCAGACAGCTGGTGAAGGAAGCTATATTTATGGGACCTCTTTGCGAGAGACCCGTTGCCCAGGTCGGGCTTGCATCATGAAAAAGAAAAACTATGGTATTTGTCATTTACCATTACTTATTCGGACTATAGTGGATTAATTATCCCAGAAGAGTTCCTTGTTCCATGCACGGTCTGTGTGTATCATATATATATATATATATATAATATATTATATATATATATATACACGGTGAACCAAAAGTAGGTGGACAGTAGGTTGAATACGGTTTGTGTTATATTATATTATAACTATGGTGTTCATTATAACTATGGTGTTTGTGTTTTATTATATTAAATATTATAACTAAATTTATTTAAATTTTATTTGTATTATAGTATACAAAAAAATTAAATATGTATTCTCAAAATAAACGTTATCATTTACTGTCCACCTACATTTGGTTCACCCTATATATATATATATATATATATATATATATATATATATATATATATATGCCCAAGGGGTAATTAATTTTTTACCCCTTGAAACTTGTAACTAATTTGAACTGGGAATGGTAATGGATCAATTTGAAAAGTTCCTCCTTTTGAGATTCTCACTGTCGGATTTCGCGCTCTATCATAAAAAACTCAGGGAACCATTCTGAGTTCATTCCCATATATATATATATATATATAATATATATATATATATATATATATATATATATATATACACGGGTGGCCCATAAGTTCCAATCGGTTATGTAGTGAACGCTTTATTATTTTTTTCTTCATTATTTACTTACGCTTCTTTCTACTTTACTATTTCTCTATTTATTCTCGATCGGCTATTCCTTTCATTATCACTTTGTTTCTCTACTCTCTTTTTTTGCCGTATCGTATATATCATGGTAGCGACGCCGAGTTCTGACTCTAAAAGACCGTTACAAAACGAAGGGGGGGGGAGGTATTAATACTCTTATTTAACACTTATTACGTTTTATTAATTTCGAAATGGTTTAGTTAATTAGGGGATATGCGAGTATGAAATATTACTAAATATATTTAGGTCGGAGAGGGACACACACAACTTATTTATTCTACGTTACATTTTGCCCAAACGCGTAACGCGTTCTGCCTCAAGACTGAAAAACCGTTATAGGTATAGTCCACTCTCAAAGCCTATTCAGTATTACCAACCCTACCCATTTTAAACAATTGTTTCATAATTATTAGTAAATGATTTACATTAAACATTATCTTATTTAATTAAACAAAATTTAATATTCTTAACTAAGCATTACTACACTCGCATCACCCCCTTGAAAATAAGTTTTTCCATTAGGAAAACTTATTAATATCGTTTAACAATGTCAATAAATTTATTCAACAAACTTATATATTTTGCAATTTTTTTTTTTTTTTTTTTTTCTTTAACACTTATTCAAAGTTTTTAAATAGACAAGAAATAATAGAATGACAATTCCCATACATATATTGTATCATATTATAAAACCGAAAACTTTATAATTTTCACATTTGCATAAAATAACATTTCACTCTAATAATTAAATTACAACCTGTAACTAATCTATACATGCCAAAAAAAATAACAGAAAATTTTCTTACAGTGGCTACACAAATCTCAAGTTCACAATCTATTCCCGCGATTTCTCATCAACGATCGCTTTACATTGAAACAATTATTTGTATAGTTATACAGTTACTATCAGGGCAACATAGAAAAAAATAAGAAAAAGTTTACATAAAATACTGACCAAGAGCGCACATACTATTTCACGAAAAACACAACAATATGGGCAATAATCGGACCCTTTTCACTTATAATTTCATTAGATAATAATCAGTACATTTGTTTGCTGGACGTTGTTTAGATGACACTCCGCACGCTGACAACGGATTTCAATTTTCAATCGCAGCTCTCCTGCTCACTTCGCTAGAATGCAAGGGATTGCATCAATCAATATGCAACAGGGCAGCACGCTATAATGGTTCCGCTCTCTCTCCAATGGCGAAAAAAAAAACAAGAGACGTCCAATTCTAAAAGGATCAGGGGGGGAGATATCTGAAAGCGGGACCACGCGCTGGAATTGGACGGAATTTGCAATTCTAGAAGTCGATGAAGAAACTCGCCTTGTCTCATCTCCACTTTTGTCGGTGAACGCTGCTCTTCCTACGTCCAGCTGAAAGACTCTTCTACTGGCAACAATCAAACGATGACTCCGCCGTAGGCCGTTTCCCAACGAACCTACTGTATGTCTGTATGGACAGTACAGTCGTAGGCGCCCGTTCAAGCTCGTGGCTTGTCTACCGCGCGCTTTGTTGACACATATTTAGCGAAGCATTCGAGCAACGTGACCAGCTACTGCCCGAAAAATACCAGTAGACCATCTTCGATCGAAATTTTCGTGTACCAAGACCCTGCAGACGTAAATTTCTCTTCTCTTCCGGAACTGTCCTGCGCCAAGTCCCTGCGCATTCGGTTCCTCTCTTCTCTCTTCTCTTCCGAAACCATCCTGCGCCAAGTCCATGCGCATTCTGGTTTCTCTTCTCTCTCTCTCATTGGTGATCGATCACCTATCCGGTCGACTAAACTCACTTGATGGAACTCGGATTCAACTTGGTTGACCCCAAACTGAGTCTTGCAATTTTGAAAAAAAAGTTTATTCTAAACGTGTTTCTGTACTGCTTATCATTTCATATTTAATTTATCAAATTCTTTCGACAATTCACTTCGAAATACTAACTACACATTTGCTCTGGCCAAATTCACGGAAAAAAAATATAAAAATTTCGCAAAAATTTAATCAAATCTAGTTACCAATAAGGTCACTTATGGCAGTCACAGCAGAGAAGATAAAAAAAGTCATAAAACGCTAAACAAAATTGTACAGTATAAATATAAAAGCGCCCATACATAGTAACTGTTTGTATAATTTAAGAATATTATTGTTCAAACTATCGTCAGAAATCACCTCAATACCTCTAAATACAAAAGACAAAAATGAACCCCAGAAACTTCATGTCATCCATTCTCTGACAATCATGAACCCTCTTGCTTTGAGGAGGAGCACACAGACGCCACAAAAACGTTACTGGCTATATGAGGCTCCATTTCCGAGTGTACACTTGAGTCAATGTTTCAAATGCACTAGTTAACTCCGACTGAAGGTTTAAACAATAATAATTTTCTAAACAGTTATTAAAAAGTAAAAAAAATTTAACTATTACTACCAAAAATTATTTACTACAGTAATTCCAACTTGAAACGTCAAATTCCATAAGAATTGAACTTGCAATTCGCAAACCACATCTGAGATACAACTCTCTCCTTCAACAGAAACCTCAGTATGGTTTTCAAATCACAGAAATCTCAGCAATTTATCGTTTCCAAGTGAAAATACAAATTTTTATCGTTATACTAAATAAGAATAGATCATATGTACTAAAAAATTACACACAATCCACTGTAAACAAAACTAAAACATTTCCTAATTGAGAGCGGTCGCTTTGTTTGTAAGCGAACCTCTATTCAAATATCCCTAACCGAATGAAACTGCATTATATCCTAACATAATTTCGTAATATTTTCCATGCAAACGCTCAAACTAAAAAAAAAGGACATTTTTCATTTCTAATTCCAAATTAAAATTTCAAATTAAAACATCCTTTTTAGAATACAATCTAAATTTGAACTAAAAAATTTTACCATTGTCATTGAACTGGAAATAAAAATAAAAATCGGCCTATCTGTACAAATAATTTTGATTATTGAATGAATTTATAAAACGTAAACAATATATGAAAAGAATTTCTACACAAATTTCTGTAATTCAAAAAAATTATAATATCGAGATTTAGTAAAATGTGTACCGTAACTCACATTAGCCGCCAAAATAAAAATAAAATTTTCTGCCGCTTTTAGGCCTATATTTAATAAATTCAATGTTATGCGTGAAAAGAGCTATTAAGAATTTAAGTCAACATTTGTGCTTTTTAAAGAAAAATCCTATGCTTATTTATGTTAAACCAATGAAAATTTTGTTAAATCACTAAAAATTTACTACTCAATAGACATACCGTAATAACGGTTAACCTCCGAGCAATATTTTACGATAGGCCTACAAGAAATTCTTCTTAAGTTCGATACAATAGCCATTTTACCAAATATGTCGGAATTGTCGTGAAATGAATCGAAAGAAACAGGAAAAAAAATAGATAACCAGCTTACCTACCAAATTGTATATAATTAATGAGTATAAAAAAATATCCAAAACAACTTTTATAGAAAATTTCACAACACAATTTAACACAATCCTATACGGCCCAATCTGACAATTTTTAATATCTTTAAGATTTATTTTCGATTTGTCCCTTAACTGTAACGTAATCCTATTTTAGCGCGAAGCGAGCAAAGCAAAAAGCCCGTAAACCTATATTTACAAAATAATCCTATTATTATATACAGGCAATCGAAATATAATCAAAAATCTGCTAATGTAACCCAGAAAATTTCTCATGTTCATGAAATGGTTGTACTATATATGTATATATACCCAGAAATGCGATACAAATTTTCGCTGAAACACTTTGAAAAGACCATATAAATTGTGTATCATACTGTATTTAAACTAACAATTCACTTACGTACAAATCATTATTCTTATTATTATGATTTTTACAATTATCACTAATTCCAAAAGTTTTAAACAAAAAGTAAAAAGGTAAGCTGAAAGAGTAGAGATGAAAAAAAAAAAGAAATTTGAGTCTTCAGGCAGCACGATAATTTTCAAACTATACCCTCTCCAACCGAAATGAACAAAATTTAACGTAATAATGACTCGCAATACTGAGTCGGACAAACGAAAAGCAACGGAACTGGACGAAACAAATTGAATTCTTAGGCAGGAGTCAGGGACGCTATCGGACGCGAAGGCAAGCGCCATTTTTAAATTTTATTTACAATGAAATTTTAAGGCATGAAATTCGAAATTTGCCTACAAACGGGGTAAAATTTTGCATTTAGATATTTTAATAATCGAAATAAAATATTCATTAACGCTATTTGTTATTATACCGGGTTTTAAGAATTTTAATGGAAATACTAACACGTGGGTAAGCCTCACAAAATATGATGTAAGAGGACCACCGCTAGCACCAGATGTAGTGAACGCTTTATTATTTCTTTTCTTCATTATTTACTTACGCTTCTTTCTACTTTACTATTTCTCTATTTATTCTCGATCGGCTATTCCTTTCATTTATCACTTTGTTTCTCTACTCTCTTTTTTTGCCGTATCGTATATATCATGGTAGCGACGCCGAGTTCTGACTCTAAAAGACCGTTACAAAACGAAGGGGGGGGAGGGTATTAATACTCTTATTTAACACTTATTACGTTTTATTAATTTCGAAAGTGGTTTAGTTAATTAGGGGATATGCGAGTATGAAATATTACTAAATATATTTCGGTCGGAGAGGGACACACACAACTTATTTATTCTACGTTACATTTTGCCCAACTGCGCGTAACGCGTTCTGCCTCAAGACTGAAAAACCGTTATAGGTATAGTCCACTCTCAAAGCCTATTCAGTATTACCAACCCTACCCATTTTAAACAATTTGTTTCATAATTATTAGTAAATGATTTACATTAAACATTATCTTATTTAATTAAACAAAATTTAATATTCTTAACTAAGCATTACTACAGTTATAATTAAAATGAAAATACAAAAACTTAAACAAAGCAAAAAGCTTAAAATAAGTTAAGAAATATCTATTGATTATTTTTAAAAAAAAATTTCAAATTTTCTTTTTTTTAATCCGCTGCATGGATTTTTGCTTTAATTATAACCGATTGGGACTTCTAGGCCACCCTATATATATATATATATATATATTAATATTAAATTGCTTGGAAACTTATGGTTTACATCTCTACTACATATTTATGAGTTTTTGAAATGGGTGTAATATTAAGGTGAAATTGGTTTTACCGTTTCATTATTTCCGGCTAAAAATTCATAACCTATTTTTTACTTTCCACTCCATTTACCTTATTAAATTAACAGGTACCTTCTACACAAGGTTCTCAGGAACCTGGAGCAGAAGTTGATTTTAGAATATTTGGAATTCGTACCGAAGTCCCAATCTTGCTTCAGGAAAACAAAAAATTTAAAAGAAACTTCATAATGGCCATTTTGAAATATGCAAAACGTAAATCGAAAAATTTAAAAAAATAAAATATATCCAAAATGTGAATTAACTTTTCGTTTTCAATTAATAAATTCTATTTTAAATAATTGAAAGGAACAGAATTTGAAAGAATTCTAATTTGGATTCTTCCTTTAACGTTATTTGGATTTATAAAAAAGGTATGACACGCGCTTCATATAATATAAACCAACTACAGTAGACTCAAGTGAAATTTAAAATATACAGTCGATTGAGAAAGTGTATGTGGCCCATTGTACTCAGACTTTTGTAACTAATGTTACCATGAACTCTCCCAAGGAAATAGCCTGAGTAACAGTAACAAGACCGGTGTGCATCATTACTTTAGTCTGGCCGTGAATCTGGCCCTCTTCTGGTATAGCAACATTGCTCGTCTTAATCCCTCTTTGTGGTTGAAGGAAGCGGAACAGTTGGTTGGTTGATCCACTTTACGTCCTTCATCCACCAGAGGGCGCTGAAACGGACGTTAATGCCACCAACCGGGAAAAATAAGCTCCCTTTAAAAGGGGGAAGTGGGTCAAACCATATAATTAGGTGCAGCGGGCTCGCCAACAGAACAAAATGCCCAACCAAACATTAAACTCAACAACGAAACCAAGTCTATTTGTAAACATCTGATGCGTGTCTTTAATGATTCAGATTCCACCTTTTAAAAAATCTACCTTTTCTACCTTTCAACCTTTATTTTCTACTTTTTAACCTTTTTTTCTACCTTTTCTACCTTTCAACATTTATTTTCTACTTTTTCACTTAAAAATGTATTTTTTTAGGAAAGATTGTAACCGTTATTCACTTAAAATAAATTATATTAACTGTTATTCTTTGAATGAAATTATATTGTATATATTAAATTATATATTAATTTTATCCCAAACTTATGCATTCAGTGACATAAGGTAAAAGTTTCCTTAATTTAGCTCAAACCTAACTTACAAACCGTCCCTTGTCTCGACTTTGAAATGAAAATGGAAATTGGTCGAAAACCTCTTGAAAGTATAACAGAACGTGAAAGATTTTTTTAAATTTAGAATTTTTTTTTATTATTATTATTATTATTATTATTATTATTATTATTATTATTATTACCATTATTATTATTATTATTATTATTTCAGCGGATTGTGGTCGTAAAAAGAAAAGTTTAATCTACTTTTCATCTATTTCTCAGCAACTGTCAGCGTACTCTTAGCATGTACCCCTTGTAATTTTGAGAGTACATTTAGCCTTGTTTCTATTTTACATAAACTACAAAGACACAGAAAGGACAGTTTTTTAAAGTGTTAATAACTCAAAAGTTTATAAAAAGGTCATAAAAAAGTTTAATCTACTTTTGACCTACTTCTCAGCAACTGTCAGCGTACTCTCAGCATGTACCCTTGTAATTTTGAGAGTACATTTAGCCTTATTTATATTCTACATAAACTACAAAGACACAGAAAAGACAGTGTTTTAAGTGTTAATAACTCAAAAGTTTATTCCTTCCATACAAAAATTGTAGAGATTAGATGTAAATAAATACATTTTTCACCAAAACTCTATACGAGTATCACCATCTTTTTTGATCCAAGAATAAAACTCGTGTCAGGAAACAAATTTCTTAAGATTTTAAAATTGAGTACATTTAAGAATATTCTTTCCACTTCACCCCCTCCCCACGACACCCCACCCCGCAGAATGAAAAGAAGGATTCTTAATTAAGAGATTTTTTTTTTAGTTCGAAAGAAAGAAAATTTCTTAATAGAATTTTTATTTCTCGACATTGATGCGAATTTTTGAGGGGGGGGTGTTCCAAATTGGAGAAAAATCTTTCGGTAATTAATGTATTTTTATGTTACGTATAAGTAGAAAAATAAAGGTATTTGGGTTTTATTATTAAGATTGATTTGGGTATTTTTAATTCTGTTAATTATCATAGTTTTTATTTTGTTTTGTATTATTGATTTATAATCTTGGTTAATATTGGTTTTGCTTCTCCCGAATTGTTCATTCTGACAGTTTAACGTGCAATCCGAACCACGCCCCACCAGCAGCCCAGCTTCGTAACCACTAGACTACCCAGGGGACCAATTTATCTACTAACCACTTTCTTTATTGTGTGGAAGGATGAACAGCTGGGTTTTGCTGCGCGCCGCCTGCCTTCACCGGGTCTTGATCCCGGGGCCGATGGATTCGTAGTCAGCGACGCTAACCACTACATTAATAATAATAATAATAATAATAATAATAATAATAATAATAAATTGGAGGTCAGTTTCAATGTATTTTTGAGGAATCTTCTAAAAATTTGTAAAATAATTTCTCCAAAAAAAAATATCGTTTTATATATACATAAATTACATATATAATTTAACGTTTCGACCATATACTTCAGACATCTTCAGACAACTGATTATAATTTTTTTAAAAGGTAAAAAATGATGAAGCTATTATTTTATATGTAAAATTTAATATTACAAATCTTATAGATTAACAAGATTTTCCCAAAAGTTCAATGTTTTTTCCTTATTATGTGACTCCACACTTATTTGAATTTTATCAGATAAAAATATTGAAGAAACATTCCATTTCGTTATATTTGATATTTATCTGCGGCCACGGGCATAGAGGCCCGATTCTGTTCATGGGGAAGAGTGGGCACAAGCAAGTTTTGCCCGAGAAAAATAAGCGAAACCTAAAATCGAATTTTAAGTCATATTTTTATTAAACACGAGTCTATTAAACAGTTTTTGTACACAACTGTACAAAAACTGCACAAATGTTCATGAACTTTGCTTAATTTATAGTTCTAAAGAGCGGAGGGTTTTCGTGGTGTAACCAATAATGTAAGAGGAGTTACATCCTTCTTCCGTGCATCTAAATTGGTACACTACATTTGTACTTTCATTCTCAGAACGCTTCTTTCTCATTCAAAAATATGGCGACAAACGTTTAGATTTGTGGTAGCTTCTGACTATAAGTGTCTTATTATCTTTGGTCAAAATGTGTTGTTCAATAATCTTTTTCAATAACTTAATTTTCTTTTTAATTTTTCCAACAGTTCGGGATTGGAAGTATAAAATAATATTATTTCCAGCCGTGTCGTAATTATTCGTTGGTTCAAATGTTTTGATAGAAATTCTTTTATAATTTTCCTAATTAGGACTAAACGGACTATATTGTTTGCTAAATTTTGTTTTATTTTTTCCATCTCTGAAAAAATATCCCAGTTACATGCAAGTATGAATGATGTAATAATGTTTTTATTATTAAAGTATAATTGCTGAAAGGGGAGGGAGATGGGGTGAAGGGAGAATGTAGAATTATAATTTGTATAAAGACTTTTGTTTGTTGGTTTTATACAGGGTGACGCATAAATGTGTTTCATAAATCGCAGGGTGTATTCTTGAGACAAAAGTAAAGAAAAAAGTTCCTATAAACATATGTCGAAAAACCCGTAGGTTTCGAGCTGCTATAGCACGCGACAGAAAAATGAAACTCCTAAACATTTTTTACAGTGAAGCAACCTTTTCAAGGGACGGCATTATTAACACTCACAGCATGCATACTTGGGCAAAGGAAGATCTTCACGCAACAACTACAGTAGTAGAGCACATCAGGAACGATTTGCAATCAACGTGTGGGCTGGCATTGTTGGAGATCATCTTATCAGGCCATATCTGCTACCGCAGCGACTGACTGGAGATTCGTATAGGCGTTTCTTTGAGCAGACTTTGCCAGTGCTACTTGAAGATGTGCCTATCAGAACTTGACGACTAATGTGGGTCATGCATAGTGGTACACCAGCTCATTTCGCCCGTTTAACGAGAGAATATCTCGATGTATCCTGACAGGTGGATAGTGCGTGGTAATCCTATTCCGTGGCCACCCCGGTCACCAGATTTCAATCCGCTTGATTACTACTTGTGGGGTTACTTAAAAAGTACAGTTTATGTTACAGAAGTCCGGGCACGTGATGAATTGTGGCAATGAGTTCGAGACAATTGCGAAACGATCCGCAAAGTCCAGAAATTTTTGAGTGTGTCAGACAATCACTAGTGCGACGTGCTGAGGCAAGCATTCAAGAAGTAGGAAAGAATTTCGAACATTTACTTTAATGAAGCAAATGTATCACACTATGTACTTGCATAAAATGTAAAAAATCTTTAGGAGTTTCATTTTTCTGTCGCGTGCGTGCTATACCTCGAAACCTACGGGTTTCTCGACCTATGTTTATATGATCTTTTTTCTTTATTTTTGTCTCAAGAACACACCCTTCGATTTATGAAACACATTTATGCATCACCCTGTATAAACGCTTCTTTTTTTTTTTTTCAATCTATCCATCTTTATTGAAATAAAAAATTAACACCCAAAAAGTGAAAAAGTTTATCCTTACAAATTTAATAGACTTCACACTTTTGAGGAATCCTTTCATTTCTATAAAAAGAATTCAACATCCGTTATTTTCTAGAAATAACGAAGGTGTTGTCAACATTTCATACTTCTTTTTTAGGTTTGTCAAAGGTGTAAAACATATTTAGATTTATTTTTAATATTTTCTGCTACCTTGTTTTTACTCCTCAGTTCTTTTCTAAGTAAATAATTGTTTTGAGTTCATTTGTATTTCGCTTTGTTTTATTTTAGCTTTCGTTTCTTTGCTTCCGTTTTATATCTTCGGTTATATTTTACAGTTTCCTACTGTTGTTTAAATAACGTTCTGATTTTTCTCTATAATTTGGGTAAATCTTAAGGAAGCGTCCCGGGAAGTTTTTTGGATATAAAACATGTTTTCCCGATGTATTTCTATGTGATTTATTCGAATTTGACATCTGTTTCAGTCGCAAATCACTCGTTTATGACTTTCCCCCACCCCCTCAACAAATATAACCTAACCTAACCTAACCTAACCAACCTAACCTAACGTGTATATAAATGTTACCTACCCATTAATATCCTGGATTATACAATTTCGCAGCCTGGAGAAGGAAGTTGTGGAAGCGGTCCTCACAGTTCGGGAAGGCCTTTAAGAAGTACGCCCGTGAGAGGTATCCCAGGAAGAAAATTTTCCGCCTTCCGTACTTTGGCGTTAAATTTCTGACTTCCCTCCAAGTACTAATTTGCACACAACGCTGGCAGGCGCAAGAAATGCCGTTCACTTTAAAAACGTTAATTAAAATTACTTATCCTTAATAAAAATAAAAACGCGGGGATGCATTTTATTGAGAAAAATATAATCTTTCATATTATTAATATGTTAAATCTCTGTACTATGTATTAAGAACCGAGACCTTTCCTTAAGATTATCCATTGGTAATTTGCTACGTTTTGTTTTCAGTCTTTTCGGTACACGTTTAACGTTTTCGATTGTAAGTCGTTTTTTCACAAAGTATCAATTTCCACTATATTTCCTTTAATTTTGTATTTATATCTGCCCAATTTACTTTCTTCGAATTCATATTTAATCCTTCAAATATCCCTTCTATCTCTCTTGAACAGATTTTTGGTCTTCTGGTTTTAAACTTTATTTGTAAATCGATTAGGTCATGATCAGAAAAGTTTTTTCCCATTATAAATTTTATTTATTATTGCCACTGCCATTTGTAAAAATTTTTGGAGCGAAAAATGTCTCTTCCATGATTTCGAAGTAGTAAGAAGCAATTCCCAGTAAGTAGTATGAAAAAGGAGAGTGCCAGGCCACTCTTTAAAGCTAAAAATGTCCTTTTTGGCTCCAAAAAGGACATTAAAATTTTTAAATATATTTTGGATTACGTACGCTCCCTTTTTTATATTTTATCAGCCACAACTGTCCGATACACTGAAATGATAGAAGGGACATTTTAATGGCTCTAAAGAATGGCCTGGTATGCTCGTTTTTTATACTACTACGTAAAACCAGCCTTGTAGACCCCTTTTTTTCAGTACTTATACTCAAACCATGTATGAAGAAAAAGAACATTTAGGTGTCATTATCATTTAATTTCATGTGGAGCAACACAATGTATTCAATGAATTTAATTTAAAACAATAATATCAGTAATAATAATTTTACAAAAAGCTTTAGAATGAAAATTATGATTTTTATACTATACGAAATTTCATCACATAGAATAATGAAGCTTTGTCGGACAATCTTTCAAAGAATGATTATAATCGTTTTCTTCAACAGATTGTAAGCGAAGCTTTTCTTGAGCAATGTTTTACTTAGGTTTAGTAAAAGGTTCATCGAATTTAACTTTTTCTTCGTATACATCTTGTTCTCTCCTATGTTTTTAAATAAATCTATTTTATGTTTATTTAGAATTTTAATTTTTGTTAAATACTGTATTTATTATGACCCATTTTTCTATAGGTTTACTATTACAGTCAACCAAAATCCAGGAAATCCTTTGAAATAACTTTATAAACGAGCATTAAAAAATTGATGGATATTTTGGATTACGTACCCCACAACCCCTTTTCTATATTTTATCAGCTAAAAATGTCCAATACAGTGATATGGTGGAATGGACATTTTTGGCTCTAGAGAATAGCCTGGTAGGCTTGTTTTTCGTCTACTTACTATGGTATTAAAATAATGTGTGTATTTACCATAAGAAGGATTACATCCATCTTCTGGACACTTGAATCGATAACCAACTAAACAATATTGTTCCCTTCGTTTTCAGTATGACTTCTCCTCGTTACAGAAGTGTGAAGATAGTCTTTTAACCTTTTAGGATAAAAGTCGTATACTCTAGTAGTATGTTTGCAACATGCTACTACCCTTTACATTTGATTCTTCTTTTTAATATTATCAATAGTTTCAAATTTCAAGTATGTGAAATACCTTTTATTTATCATCATTTTCTTATCCTTTAATATTATTTCATTTCTAGTTTCTAGCCCTTCTTTATTGGTAAAAATAAATAGTACACTATTACAGTTATTCTAATATTACAGTAATTTTTAACAGAGCATGCATTTGCTAGATGGACTACTAATATTTATTTTATCTGTTTAATTTGACCTTTAAACTTTAGGCTTCACTGGGCTCTCATATTAATTATAAAAACAAACTAACTTGTACAGTTATTCGTTGTTTTTCAATGATATATTATGGCACACTATTATTTCATAGAATTTGTGAAATTCACTTAATTTTAATTTCAAATACGTCCTTATTACACGTAATAATGAAAGTTCTGTATCTCAGTATAGAAATAATATCTTCAAAGGTAGCTGCAGATCAAGAACCATCTTTTCCACAAAATAACTTAGCTGAAAAAACAAATAAACAAGATGGCGGAAAAAGACTGAATTATTTAGAATTAAACGCATTTCCGCAGGATATTATTTCGTATAAAATATGAGAAAATTTAAAATAAAAATGTACCCACTATTTTAATATTAAACATGTCTGAAAGTATCATCTCTCTCTCTCTCTCTCTCTCTCTCTCTCTCTCTCTCTCTCTCTCTCTCTCTCTCTCTCTCTCTCTCTCTCTCTCTCTCTCTCTCTACTATATATATATTAATATCTAATCATTACCTTACAATTAGTTTAAATATATTATTTGATTTATTATCATAAATAATAATAATTAATATACAAAAGTGTTAATTACAGTAATAATAATAATAATAATAATATTAATAATAATAATAACAAATTGGTTTTCCTCATAAAATATGACATTCGAACATCTCAAACTAATTTATTTTAATTATGCGCGCAAACACTTGGTTGGTTTGTTTATAATTGGAAAAGCTAAAGGCATTTCCCAATATGGAGGATTCACTATTAAAATTTCAGACTGAAACACAAATCGGCTATCCATTAATTAGGGAATCCTAATTAAGCCTTTCTAATTATCACGACCATCTCATAAACTTAAATAAGATCAATGTTAACTAGATGTTAATTTGGTTCTGTAATTGTATTTATATTATATGACAAGTTAACATAACGAACGAACTGAGCATAATTGAAAATTTAACACGCCAACTTCTGTCAAAAGTTATTACAAGCTGTACAATTTCGTATTGAATAATGGATTCACTGTCGTGGCTTTAAATATGATGGACTTTGCAACGAGGTTTTCATTAAATATTTAATAATTTATTTATATTCGAGGTCCTGTACTTTAAAAAACACACACACACACACACACACACACATACAAGGGAAGCGGTATTTCAAAATGAATGATATGACAAACGTTTGAACTAAAATTCATTCACCAAATGTTTTGGGAGTTTCAATTCCCACCTTCAGTGGACATTACTTATATTGTTTAATTCAATAGATGCGTCATAATCATTTAAAGCAAGTTTATTTCTAAAGATGTAAATTGACTCCATAAGTCTTAGATCAATTTCACACGTTAGCTTACAAAGGATTGAGAAACTATTCAATATATATATATATATATATATATATATATTATATTATATATACACTGTAAGCTGAATCATGAATTTGACTTAACTTATAGAACCACAAGGTGGTAATAAGCAATAATATTTGAGGAATATAAAACCGTCACTGAGAAATAAATGTATTCAGTGTATCATTAATGTAGTATTACACTGGTATGCATATGAAATTTGTTTGTCTGCTGTGAGGGTTTTTTCAACTCATATTATATAATTCGATCATGCTGAATTCGAAAATGACATTGGTTTTCCTCAATCAGCTCAGGTTTTTTCTCTAGTGGCCATTTATTATAAGTCCAATTTTATCCCCAAATTTATTGATTTTTTTAGCTTAAACACTGTAGATACGAGTAATATTATAAGAACACTCGTGAAAAATGAAAACATTGTGTGAATAAATACTTTTATTCATACAATGAATATGGAAAAAAGTTTATTGAGGAAGGAATGAAGTTTTTTTGGCTTTCCGTCTGTGTTTTTCTTCGGGCACGTCTCGCTTCAAACACCAGCAATAGTCCGCCAGCATATTGATATCCCAGTTTCCCTGGTACCTCTCTTCCATTATTTTGATATCTTGGTGAAATCGTTTACCCTGTTCCTCACTATAATCCCCGCAATTTTCAGGAAAATAGTCCAAGTGGGACCACAAAAAGTGCATTTTTATGGACATGCGCGACCCATGAGCTTTGAAAGCTTCCATCAAGTTTTCGACAACGGACTCGTATTCTGGACTTCTACGCTGGCCAAGAAAATCAGTGACAACTGATTTGAATGCCTGCCAGGCATTCTCCTCAGCTGGAGTCATTGCGTTTTCGAACTGAGTATCCTTGATCAAAGTTCGAATTTGAGGACCATCAAAACAAAGCTGGGCACTTGCGGTTTTTTTTGCGGTACTGCGGTACTGCGGTACTACCGCACTACCAAACCGGTACCGCATAACGCAGTACCGCAAAGGATCGCTGAAAGTACAGCAGTAACGCTACCGCATTTTTTGCGGTACTGCGTTATGCGGTACCGGTTTGGTAGTGCGGTAGTACCGCAGTACCGCAGTACCGCAAAAAAAAACGCAAGTGCCCAGCTT
The DNA here is from genome assembly GCA_023014485.1 of Bathynomus jamesi. Taxonomy (NCBI): domain Eukaryota; kingdom Metazoa; phylum Arthropoda; class Malacostraca; order Isopoda; family Cirolanidae; genus Bathynomus; species Bathynomus jamesi. The sequence continues at coordinate 721,899 of JAJOZX010001093.1, read as the reverse complement.
TGCATCAAAAAAACCAGCATTTAGTTTAGCATCAGATATATGAGGAAATTTACTCTCGAGATATCGGAATGCTGAACCCTCCTTATTCATTGATTTGATGAAATTTTTCATCAAGCCCAGCTTAATATGAAGTGGTGGGAGCAAAATCTTTGTTGGTGGTACAAGGGGCACTGAAACGACATTATGCAACCCACGTTCAAAATTCTCTCTGGATGCCCATTCACGCTGTGCATAGTGCTTCTCATCCGCTCGGCTATCCCATTTGCAGAGGAAACATGGGTATTTCGTGTATCCCCCTTGCATTCCCAATACAAATGCCACAATCTGAATAAAAAATGAAAATATTTAAAGAATTTAGAGAATTTGTTCTATCAGATAAAAAAATATGCATTGGACTGTATCACTTCTGTAGGGAAGTTAAGTGTTCTTATACGCTCTCAAATAACCTTTGGAAAAACAACATAGTCAATAGCAATAGTTTACTTATGATATTAGTATTACCTTCAAATCTCCATAGATCCTCCAGTTATGTTGGTCGTATACGAGAGCATCCAGTAAAATTTTCATGTTATCGTAGCTCTCAGTAAGTTGTACGGAATGTGCTACAGGGACTGATGCAACCCTATTCACAATGTTGAGAAGTACTGCTTTCAAACTTCGTTTAGACGAGTCTATAAATAGCCTCCATTCTGATGCGTTATATGGCAGGCCCAAGGATTCGATTAGCCCCTCAACATTGCAGCAGTACACTAAGGAAGAGGTATTTTCGTGCACTGCAAAAAACTTGCGGAATTCTTCCTCTCGTCTCCTATACCAGGAGAATGTTGTTCCCGGAGCCAGCAAGTTGTCCTCTCGAAGTCGTGAGCCCAAGATCTCGGCAGCTAATTTGGAAAGTCCTAAATCCCTGGTAAGATCATTAAGTTTGGCCTGGTTGAGAGGCCTCGGCTCACTTGAAGCGGTATTTTGAGGTGTATATACGACTGGGACTGGTCATTGGCATTGGTCATTGATTCATCATCAGAATCATCGAAGTCCAGGGTTTGAGGTGGGTCGGGTATTGGAATTCCAGGACCATGGGGTACAGGTCTCATAGCAGAAGGAATGTCAGGGTATACAACAATGTGTTTATTCTTCTTGTTAACTCCTGAAAATAGAAACACAGAAACATGGATATAAAACTTGCATATGAAATAGAAGAAGCATTCAGACAGAGGCGGCTCGTGAGGGAAGGCTGCGGTCTGTAAGATATGAAATAGGTCGATGGAGTCTGTATATTTTCTTTCTTTTTCATTCATATTGTCCCTTCGGGGACAATATGAATGAAAAAGAAAGAAAATATACAATCATTGTATATGTATATGTAACTTGTATAACAATATGTATGTGTAAATGTATTTTCTATAACAATATGTATATGTAAATGTATGATTACCATTATGGTGAATATTATGCTATATATGGTGAATATTACATTATGGTGAATATTATGTCAAGTTTCATACGAGGATTTCAAAATATTTAAGAAAAATAAATTTATAAGCCCACCTTGGAGGTTTGTCATGCAGAAATAGCAATCTGTCACGTGATCCTTTCCTTCTCTCCAAATCATGGGAATTCCAAAAGGCAAAGATTTCGCTCTGCCTTTGCTCCATCTTCTCAAATTTTCAATGCACCTCTTGCAGCACATATGAGGGGCGAAATTTTTGTCCTGGTCCCCTAGCTTAATTCCAAAGTATGTTCTATACATTGTCTTCACAAATTTAGTGATTTGGGACTGGTTATTTGGCATGGTAACCGTCCCACATATGTAGCAGAATCTATTGGGATCATTTTACACGCTCTATTCATTATGAAATATTTTATCTATATGCCTGAAAAGTAAAAAAGATATTATACAAGTGAAACAAGTGATGATAGATGTTACTGTTCCAATTCCGCTTTGACAAAATCACGAAAAATTCTATTTTACTTATGAGGCCATAGCCGGATAACCTGAGCTGATTGAGAAAAACGGATTGCAGATTCGAAATCAGCAGCAAAAATTCTATAAGAATCACTTACAAAACCCTTGACAGCAAAATTGATGCATACCAGTGTTATCGTGTCCGAGGAAGATTTCCCCTTCTTGAAAATTTTCTGTAACGTCGTACTGATGTCTTTAGTAAGTTCTTTGCAAAGGACGATAAACTCGTGCGTCGTCTGAACTTTTAGAGAACTTTCTAAAGGACATTGATTTTTATTAGAATTACGCTATATTTACTGTGGAACATTAACAGAAATAAAACTGGTCTGCCTATCAAGATGTCAAAGGAAGTCGTATTTAGATTGTGATCCCCTGCAGCTTTAACCCTTTAAGGACGAACGGTACAAATTGGTAGCATTTCAAATACACGCAGTCATAAATTAACACAACGAAAATTTTTGGCCTTAATTAAAAGGTTAAGCTTGTAGACATACTCCACACCACAGATACAATATTTTACTAGCTAAGGTTTTATATTTTTTATAAAGCATTTTAAAACTATTTTACTCCCAATTTTATAATTTTATAATCCTTATGGTCTTATAGTTTTGTAATTTTGTAATTTTCATAATTATTTAAATTTTATAATTTTTTATTTTAAGCTTTCATAATATTATTATATTAAATTTTAAGCTTTTATAATTCTATAATTTTGTAACTGTTCAACACTACAATCTTGCGGATACACCTATAATATTACGTTATTAATAAATACATACATATGTGTATTATGTATACAAGGTAGAGTCAAGAAGTTCGTGAACTTTTTAACAGCTGCCGAACGACTCAGTACTTATGTGAGTCTCAGTGTCTGCGCATGCGCGGATATTTAGGGAAGGTGTGGGCAGTGGCGTACCTAAAGTATTTGGCACCCGGAGCGGATCCTTCCTTTGGCACACCCTATAAATAATTTTAAAATTTAAACACACAGAAAAATATATTATGTTTGTAAGTAGATTTTTAAACAGTACAGTACTGTCAGAAGCAAATTGGAAATAAGAAAAATGCAGGACATTAAAAATTCAGTGAACAGGTAATACTGCATTTTATTTTACACAAAAAACACAGGAAATCCAGTCTCAACGCTCAGCCTATTCTTCAAAGGTAAATAGAGAGGATTCACAGTCTCTGCTTTCGAGCCTTAATTTCTGCAAATTGATCAATGACATCATCAAAATTCACCTTCTTTGACAAATCTGGCTTTACTTTCAATTGAACATGAATATGCAATCTTGTCTGACTCATGGTCGAGCGAAAGAAATTTTTTATCAATTTCAATTTGGAAAAACTTCTTTTACATGAAGCAATAGACACACAGACAGTCAAAAAGAATCTCAAACACAGTGACAAGCTTGGCAAAGATTCACAAAAATCCCATTTCACAATAAACTCCAGAAACTGCAATGCTGTCCATTTCTTTGCCTCTTCAACGCTGATTTTGGCAGCTTCCAAATGCCTCCGAAGTCGTCCAATTTCCACACTGATATCTTCATCAAAGAATTCATCGAAAATCTGAGTCAAATTTGGAATATACTTCCGAAGTTCTTCTTCTGTTGCAACAACCAAAGTGTTTGGCTGAATAACAGCGAAGATTGACAGAATTTGATCCATTGCCTTAGAACGAATCTCCAATTCTTAATGAAAGCGATCAAGACATTCAAACATAGCCCTTTTTACTTCCTCTGACAATGTGGCACTGGTATAAGTATCATGATATTGTTATAAACACCAGCACTTTATGCTTTATCATAATTATTTAATGAAACATACCTCATGTATGTGGAGTCACAGTGTCAAGTGAACAAGACTTGGAATGTCAGTTGCAGCTAGCTGGCTATGCTCAACAAACTGATGACTAAAACGTTAACAAACGTTCGCCTTTCGATTTATCAAATATTTAATTTTTCGTTTGTAAATTTTGTATTGCCAATAAAAATAAAAATTTATTTTATAGTGGAAATTATCATAACATTAAGCTGTTGTAATAGTTTGAACATTTTTAAATTTTTTTCTTACTTTGGCGAATTTTTCATTTGGTTTGAAAACTTGTACTGGTATTTCAACTCTCCCGATTGTACCCCCCTCCTGGCTGTCACCCGGGGCGGACCGCCCCCCTCTCACCCCCCTTAGTACGCCACTGGGTGTAGGTCTGGCGGGCGCACACAGTCAGTGTGTAGAGAGCGTGGAAGGCATTACTGTGTTTTCGGTTCGGCGAATTTTGTTATTTTCAGAACTCGGCGCTCCAGGATGTCGCAATTTGAGGAGCGAGAGAACATTAAATTTTGTGTACGACTGGGCAAGACATTCTCACAAACTTACGACATGATCAGGGAAGCCTACGGGGACGAGGCCATGTGTTTGAGTGCAGTGTACAGATGGTTTAGGCATTTCAAGGACGGCAGACAATCACTGGAGGATGACCCACGGGAGGGAAGGCCAGCGGTAGCTCGTAATGAGGAGACCATTGCCCGTGTTTGCGAGATCATCCGACATGACCGTAGACGAACTATTGACGAAGTCGTCGAAATCGTTGATGTGTCACATGGCACGTGCCATCAAATTCTACACGATGACCTTAACATGCATCGTGTGTGTGGCCACAATGTCCCACGAAATCTCACAGAGGATCAACGTGAAGAATGGAACCTTATTAGCAGGGACATGATTGACAGAGTCGATAGTGATCCAGGTATTCTGAACAGGGCTATCACCGGCGATGAAACGCGGTGCTACCTTTCGATCCACAATCCAAACGTCAAGCCTCGTACTTTCATCACCCAGAAAGCAGACGTTTCGTACAGACCGCTCAAAGGGGAAGGTGATGCTGGAGGTGTTCTTCGATACCCATGGCATCGTTCACCAGGAGTTCATACCGGAAGGTCGTAACGTCAACCAGACCATGTAAAAAGACATCCTTCACCGTCTGCGAGGAGCTATCCGCCGTAAATGCCCGCATCTTTGGGACTCTGGAAACTGGTTGCTCCACCATGACAATGCACCAGCTCATCAGTCTCTTTTGGTACAGGAGTATCTGACCAAGAATACCATCACTGTGGTTCCACAACCTCCCCACTCTCCAGATCTCGCCCCTGCCAACTACTACCTGTTTCCAAGAATGAAAGCCCTCTTGAAGGGACGCAGGTTCCAGTCAGTAGATGAGGTGAAAGAGGCTACGACGGCGGCACTTAAGGAGGTCGCAGGAAAAGGCCTGCAGAAGTGCTTCCAGCAGTGGTACGGCCGCTGGCAGAAATGTGTGAGAGCGGAAGGGAACTACTTCGAAGACGGTGTGCAGTAAAACCCGCCATGATGACAGGTATGGCTGACAAGCAAAGAGTTCACAAACTTTTTTACTCTAACTCGTGTATATATGTATATATATATATATATATTGTAGTGTGTGTGTGTGTGTGTGTATATATATATATATATATATATATATATATATGTATGTATGTATGTATGTATACATATATATATGTAATAATGGTATGTATATATATCACCTATTATTGATTCAGTTACCGCATCACCCTAATCTTTACATCATGATCAACACTTTAAATAATCTCAACACTGTAAATAAAATTACTGAATCTGAAAACGTAATCAACAGTAATTATATTTCAGTAGACAACTTTTAAAACAAGTAATACAACAATGGGAACCTGTCTTTCCTAAACTTAAACATTTGCAGTCCCCTAAAACTGATGAATTAACAGCTAACCTAAAATTATTACAACATAAATTTACGTGCATTATATTAACTTAAACTTCGTTAAATGATAATAATAACAATTTTTAACATCCGTTAGTACAAAAGGTACCATATATGTAGGACTAACACTAGGGGTGGATGCGTAAGTATGTCTGTATACTTAAAATGAAAGAGTAAAAATATCAAAGAACTGACAAGCATAAACAATACCTCAGAAACACTTGAAACACTAAAATGTTTTTATTCATCACATCCAATATTCAATTTAAGGCATTTACCGACCACCAGCTGATAACGTACCAACTTTTATTACAAGTATTGATAGAATTCTAACTTCCAATCATATCGGTAACAAGTGTTTCATTGCAGGAGACTTAAATATTGATCTCGCAAAAGAACAATCAAATAATAACACGAACTTCCCTCACAACATCATGACTGAGAATGGTTTTTAATTAGCTTTACAAAACCAACTATGTAGACTTCACAATGCCATTAGAAATTCGACTCTGTTAGATCGAATCTGGGTACTGTTCCCGCTTGACTGCATCTCGGGTATAATTATATTAAATTCACAGATCACTTGCCTACGTACGCCATGCTAATTTATATACAATCAGGGACGTAGCCAGGAATGTCTCAAGGGGAGGGCGAACTTGAGCTACGTTCGTCAGGTTCCGTGGTGAATCGGGCGAGCCCATACAGTTAGGGGGTCTGGGGGCGAGCTGGAAGCTTCCCCAGCCGGGTCCGGGGCGGAGCCCCGTAAGCCAGCGCATTTTAAGCTTATTTTGTGTAAAAACTGTCTGAAAATGTCAGTGCAACTGCCATTTTTGAACAGCCACTCTACAGCCATCCACATGAAATATATACCCTTTCCAACAGAAGTTTGGATAGGACAGTCACATTGGTGCAATCTAAGCTATATTAAGTACTTGTATTTTCTGAAATTTTAAATCAGGTATTGATCCTATAGTTTCATATTTAACAAAGAAAGTAACTATTTTATTCACACATTTATTGATTTCATGCATACAATTATTTAGTGTATACACGTTTAACAGTATAACATATCGATGAATAACGAAATCATTAGAAGAGATCCAAATGAAACTCTCACGTATAAGGCAAGTCAAACGGATGCAGAAACAGCCAGATCAGTTGAGACAGAAGAAACGCATATCTGTTTAACATATATAAAATTTTAAACAGGATAATCGCATGGAAAAATAATTTAGGGACTACTTGACAAAAAATATGTATTTTAACAAGTATGCAATTACTTTACTAAATCAAAATCGAATACTTTAGTAAATACGCAATTTGCATATAGTACACCACACTATCACATTACCCCCCACCGTCCGTTTTATTCCAGTAACAAATTGTGTGTGTGTGTGTATATATAGCTACCGCTTCCATTATATATACTGTAGATACCAGATTGTTAAATGTTATAATTTGGCGGTGAACCTTGGTTGCAATTACCGCAGATTTGTTTTCCTGGATTTTCCAAGGGTGGGGGGGGCGACCGCCTCTGTCCCCCCCCCCCCTTTGGCTACGTCCCTGTATACAATCTATATGAAATTTTACAATATTTTCGAACACAGTAATAATTTTTTCCTTTATACAAATTATATACATCTGATATGACGTTAAATATATTTAAAACATTCTTACCTGAATATGCTTTTAAAAATCATGGCCGTTTTTTAAGCTAAATCGATGGGATTCAATTAATTTATTATAGAAAGGAAGTAAAATGTCATATAATAATAATAATAATAATAATAATAATAATAATAATGAAATATCGGCTTCTAATTTAATATATTTTTTCACAAATCTCCAAATTCCAGAAAGAAATTCTCGCACTTTGGGAAATTTTCTTCAAAACAGTTCTCGAGAAAAACAAAATTATTGCTTCAGCTGTATATATATATATATATATATATATATATATCAACGTTTTCCTTGTATACTTCAGGCATCTTAACAAAACTGATTATGAAGGTTAAAAAAAAACTTTAAAAACAGCTTTTCATAATCAATTTTGTGAAAATGCCGGAAGCGTAAGGGCTAAACTTCATTATATATACAGTATATATATATATATATATATCTATATATATATATATATATATATATATATATGTGATAAAAATAATATTATTCAAATTCAGATTCAAATATATTTATCTTATAATTAATCTGAGAGCCGAGTAAAGCCTAAAGCTTCAGGGTCAAATTACTCGGGCAGAAATAAATAAATATGTTCCGTGAAAAATTATTGTATATTTGTAAATTGTAGTATTCTACAGTAATATTTATCTTTACCAATAACGATTTTAGAAGTATTATTATTATTATTATTATTATTATTATTATTAAAAAGATGGCGTATTACCCTTTAATCGACAGAACAAATATTAAACTAGAATTTTTCTGGAAATGTTGAGAAATATTCTCTTGACATTTGTACTATCTTGGAAATTGGATGGTTGTTATTGAGAGCATGATTACGTATATGAGAATTAGGTGGTTTGTTAAGGGGTTGGTTCGTACGGACTGATTTACCCAGATGTTCATAAATGCGAGATTTTAAATATCTCTTAGTCCTATCTATATATGACCTTATACAATGATCACACTTGTATTGATAAACTATGGAGGACTGAAGCAGTAATGCGCATATTATCTTTATATTTAAACAAATGAAAATCTGGTCTGGCAGAAGTAAAAATAACCTGGATACTTAACTGCGGATAAAAAATTTGAAACGACTTCGAGCGTTTATTCCTTGTACTGAAACTTAAGGATCCTGTGTAAGGTAAAGGTAAATAAAAGATATACTAAGGAACCGTGATTATATTTCTAGTGGATTACTTAATCTGTTTAAGGTCAGACTCATTGGACTTTTTATAAATTGGAGAGAAAATTATTATTCTTTATAAGAAGGAGCTTAAGAAATATTAATTCTTTGCATAACTTAAAATAATCTGAACAAATATTAAAGTACGTCAAAGTGTGATTTCATTTGATTTCCACTTTAACGTACAGAGCGTTTAATATCTGTTCGGATTAATTAGAATGAGCGGCGGTGGATCAAGGTCACCTGGCGTTTCTGCGTACTTATGTAATTTATTAATTTATTTATTAAGGAGTACGTAATTCATTTAATAAAAAAGTAGCTTAGATATAGGCCCTAATAGGCACAATATTTTTCAGGTATCGAAGTCATACTTTGGAACGAGACGCGAGGACACGAGCGTTTTTATGAAATATTTAACTTTTTCATTATGCTACAAATTATACAGGCAACTTAATGTCCATGAATGATTTTCTAAAAATAACTGAACAGTGTTCTAGCTTTCAAAAACTTACCCATTCTTTTAATCCTAAAATGCCATTTTCTAAATAAAATATATTTTGCGAGTATTATAGGTGAGACAAGACGGCGGCCCGGATAACGGTCGTCCGCGGGCCGCTTGTTCCCGACCACTGGTTTAGAGAAATATAAATAGAAAATAATAGCTACATAAATTGATAAATGGTAATTAAGGACCAAGAAAACTATAATAAAACGGGTCGAAGCGCCTTTTCATTAAGCGGAAAAGATCAGGCCAATCAACTATGATTTTTTTTAAGCCAGAAGGAAGGGCCAAGGGCGAACGACCACGAAAATGCTCCCACCTCCATAGGAGAAGGAGAGCGCCGAAATCAAGGGCCAAAGTTTTCGAGATGCCAGCCTGGACACTCTGCGTATGAAAAATTGAAGGTCATAGACAGGGAAAAAGATGAACTGAAGAAGGTTATCCCAGATTTGACAGGTTGAGTAGATAAAAGATTGAAAATATCAATTAACCCTTTCAATTATGTGATAATATAAAATTGTATGAAACTTATTATGATCAGACTGTTTTCTCCTAAACTCTCATATTAAAAGCGTATTACAAAAGCAAAACTCTACTGCATTTATTCACGAGGGGAACTGTACCGTCGAAACATCTTAAAACATATCTCAAGCGAAAATAAATGCTGGTATCGTCTATGAAACTAATGTTGGGGTATTTGAAAAGGGGCAAAGGTTCAGCTGTAATTCCAACATTGCGACATTTCTGTCTTGCATGTAAAAATGAGGAATGACAAAATTTAACAAATTTTCAACGCAATATACCAAATGAAAATTTTTCTGGCAGAAAATTCTGAAAAATGATTTGACGAGTGAGATTTATAATTGGATATGAAGGCGACAGCTCAACATTGCAAAGGCGGATTTCCTTGGGCGGAAAATTCTAAAAATTACGTCGAAGGGGTAATTCGTGATTGGACATGAGGGCACGATTGTGCGACGTTGCAAAAAGGCATTAAAATGGAGAGAGAAAATGGTATTAAGGAATATATTAATGAGAATGATATCCCAGCAATAGTAACCATGACAACGGGACCCTTACCCGTTTTCATTTATTATTTATATAATTCTTTCGATTCTTAATTAATTTTTTATTTATTTACATTTTTTCTTTTCTTATTATTTTTTATCTAATTTTAATTATTTATTCAAAAATTTTTATGAATACATTTTTACAGATTTTTTTTTATTTTTACAGACCGGTAACAGACTTCTGTTTACTTAGTGAAAAATTTATCATATGCACGGATTCTTTTGGACGCATACAGAGGATGGATTCATTATCATTTTAATTAAGTTAGACTTAGCATTATATCAGTGGCTAATACTTTTATTTTAGTTTAAAAAAAAGCATATTAGTTTCAAAGGATGTACGGGGCATACATACGCGCGCGCGCGCGCGTGCACACACATACAACACACACACACACACACACACACACACACACATATATATATATATATATATATATATATATATATATATATATATATATAATTTATATTCAGAAGAAATAGAACACCGAGGTACAATTAAAAGTTGTGCTTCCCTCCGGATAATGAGAATAATATTACCTTTTACGTTACTAACTTCCATAGAATACCGGTAATCTCTATGGGTGACGTAAACGTCTCGGTGCTCCTCAAACAGTATAATGAGGTACAAAAGTCGATAGTTGAACTGAAACACCAACACGTGGTGTCAAATCAGAAAAACGCGATTTCGATAGAACAGTTCCGGTCAGAGTTAGATGCGTTGAAAGAGACGCTCCTCCCAAAGCCTAGTTACTCGGAAGTAGTTCAGCAAGCCAGATCTCCAAGAAGCGCGTCGGGCAGCGAGGGAAACGAAATCCCCGCCTCCAACTCCCCCCCTGAATGGGGTGGAAACGCAGCATGCAGGGGTAGCGGTCAACCCCCCTCCCGTTCAGGAAAGGACTCCTGCTCCCGATCTCACAATGAGGAACAGGGACGGTCCAATGCCGAGAGTCGAGGCATCATTGCCCTCTTCCCTGCCTCCCACTGCAGAGGAGAGGTGTTCGATTACGCCTCGCTCGGTACGCAGTTCCCCCCCTCCCACCGAAGAAAGGAGAGGCACGCGCGGCCGTCAGGGTATAAACACCGCTAACAGACCCTCACCAAGCCACAGAGTAAGGGAGGGGCCTCCTATCCCCCAAAGGTTGTGCCACCCATCCCCCAGGCAGGCGAACCCTGCCTCAGGGAGATCGAGGGAGCAGGACGGGTGGGTAACTGTTAATAGGCGCCAGTCCCAAAGGTCTCCTCAACCGGTCTCCGCGGCGAGGCCACCGATGGAGAATCTCACCCTATTTGTGTCGCGAATTCAGCTCTCGAACGAGGCAAGCGATATTCGACACATGATAGAAGAAATCATTGGTGAACACAGTATAGTGATAGTTAATAAACTAAACACGAAATCTCCGTATTATAACTCTTTTAAAGTAATAATTAAAGGTGTAAATGCGCATTTCAACCCGTATAATATGAGTCAATGGCCAGACGGTATTATTGTTAAGGAGTTTATTCACTTTTCCAGGAGATTTGATAACAGGCAAAATAATAATAATAATAATAATAATAATAATAATAATAATAATAATAGGCGCCCTAACGGTAATGCCTGAAAGTTGTACTGTGTATAATAATAATAATCTTACTAATAATAAATTTTCTATCAGTCATGGCGGATAACTTGTTGAAAATAGTCTCATATAATGTAAGGTCAGTGAGGAATTCAACTGTAGATGTTCATAAAATCTGCGACAGTGCAGATTTGATACTCCTGCAGGAGCACTGGCTACCTAAGCAAGAGCTAAAATTCCTCTCTACCATCCATGATGACTTTATGTACCATGCGTCATCAGCAGTAGACTTGTCAGATGAATTAATGTACGGTAGGCCTTTTGGTGGTGTTGCTTTCTTATTAAGGAAAAATTTGTCAAAACATATAAGATTTTTAACAAGCGATAACGTAAGGTTGTTAGGCATTGAATTACAAGTGAACAATGATTGCATATTAATTGTAAACTGCTATTTACCATACAACAACGGCAGTAATCTAGATGAATACATTGATTTGCTGTACAAAATTAAGTCATTATCAGATAACCCCAAATATTCTCACTGTATAATAATGGGGGACTTTAACGCACATGTGAACTCGGAATTCTTTGGAGAATTGGGTAACATGTGCGAGTCGGCCAATTTAAGTATAAGTGATGTAGATGTATTAGGGGTAGCCAGTGGTAATTTTACATACGTTAGCGATATGAGTGGTACCACCAGGTGGATTGATCATTGTCTCACTAGTAATAATCTAAAGGATCGAATTGTTAGAGTTCATATTTTGCATGATTTCCTTCTTTCTGATCATAGACCATTAGAAATATTAATTAACGTTACCAATTTATGCGCAACACGACTTAACAAGAACTCAATAGGTAAGAATAATCGCGTCGATTGGTCCAATGTTAATATGCAGCAGAGAATAGAATACAAAGACAGAACATGTCACCTCTTTAATAATTTAGAAATTTTGCACCTTGCCTGTAATAATCCTTGCTCAAATGATTCTCACTGTAAACTCATAGATAGGTATTATAGTAAGATAATATCCCTGTTAAGAGAAGCAGGAAGCCCCTTGATTAAATCTTACAACTATCATACTAAGGTTATTCCTGGATGGAATGATTTTATTGCCCCCCTGAAGAGGGAATCGAAAGACGCCTATGATTTGTGGTGCTTTCATGGTAGACCCAGATTAGGACCAGTATACATGAATATGTGTAGAAGTCGGGGTCAGTATAAGGCGGCCATAAGGCGATGTAAACAGGAAGAAGAGTCTATTCGAGCATCAAAAGCCTGTGAAGCTCGCATAAATAACGATAATAACAAATTTTGGAAATTTGTTAAGAATCAAACGGGTGTCAAAAATGTCCTCCCTCCGACAATCGATGGGGTGTCGGGGGAGGATGAAATTGCAAAGCTGTGGAAAAACCACTACTCTAACATTCTTAATAGTGTGAGTAGGGATAATCTTAAGATAGATTGCAGCGAAACGATTGTGGGAGGGACAAGGGAAAATATTTTGATATCATTTTCTGAAGTAAAGAGGTTAATTAAAGAGTTAAAGACTGGTTCTGCGTCAGGGGTAGATGACTTATCGAATGAGCACTTAAAATATGCAAATGACGTAGTATGTCTGCATATATCATTGCTCCTATCAGCCATGCTTGCTCATAGCTATATCCCTGCAGAGTTCATGAGGGTATATATCTTGCCCCTGGTCAAAAATAAGTACGGAGACATTCTGTCCAGCAATAATTACAGGCCTATTGCTGTCGCTTCCTGCTTCTCGAAACTACTAGAAAAACTCTTGTTACTCCGATTAAATGATTTCCTATGGACATCTCCTAATCAGTTTGGCTTTAAAAGGTCCCACTCAACTGACCTGTGTATCTATGTACTTAAAGAAACAATATCTAAATACATTGACAGTAATTCAACCATTTATAGCTGTTTCCTTGATATAAGTAAGGCATATGATAGGGTGAACCACAATATTTTATTTGCAAAACTAGAAGACAGGAAGGTTCCCATGTACATATTAAATTTATTGAAATTTTGGTATTCCCACCAATCTTTCACTGTTAGGTGGGGCAATGTACTATCCGAGTGTTTTGGCTCCTCTTGCGGGGTGAGACAAGGCTCCTTGCTCTCCCCTATGCTGTTTAATGTGTATATTGACGGATTAATTGCTTCACTTAATGAGGCAACAGTGGGATGTTGTATAGATAACACAAGGATAAATAACTTAGTTTATGCCGATGATATGGTGTTAATAAGTCCCTCTGTTAAAGGTCTGGATCGGCTACTAAAGTCTGCGAAGTGTATTCGCAGAAACATGATATTCTTTTTAATGTTACAAAAACTAAGGTTATGCAATTTCATCCTAAAAGCTGTAATCAGCCAGCTGATATAAGGTTTAAAATGAATGGTGAAGTAATTGAGGAAGTACAAGAGTTTAAGTATTTGGGTCAAACTATTACCAGCTCCTTGAGTGATGACTCGGATATAAGAAAACAATCTCGAAGCCTGTGTGCTAAAGCGAATATGACCATAAGGAACTTTCGTTTCTGTACAAGTGAAGCTAAAGACACACTCTTTCGTACTTTCTGCAGTAATATATACGGTCAGCAACTCTGGGTGAATTATAAAAAAGGTTCTGGCAGAACCCTAAATTTGCTGTACAACAGGTCTTTTAGACTCTTACATAAATTACCCCCGAGATGCTCAGCTTCGCAAATGTTTGCTACCCGCAATGTCCCGAGCTTCCCGGAGGTAACAAGACGTGCTCAACACAGTCTAATGCAAAGAATTAAAAAATCAACCAACCCGATCATCCAAGCTATCCATGAGTCCTGCCATTTATCCTCTAAGCTATGGACTTCTTGGTACGAAAACGTCTGTCTGTAGCTCCACTTAACTTCGACAGTGCATTATTTCTAATCAATTGTATATTTCTACTTAGTGTATGAACTTAACTTCGACAGTGCAGTATTATTTCTAATCAATTGTATATTTTCTATCATTAGTGTATGAACTGTCATTGTATTAATAATATTTGTCATATGGACTATAGTCTGCCATAAACCTTTTCATTTTCATTTTCATATATATATATATATATATATATATATATATATATATATATGCACCGGGTGTCCCAATAAAATGTTTACATCATATTAACATATATATATATATATATATATATATATATATATATATCTCAACATGCACACTTTAGATGACAGTAATATGCGCTGATGTATTAGTATATCTATAGTACTTAGTAATAGAGTATAGTAGTATAGTAATGGTGTATTGTACTTAAATAACAGTAGTATCCCTTGTTACAGGAAATGGCGGCATTGCAGTTATCGTTTGAGCAACTAAGTGGATTCTGAAGCACTACTGGAAGACGGAGAATGTGGCTGAGGTACAGAGACATTGGAGAAATGAGTTTGGAACATTACCACCATCACGGGTAACAATTACAAGATTACGTGATAAGTTTGAGACTGATGGAACAGTGCAAAACGTCAACAAAGGCCGATCTGGAAGACGTCGCACTTCAACTGACAATGAAAGTGTTGAGACCGTGTTACAGGCCTTCACAAACTCTCCAAATAAGTCTACAAGGCAATGTTCTCGTGAGACTGGTGTTTCTAAATCCAGCATTCATCGCATTTTGCGACGTGAAAAGTGGAAACCGTACATACCTATACTGCTCCATGCAATGAATGAGGACGATCCAGATCGTCGAAAAGAATTTTGTGAGTGGCTTTTGCACAGGTGTGATGAAAAACAATCTTTTCCTGATTTCATTGTTTTGTCCGATGAAGCCACTTTTAAACTTAATGGTACTATCAATCGACACAACTGTGTGTACTGAGCCACCGAAAATCCAAACGTAACAGAAGAACGAGCACTTAATCAACCAGGAGTGTCAGTGTGGTGTGGTCTGTCTTCCAGAGGACTGATAGGGCCATTTTTCTTTGAGGACACTGTCACAGGTGCTGCTTACTTATTAATGCTGCAAGACAACATTGTACCTTCAATCAGAGCTCTTTTTTTGGAAGAAGAGTGTTACTTTCAACAGGATGGGCGCCACCACATTACCACAATGACGTTAGAAATTTTCTCAATGTTTGTTTTCCTAGAAGATGGATAGGACGTAGGGGATGTACGAAGTATCCACCACGATTTCCTGACTTAACACCCTTAGACTTTTATTTGTGGAGCACCCTGAAGAACACTGTGTGTGCTGAAAAACCAAGGACACTACAGGCCTTGAGACACGAAATTGAAATAGCCTGTGCCAACATTCCACTCCGAACAATCCGAACAGTATGCCGATCTGTTGCGCGCCGTTGTCAAGAATGTATTGATGCTAGTGGCGGACATTTTGAACATTTAAAACATTAAAGTAAGCAGCACAACCATGAAGGTATTGACGCTGCTGGCTGATATTTCGAACATTTAAACATTAAAGAAGCTTGTTTGATATCTATTTACTATCCGCCTATTTTGCTTATTGATATATACTATGTTAATATGTGTAAACATTTTTCTGGGACACTCTGTATATATATATATATATATATATATATATATATATATATATATATATATACCCACTAGCTGTTTTCGCTCGCGCTGCTAGGCTTATATTGTAGATAATCAAGTTTTTTTTAGGATTTTTGTTTTTTGTGGAGGTAATTTTAGTTTTGTAAAGCGATTTTTATTCAAAATAGAAATAAAGAAGAAAAACCAATAGCAAACGCTATTTTATGACCAGCACTTGCTTGGGATGGGCTGATTGTACTACATTTTAATTATTCAAATCTTTTTTTATTTTTCGTTGTATCCCCCAGTAATTGGGGGACATGCGGTACCCCAATTACTGGGAGTTCAATTATTTTGTTAATAAAACTAGAGACAAGAATGCAGCCATGAAAATCTTGAGCTTCAAAATCTTAAGCTTCACAAATCTTGACACAATGTGAAGCTCAAGATCTTTATGACTGCGTTCTTTTCTATAGTTTTATTGACGAGAAATAACTGAACCGACACTAAGTGAGGGACCCCTCTGTCCCCCAATTGCTGGGGCCCCCACCCACCCACCCAATTACTTAGCCCAGCCCTCCCCCAGCCCAATTACTGGTAGCATCGCCCGTAAGGCCCTGTTTAGCTAATTCAGCTCTTTTTAGAGAAATCCAAAAGCTAACAACAAACGAACAGACGGAAAGACACACAACTCGCTTTGATATAGTTTATATATACAGTATACCTTTGGTAACCTTTGGTTAGCTTCCGCCCGAATTGTTCATTCCGAAAGGTCAAGCTTTTCACTCCATCTTAGACCTACAGTTTAACGTGGAATCCGAACCACGCCTCACCAGCAGCCCAGCGTCTTAACCACTAGGCCACCCAGAGTACCCATTTATCTACCAACCACTTTCTTTATTGTGTGGAAGGATGAACAGCTGGGTTTTGCTGCGCGCCGGCTGCCGTCACCGGGTCTCGATCCCGGGGCCGATGGATTCGTAGTCAACGACGCTAACCACTACACCACCGAGGCGTGTGTGTGGTGTGTTGTGTGCGCGCACACACACACACACACACACACATATATATATATATATATATATATATAATATATATATATATATATATTATATATATATATATATATGCACAAAAGCAACAAAATTTTGCAGTACTCTGAACAGAGTATCTGTTTGAATCTGAAACATTTCTTGTTCAGTTGATGCTCTCAGTTGTGTGATTGTTTGTGGATTGTGTTTAAACACTCTATCTTTTAAATAACTTCACAGGGGTTTAGATCTGGTGATGTTGGTAGCCATGATATTCCTTTATCATAAACCTCAGGAAATCTGTTGGACAAGATTGTTCCGTCGAAAATATTGTGTAAGTATCGTGAGCTGAGAGGATATCACATAGAACATGTTTTGCAATAGGGGGGGTACAGTAAAAATGTCATGTTTTTATTTCAGTTAATAAAAAAACTTTTAAAGTGTCATATGTTCAAAAAAATCACCCGGGAAAAAAAATAAATAAATACAAGCAGAGCCTTCGGCTCCCTGACCTACGGGCGGGGCTTGTGCTTCGCAAACTCGCCTACGGCGAAGGCACGTTAGGGTTACCCCTTTGGGCAAAGGTCATTCTCCCTCTCCCTCCAAAACCCCCTCACCCCCTTTATGCAACTAGGGGTGGCTAACCCCTATCCCCCTTGTTGCATAACCCATCTCCCACATTACCCCACCCCCACCCCTCTCCCACATTACTCCTTCCTCCCTCTCCATTACCCTTTGTTTTGTTGGTTGAAACATTGTCGGTCATTTTTTTATTTAAACAGGAAACGGATGGAAACAGGAAATGGAAAGAATTGTAGGTGTTTTTTTAATAGTTTAAGGAAATAAATAAAAAATAAATAAATAAATAAATATATATATATATACACTATATATATATATATATAATCTATATATATATTATATATATATATATATATATAAAACCAGTGAAAATTTTCAAAGCTGTAAATTACTCAAATTGTTTGAAATTCATGTATGCAGTAAATGGACTAAAGTTAAATGTCGCGCAATTATTTTAAAGGGTATAAAGTCCCTGAAATGCAAATTAAAAACATCCTCAGATTATATCAGCTTTTAACGCATAAACGAACTTTGCAAAAGTGGAAAATGCAAGCATCGTTTCAAATTCATTAACCTTCTGCATAAATGATTGGAAGTACAAAATAGCTGTTCGAAAAGGTGACAGCAAAGTGCAGAAAATAATAGAATATTCATATATGAAAAGTTCGTTAATTATAATTTATATATAAAACGTTCGTTAATATATATCTATATATATATATATATATATTATATATATATATAGATATATATATATATGATATATATATATTATATATATATATATATCAATCATAACTTTACCTTTGTCAAATGTTATTTGTACAATCAATATATGTGTCCTGTGTAGAATTTCATGGTCTATCTTGTGGTAAAGTTGTATTTTTGCTAACTGTAACCATTTAATTCGCTGTTATACAGACACGGGTAGAAAAACTTTCTCTTTCTATAGAGTTACCTAATTGAGTCCAAGATTATGCGGAATGTGCCCTCCTCCATTATCAATGCATGCTTGCAACCTTGATTTTTCCCTTATCGACGGCAGTACCGCATCAATGATTTTTTCTTGGTAATAAGCAGCAGTGATTTTGGCATTTTGATCAACAAAAATAATCTCTGACTTCCCTAACTTTGAAATAAAGATGAGAAAAATGCGGATGTTCCCTGCAACGTCGATCGAGACTGATATATTTTTTGTCCTGTCTTCCATAAACTCGGTCATTTTGTGTGTTTATTGTTGAAGCAACCGCAAAGGTCTTCTCGTCGCTGAGCCATATTTTCGACACTTCTCTGTCTGGGAATTGATCTAACAGCACGACATTTTTCAACTCTTGCTTGCTTATTTGATGCAGAGAGCTTATAAACTTCGACTCTTTTAAAACAGTTAAGACCCAGATCATCCTTTATACTATTGAGCTAAAATGTGTCTGTGTGTCTGTGTGTCTGTGCGTGTGCCTGTCCGCGTTCTTCGGAACCGTGCACAGCCTAAACGGCACATCGGAAAATTCTCCAACCACCACCAACTGATAACCCATGAGCTTCCTATGTGCTCTGTGAAGTTTCCCGGTCTTAGGTCACAATTACTGGGTTCGAAGGCCACAGCACTGCGATAAAACTACAGAAAAGAACGCAGCCGTGAAAATCTTGAGATTCACACATACTGTGACATATACTGCAGTATATGTCAGTGCTATCCGACCGGGGGTGAGTGGGGAAAGGGGTGGGGTAATTGTGGGAGTGGGGGTGGTGGTAACGGGGAGAGGGGTGGGGGTATTGGGGGTGGGGGTATTGGGGGTGGGGGTAATGGGGGAGAGGGGGTGGGGTAATGGGGGTAATGGCGTTTTTTACTTTTTGTGTGTGGGGGAGGGGGTGGGGTAATTTGGGGAGTGGGGGTAGGGGTAATGGGGAGAGGGGCGGGGTAATGGGGTAATGGCGTTTTTTACTTTGTGTGTGGGGTAATGGGGGAGTGGGGGTAATGGGGGTAATGGGGGAGAGGGGTGAGGGTAATGGGGATAATGGCGTATATAGCAGTATATGTCACAGTGCTACCCGCCCGGAGGGCCAAGTTGTACAACGGTCGCGAGCGATAGCGAGCTACCGTTTGTCTTTTACTATACAACGAGCACTAGAGCGAGAAATACCAGTAGTTTTTTAAATTTCTCTAACGGACTTGTGGGTGTTGGGCCGTTCTCTTGATTGCATATCATGGATGAAACCGTGTCAATATTTTCCTCAGTACGTGATATTTTTGGCCTTGCACTGCCTTCTTTTCGTTTGGTCGACCCTGTGATATCGATTTTCTTTATGAGATATTGAAGTCCAGGTATCGTCCATCGTTTATTTGGAAACTCTTTCTTCATTCGTTTTGCACCTTAGTGTTTCTCCTTACACAGGTTCAATATCAATGCTTCATCTTCCAAACAGTATTTCATTATGTTATAACTTGTTCACCAACTATAGCAGAATGATGGTCTGAAATGAAAAAGGAAATAAATTAATTATTTTGCGCAAAAATTAGGAAAATTAATTATTTATGGAGAAACTGACTGTCATCTGAAAGTATCAGTTGCTGACTTTGACCGCTTTTCAATTAAGCACCATATTCTGATACCTCCTTCCAGTTGTGAGCCTGTACCTCTACTGCTAGGGCGTTGAATCTAGATTCAAAACCAGCGTTTGAAAGAGTAAAAGTATGGGTACAACATACGGCCTCAGCAATAAGATCAATATAGAGGGTGAGCCACAATATTTTTTCAAAAATTGGTTAAGTTTTTTTTGGCCCACCCGTTTATATATATATATATATATTATATATATATATATATATATATATATATATACAGGGTGTTTCACAACATGTGGGACGCACTTTCAGGATGGATTCAGGACCTAAAAACAATGAAAAAAGTTTATATAAACATGCCCATAATTGCTTTGCTTCCGAGTTACAGCCCGTTATGTGTTCCAGCAAGTATCCGCCTTAACTTTAAAGGAAGTGCTCAAAATGACCGCCTTGCACTTGAATACACGCCTCAACACGCCTCGACATAGACTGCCTGACGCGTTCAGACATTCCAGGTATTGCTCGGATTTTCTGGCATCCTTATTCTACACGTTGGCGAAGCATTTCAACGTTGTCAATGGATGTCACGTAAACGATGGATTGTGATGAATGTTGTGAAAATTGATCACGCCATTTCTTGTAAAGGCAGCCTCATCAGAAAACAACACAGAAGATAGAAAAAGAGGATCGCTAGCACACTGTTGAACGAACCAAGTACAAAAAGCCTCTCGTGGTGGAAATCAGCTTCAGTAAGGCCTTGTACTCTCTGAATGTGATATGGGTAAAGCTGTTGTTCCCTTAAATTCTCCAGACAGTTGTGTATCTTACACCCTCTGCTGCTGCTATCCTTCGGGTGCTGACACCAGGATGTTTCTCTACGCGATTCAGGACCCGATCCTTCAACTCAACAGTTCTGGCGTTGATTGGTCTACCATCATCTGAAACTCGCTTGTTGAATGATCCTCTATCACCAAGACGCTCGTCTATTCCCTGAAAGGTCTTCTTATCTGGCAGACGGCGATTCGGAAACCTTTCCGCATACAGACGTCTTGTTGCGGCCGCATTACACTCGGCAAGTCCATACATGAGATGCATGTCTGCCATTTCTGTTTGAATAAGCCACCATTCTCACTTCAAATGCACACTATCAATGAATAGCTCAAAAACTTTTAAGGTTTTTTTTTCCACAAGACTGCACTTATTCACGGTAAGAAGTTACGAATACTAACAGTGAAACACCGCGATGCACCTCTGACTGACTGATGGCTCTACACTCAACGATTTTGAAACATGTCATAGAGTGTACGAAACATTAACTCGGCAAGACCATACATGAAATAAGTCTCATACACACTCACAAACATTGTCGGCAAGCAGTGTTTGTAAACAGTTTTCGGAAAGAATTGCTGGAGCACAAAACGGGCTTAACTCGGAAACAAAGCGATTTCTGGGTGTTCTCAGGGACCATATGTTGGAAGCACCGTCCGTTCGCTGCACGGTAGAGTCTGTTCACACATGGGTATTAGCCATAGAACTGGCGAAGTTCTCTCCAAGAAGGAATTCGCTGCCATTAGGAATCACTCCATTAGTTGCAAAGTGGATGTAACTATAGATGATTTCAAAATATTAGTCTTTTAACTGTTTATCCTCCCTCCGTATTTATGAATCCCTTTGTATAAAATATTTAAACCTCAGTCTTAATCTTGATTCTAGCTGTTTCCCCCTCTATATTAATTAGCTTACAACCAACCAAGTTTTCCTTCTGTACTGTTTTCCTGTCTTCTCTAGTTTCTTTAGGTCATATGTCTGATACAGGTACGTTTCTGTGTTTTTTACTTTCTTTTACTGATTTTTCTTATTTTTTATCTTTTTATGATGGTGCTAGCTTAGGTCTCACCATTTATACCTAATTTTACTGTAACTTTATATTTTTAATTGCATTTTTTCACCCCTTTATTTTGTTCTTAGGGTATACCTTTTTTTTTTAAATCTTTTAATTTTTCATTTTGGTTAGCTTACGTTTTACCAATTTTCATTTGCTTATGTTTGTGTTATTTACTAATTTTTTTTTGAGGTAACCCGAAACGTTGTCAATTGAACTTAAATTAAACATGCTTTCAGTATTCTACGTCTTTACCGTCATCTTGAATATTAAACTACGTCTCCTTAGGAGGAACCCTATCTCATATATATATATATATATATATACATTCTAACTGCAAACACGCAGTATAATTAACGTAAAGAACGACGCTTGTATAGGAGAATATTCCGCGCAAGATGAGAGAGAGAGAACGAAACAAATGAAAAAATGAGGTAACCACCGGGGAATCGAACCCGGGATTTTCCGATTGCCGGTCAGATATGATAACCATTACACCACGGGCCTCACTCGATCAAATGCCGTAATTCCTCTACATACGCGCAGAAACCAATGCCCCAAGAAAAGGAGAAAGAAGCGAAAGGATATATCCATATATATATATATATATATATATATATATTATATATATATATTATATATATCTATATATATATATATACACAAATTCAGAATGGTTCCCTGAGACAATTATATGTTAAACACAGACCGTGCATGGAACAAGGAACTCTTCTGGGAAAATTAAATCCACTATAGTCCGAATAAGTAATGGCAAATGACAAATACCATAGTTTTTCTTTTTCATGATTTTAGCCCGACGTGGGCAACGGGTCTCTCGCAAAGAGATCCCATAAATATAGCTTCCCTCACCAGCCATCTGCAAAGCAGACAGGATCCAGCTTTGGGACATGGATCTAGGGTTTAAAGCAAGCCTAGATCCCTACATTCAGAACCCTATATAAGTAAAAGACTCGTTGCATTCACGTCGGGTTGAATAAATCAAAGAAAAGGGGATAACTATTGTATTTTTAGCCAAAAAAAAAAAAACCAAAACTTAAACCTCAACCGGGACATTGAGCGTCCACTTTTCAAGGCACGTAACACGTCCGTTTAATATACACAAATTCAGAATGGTTCCCTGAGACAATTATATGTTAAACACAGACCGTGCATGGAACAAGGAACTCTTCTGGGAAAATTAAATCCACTATAGTCCGAATAAGTAATGGCAAATGACAAATACCATAGTTTTTCTTTTTCATGATTTTAGCCCGACGTGGGCAACGGGTCTCTCGCAAAGAGATCCCATAAATATAGCTTCCCTCACCAGCCATCTGCAAAGCAGACAGGATCCAGCTTTGGGACATGGATCTAGGGTTTAAAGCAAGCCTAGATCCCTACATTCAGAACCTCTATATAAGTAAAAGACTCGTTGCATTCACGTCGGGTTGAATAAATCAAAGAAAAAGGGGATAACTATTGTATTTTTAGCCAAAAAAAAAAAAAACCAAAACTTAAACCTCAACCGGGACATTGAGCGTCCACTTTTCAAGGCACGTAACACGTCCGTTTAATATACACAAATTCAGAATGGTTCCCTGAGACAATTATATGTTAAACACAGACCGTGCATGGAACAAGGAACTCTTCTGGGAAAATTAAATCCACTATAGTCCGAATAAGTAATGGCAAATGACAAATACCATAGTTTTTCTTTTTCATGATTTTAGCCCGACGTGGGCAACGGGTCTCTCGCAAAGAGATCCCATAAATATAGCTTCCCTCACCAGCCATCTGCAAAGCAGACAGGATCCAGCTTTGGGACATGGATCTAGGGTTTAAAGCAAGCCTAGATCCCTACATTCAGAACCTCTATATAAGTAAAAGACTCGTTGCATTCACGTCGGGTTGAATAAATCAAAGAAAAGGGGATAACTATTGTATTTTTAGCCAAAAAAAAAAAAAAAACCAAAAACTTAAACCTCAACCGGGACATTGAGCGTCCACTTTTCATGGCACGTAACACGTCCGTTTAATATACACAAATTCAGAATGGTTCCCTGAGACAATTATATGTTAAACACAGACCGTGCATGGAACAAGGAACTCTTCTGGGAAAATTAAATCCACTATAGTCCGAATAAGTAATGGCAAATGACAAATACCATAGTTTTTCTTTTTCATGATTTTAGCCCGACGTGGGCAACGGGTCTCTCGCAAAGAGATCCCATAAATATAGCTTCCCTCACAGCATCTGCAAAGCAGACAGGATCCAGCTTTGGGACATGGATCTAGGGTTTAAAGCAAGCCTAGATCCCTACATTCAGAACCTCTATATAAGTAAAAGACTCGTTGCATTCACGTCGGGTTGAATAAATCAAAGAAAAAGGGGATAACTATTGTATTTTTAGCCAAAAAAAAAAAAAAAAAAAAACTTAAACCTCAACCGGGACATTGAGCGTCCCTTTTCAAGGCACGTAACACGTCCGTTTAATATACACAAATTCAGAATGGTTCCCTGAGACAATTATATGTTAAACACAGACCGTGCATGGAACAAGGAACTCTTCTGGGAAAATTAAATCCACTATAGTCCGAATAAGTAATGGCAAATGACAATACCATAGTTTTTCTTTTTCATGATTTTAGCCCGACGTGGGCAACGGGTCTCTCGCAAAGAGATCCCATAATATAGCTTCCCTCACCAGCCATCTGCAAAGCAGACAGGATCCAGCTTTGGGACATGGATCTAGGGTTTAAAGCAAGCCTAGATCCCTACATTCAGAACCTCTATATAAGTAAAAGACTCGTTGCATTCACGTCGGGTTGAATAAATCAAAGAAAAAGGGGATAACTATTGTATTTTTAGCCAAAAAAAAAAAAAAAAAAAACTTAAACCTCAACCGGGACATTGAGCGTCCACTTTTCATGGCACGTAACACGTCCGTTTAATATACACAAATTCAGAATGGTTCCCTGAGACAATTATATGTAAACACAGACCGTGCATGGAACAAGGAACTCTTCTGGGAAAATTAAATCCACTATAGTCCGAATAGTAATGGCAAATGACATACCATAGTTTTTCTTTTTCATGATTTAGCCCGACGTGGGCAACGGGTCTCTCGCAAAGAGATCCCCATAAATATAGCTTCCCTCACCAGCCCTCTGCAAAGCAGACAGGATCCAGCTTTGGGACATGGATCTAGGGTTTAAAGCAAGCCTAGATCCCTACATTCAGAACCTCTATATAAGTAAAAAACTCGTTGCATTCACGTCGGGTTGAATAAATCAAAGAAAAAGGGGATAACTATTGTATTTTTAGCCAAAAAAAAAAAAAAAAAAAACTTAAACCTCAACCGGGACATTGAGCGTCCACTTTTCAAGGCACGTAAACACGTCCGTTTAATATACACAAATTCAGAATGGTTCCCTGAGACAATTATATGTTAAACACAGACCGTGCATGGAACAAGGAACTCTTCTGGGAAAATTAAATCCACTTAGTCCGATAAGTAATGGCAAATGACAAATACCATAGTTTTTTTTTTCATGATTTTAGCCCGACGTGGGCAACGGGTCTCTCGCAAAGAGATCCCATAAATATAGCTTCCCTCACCAGCCATCTGCAAAGCAGACAGGATCCAGCTTTGGGACATGGATCTAGGGTTTAACAGCAAGCCTAGATCCCTACATTCAGAACCTCTATATAAGTAAAAGACTCGTTGCATTCACGTCGGGTTGAATAAATCAAAGAAAAAGGGGATAACTATTTGTATTTTTAGCCAAAAAAAAAAAAAACCAAAACTTAAACCTCAACCGGGACATTGAGCGTCCACTTTTCAAGGCACGTAACACGTCCGTTTAATATACACAAATTCAGAATGGTTCCCTGAGACAATTTATGTTAAACACAGACCGTGCATGGAACAAGGAACTCTTCTGGGAAAATTAAATCCACTATAGTCCGAATAAGTAATCAAATGACAAATACCATAGTTTTTCTTTTTCATGATTTTAGCCCGACGTGGGCAACGGGTCTCTCGCAAAGAGATCCATAAATATAGCTTCCCTCACCAGCCATCTGCAAAGCAGACAGAATCCAGCTTTGGGACATGGATCTAGGGTTTAAAGCAAGCCTAGATCCCACATTCAGAACCTCTATATAAGTAAAAGACTCGTTGCATTCACGTCGGGTTGAATAAATCAAAGAAAAAGGGGATAACTATTGTATTTTTAGACAAAAAAAAAAAAACCAAAACTTAACCTCAACCGGGACATTGAGCGTCCACTTTTCAAGGCACGTACACGTCCGTTTATATACACAAATTCAGAATGGTTTTCCCTGAGACAATTATATGTTAAACAAGACCGTGCATGGAACAAGGAACTCTTCTGGGAAAATTAAATCCACTATAGTCCGAATAAGTAATGGCAAATGACAAATACCATAGTTTTTCTTTTTCATGATTTTAGCCCGACGTGGCAACGGGTCTCTCGCAAAGAGATCCCATAAATATAGCTTCCCTCACCAGCCATCTGCAAAGCAGACAGGATCCAGCTTTGGGACATGGATCTAGGGTTTAAAGCAAGCCTAGATCCCTACATTCAGAACCTCTATATAAGTAAAATACTCGTTGCATTCACGTCGGGTTGAATAAATCAAAGAAAAAGGGAACTATTGTATTTTTAGCCAAAAAAAAAAAAACCAAAACTTAAACCTCAACCGGGACATTGAGCGTCCACTTTTCAAGGCACGTAACACGTTCCGTTTAATATACACAAATTCAGAATGGTTCCCTGAGACAATTTATGTTAAACACAGACCGTGCATGGAACAAGGAACTCTTCTGGGAAAATTAAATCCACTATAGTCCGAATAAGTAATGGCAAATGACAAATACCATAGTTTTTTCTTTTTCATGATTTTAGCCCGACGTGGGCAACGGGTCCTCTCGCAAAGAGATCCCATAAATATAGCTTCCCTCACCAGCCATCTGCAAAGCGACAGGATCCAGCTTTGGGACATGGATCTAGGGTTTAAAGCAAGCCTAGATCCCTACATTCAGAACCTCTATATAAGTAAAACTCGTTGCATTCACGTCGGGTTGAATAAATCAAAGAAAAAGGGGATAACTATTGTATTTTTAGCCAAAAAAAAAAAAAAAACCAAAACTTAAACCTCAACCGGGACATTGAGCGTCCACTTTTCAAGGCACGTAACACGTCCGTTTAATATACACAAATTCAGAATGGTTCCCTGAGACACTATTAATGTTAAACACAGACCGTGCATGGAACAAGGAACTCTTCTGGGAAAATTAAATCCACTATAGTCCGAATAGTAATGGCAAATGACAAATACCATAGTTTTTCTTTTTCATGATTTTAGCCCGACGTGGGCAACGGGTCTCTCGCAAAGAGATCCCATAAATATAGCTTCCCTCACCAGCCATCTGCAAAGCAGACAGGATCCTGTCTGCTTTGCAGATGGCTGGTGAGGGAAGCTATATTTATGGGATCTCTTTGCGAGAGACCCGTTGCCCACGTCGGGCTAAAATCATGAAAAAGAAAAACTATGGTATTTGTCATTTGCCATTACTTATTCGGACTATAGTGGATTTAATTTTCCCAGAAGAGTTCCTTGTTCCATGCACGGTCTGTGTTTAACATATAATTGTCTCAGGGAACCATTCTGAATTTGTGTATATTAAACGGACGTGTTACGTGCCTTGAAAAGTGGACGCTCAATGTCCGGTTGAGGTTTAAGTTTTGGTTTTTTTTTTTTTTTTGGCTAAAAATCAATAGTTATCCCCTTTTTCTTTGATTTATTCAACCCGACGTGAATGCAACGAGTCTTTTACTTATATAGAGGTTCTGAATGTAGGGTCTAGGCTTGCTTTAAACCCTAGATCCATGTCCCAAAGCTGGATCCTGTCTGCTTTGCAGATGGCTGGTGAGGGAAGCTATATTTATGGGATCTCTTTGCGAGAGACCCGTTGCCCACGTCGGGCTAAATCATGAAAAAGAAAAACTATGGTATTTGTCATTTGCCATTACTTATTCGGACTATAGTGGATTTAATTTTCCCAGAAGAGTTCCTTGTTCCATGCACGGTCTGTGTTTAACATATAATTGTCTCAGGGAACCATTCTGAATTTGTGTATATTAAACGGACGTGTTACGTGCCTTGAAAAGTGGACGCTCAATGTCCCGGTTGAGGTTTAAGTTTTGGTTTTTTTTTTTTTTTGGCTAAAAATACAATAGTTATCCCCTTTTCTTTGATTTATTCAACCGACGTGAATGCAACGAGTCTTTTACTTATATAGAGGTTCTGAATGTAGGGATCTAGGCTTGCTTTAACCCTAGATCCATGTCCCAAAGCTGGATCCTGTCTGCTTTGCAGATGGCTGGTGAGGGAAGCTATATTTGGGATCTCTTTGCGAGAGACCCGTTGCCCACGTCGGGCTAAAATCATGAAAAAGAAAACTATGGTATTTGTCATTTGCCATTACTTATTCGGACTATAGTGGATTTAATTTTCCAGAAGAGTTCCTTGTTCCATGCACGGTCTGTGTTTAACATATAATTGTCTCAGGGAACCATTCTGAATTTGTGTATATTAAACGGACCGTGTTACGTGCCTTGAAAAGTGGACGCTCAATGTCCCGGTTGAGGTTTAAGTTTTGGTTTTTTTTTTTTTTTTTGCTAAAAATACAATAGTTATCCCCTTTTTCTTGATTTATTCAACCCGACGTGAATGCAACGAGTCTTTTACTTATATAGAGGTTCTGAATGTAGGGATCTAGGCTTGCTTTAAACCCTAGATCCATGTCCCAAAGCTGGATCCTGTCTGCTTTGCAGATGGCTGGTGAGGGAAGCTATATTTATGGGATCTCTTTGCGGAGACCCGTTGCCCACGTCGGGCTAAAATCATGAAAAAGAAAACTTGGTATTTGTCATTTGCCATTACTTATTCGGACTATAGTGGATTTAATTTTCCCAGAAGAGTTCCTTGTTCCATGCACGGTCTGTGTTTTAACATATAATTGTCTCAGGGAACCATTCTGAATTTGTGTATATTAAACGGACGTGTTACGTGCTTGAAAAGTGGACGCTCAATGTCCCGGTTGAGGTTTAAGTTTTGGTTTTTTTTTTTTTTGGCTAAAAATACAATAGTTATCCCCTTTTTCTTTGATTTATTCAACCCGACGTGAATGCAACGAGTATTTTACTTATATAGAGGTTCTGAATGTAGGGATCTAGGCTTGCTTTAAACCCTAGATCCATGTCCCAAAGCTGGATCCTGTCTGCTTTGCAGATGGCTGGTGAGGGAAGCTATATTTATGGGATCTCTTTGCGAGAGACCCGTTGCCCACGTCGGGCTAAAATCATGAAAAAGAAAAACTATGGTATTTGTCATTTGCCATTACTTATTCGGACTATAGTGGATTTAATTTTCCCAGAAGAGTTCCTTGTTCCATGCACGGTCTGTGTTTAACATATATATATATATATTTATTTATTTATTTTCTCTCTTTTTTTTTCGTATTAACCGCCAGTAAGTAATATGACGTAAGGGTACAGTTTTACGTGAGTAGTATGGTGGCGCTAAAGGAGGTTGTATATGCAATTACAAGCTCGTAGTCAGAGATGACCTTCCAACATTGCAGTTATGTAACTCCGTGAGTAGTATGGTGGCGCTAAAGGAAGTTGGATTTTCAATTACAGGTTCGTAGTCGGAAATGATCTTGCAACACTGTAATGATGCAACTCTCGATTTCCACTTCCTTTACATCTTTACTATGATAATTTCTATGACAACCAGTAGAGGAGGAGAAAGAAGCCAAAAGGAAAGGAAGAACATAACATAACCTAACTTATTCCAAGAAGAAGGAAGCGGAGGAAGAAGAAGAGGAAAAAGAAGGGGAAGGAAGAAGAGAAAGTATATATATATATATATATATATATATATATATATATATATATGGATATATCCTTTTACTTCTTTCTCCTTTTCTGGTTGTCATAGCAATCATCAGAGTAAAGATGTAAGGGGAATGGAAACAGGGAGAAGAGGAAATGGGAGAAGGTAGAACTAGGAAGGTTAATAGGAAAGGGATGTTGCCAGGGAGTATGTACGCAAAATTGCAACAGTGCAATGTTGCAAGGTCTTCTCCGGCTGTAATCTTACAATTGCAAATGCAATCTTTAGCGCCACCATGCTACTAACATGGAATTCGACCGACGCGTCGCTACATCATATGAAAAGATCGAAAGATCACCTACTCAAATACTAAACAGATCAAACGTCGTTTAACTTTACTGATCTTACGAGAAGCTGTGTACCCGAAATAGCAACGAGGTATCTTATATTTTCATAAACAGGAACTAAAATAAAAAAAAGACATTTCTTTTAAGAACGATTATATTGTGAACTCGAAAATATTATCTTCTGTAATAGCTTCTTTCTCATCAGATTCTTTTAAAAATTTCCTCAAATGCAGTGAAGGGTTTCTCTTATCTTTCAAAAATAAAATTTTAAAAGAATGAATTCAAAAGAAGTCGGGTTTCTTTATCGCTTTTTTTTTTTTTGTTATTTTATGTTATTAATGAAGGAATGTATTTGTGACTTTTCATTGTTATTTATTACTAATATCAAATGTTATTTTATGATGATACTATTATAGTAACATGGTAAGGGTATAATATTTTAGTATTGGTATGAAATAACAATAATATTCATGAGTGTGTTTCTTCATAATGTCAGAAAATGAGAAAAAACACACCGGAAATTACATCTAGAATTAATGTAAAATAATGTCTACATAAGGTATAAAATATTCTATACAAATTCTAAGTGTGTAATTTAAAAAAATTAATAAATTCTATAAGTACATTAGTTAATTCTATTGCATTAATTCATTGTTGTGTGAGGGTGGAATAAATTCTCATTAGATAAGGTTTTTAAGTACATATTATTTTAGTACTTTAAGAAAATTCTAAAATATCTGAAAGTAAAAAGAGAGTATCACTGTAAAGTTGCTCTATATACAGGGTGTCCCAGAAGCTTGGACTCATAGATAAAATAGACATTATATTTTTAAAGTGAAACAAATACATTTCTAATGTTAGTTTTACATAGTTTAGGAAAGAAAATACTCTGATGGCTCAGTATACCAATCAAGAGAAGGTGAAACTGGTATTGCTACATGTTTCCGGAAAAAGCCAGAGGGAGGCATACCAGAAATTTCACGAACATTCCTCCCTCTGGCTTTTGGCGGAAACGTGTAGCAATTACCAGTTCCACCTTGTCTTCATTGGTATACTGAGCCATCATGGTATTTTCTTTCCTAAAGTATGTAAAACTGACATTAGAAATGCGATTGTTTCACTTTAAAAATATAATGTCTATTTTCCCTATGAGTACAGACTTCTGGGACACCCTGTACACAGACCACCATTTTTAAAAAAAAATTGTTTCATCTCATCGAGCATGGAAAGATTTTTAATCACTTTTATTTTGTGGTGTCGATATAACTGGTTCA
>JAJOZX010001093.1:502500-685000 GCA_023014485.1 Bathynomus jamesi | reverse complement strand
TTGGTGTCCGACGTCGTATGTGGTTTATGCATGATGGCGCTCCGCCTCAGTTTAGTCGAGTAGCCAGAGACTATTTGGATGACCATTTCTCTGATAAATGGATAGGGCATGGAGGACCCATTGCGTGGCCTGCTCGCTTCCCAGACTTGAATTCACTCGATTTTTACCTGTGGAATCATCTGAAATCTATCGTTTACGTGACACCCATTGACAACGTTGAAATGCTTCGCTAACGTGTAGAACAAGGATGCCAGAAAATCCGAGCAATACCTGGAATGTTTGAACGCGTCAGGCAGTCTATGACGAGGCGTGTTGAGGCGTGTATTCAAGCGCAAGCCGGTCATTTTGAGCACTTCCTTTAAAGGTAAGGCGGATACTTGCTGGAACACATAACGGGCTGTAACTCGGAAACAAAGCGATTTCGGGCATATGTTTATTATAAACTTTTTTCATTGTTTTTAGGTCCTGAATCCATCCTGAAAGTGCGTCATTCATGTTATGAAACACCCTGTGTGTGTATATATATATATATATATATATATATATATATATATATATAGATATATACACAACGAAAAAGAAAAATTATTCCAAGTTCTTTCTTGTATTCAGAAGTACACCTCGTCAGGGAATGAAGGGAGAAGGCGAGATGACGAAAATATATACATATGTACAACGAGATAGAGAAATAAAAAGATTAACACATGATTAACAAGAGTTGATTAAAGGCAAAAGTATTTTAACAAGATATTGTCAATTTTATGCATTCCCGGGATCACCTGAAGATCAGGGACCCCAGCCTTCGTTAGTTAGCCTTATAAGGCTAACTAACGAAAATTTCACAACTTAACCCAACCAGTGGTTAGGTCAACTGTACGCCCTTAACGATTGGTTAAGTTAAGTCGTAATATTTTCGTTAGTTAGCCTTATAAGGCTAACTAACGCGCTGGGGTCCCTGATCTTCAGGTGATCCCATTCCCGCACTGTTATTGAAATTATTTTTAAAATGGATAAATGCACATTCTAGAATATTCCTTTCAATTATATCTGTG
Organism: Bathynomus jamesi; assembly: GCA_023014485.1. NCBI lineage: Eukaryota > Metazoa > Arthropoda > Malacostraca > Isopoda > Cirolanidae > Bathynomus > Bathynomus jamesi. The sequence goes on along the minus strand of JAJOZX010001093.1, from coordinate 683,948 downwards.
TTCTTAACGAGCGCTCCCCTTTTGCGTCCCCCTGACGCAAAAGGGGACACAAACTACATTAGGTCAAAGTTGAGGAATGTACACTAGGATCTTTAGGAGACATTTTTTAAATGAATCCATCAAATAAAACGTTAAAACTAACGAAAATATTACGACTTAACCTAACCAATCGTCAATATATATACCTTTCAACCTTTCAAAGGTTCCGTACGATGATTCCTCATTTCACGAAGCTCAAGTTTTTCGCCTCTCCTCTTCATATATATATATATTAACTGCAAACACGCAGTATAATTAACGTAAAGAACGACGCTTGTATAGGAGAATATTCCGCGCAAGATGAGGGGGGAGAACGAAACAAATGAAAAAATGAGGTAACCACCCGGGAATCGAACCCGGGATCTTCCGATTGCCGGTCAGATATGATACCATTACACTATGGGCCTCACTCAATCAAATGCCGTAATTCTCCTACATACGCGCAGAAACCAATGCCCCAAGGGGGCACCTCCCGCATGCCGTACATTATATACATTTTAACAGCAAACACGCAGTATAATTAACGTAAAGAACGACGCTTGTATAGGAGAATATTCCTCATCTTGCGCGGAATATTCTCCTATACAAGCGTCGTTCTTTACGTTAATTATACTGCGTGTTTGCAGTTAAAATGTATATAATGTACGGCATGCGGGAGGTGCCCCCTTGGGGCATTGGTTTCTGCGCTTATGTAGGAGAATTACGGCATTTGATCGAGTGAGGCCCATGGTGTAATGGTATCATATCTGACCGGCAATCGGAAGATCCCGGGTTCGATTCCCGGGTGGTTACCTCATTTTTTCATTTGTTTCGTTCTCCCTCCTCATCTTGCGCGGAATATTCTCCTATACAAGCGTCGTTCTTTACTTTTATATATATATATATATATATATATATATATATATATATATATATGTGTGTGTGTGTGTGTGTGTGTGTGTGTGTGGTATATATATGTCTGAAAATTATTTCACGAAAGTAACACGTGAAAAATATTTATGATGAATAAAACCACGAAGGAAAGGAAACACAGAGTGGTGCTCAAGCGCTTTCGTCTAATGACATCTTCAGGAACACTGAAATAAATAAAGAGTTCAAGACTATATATAGGTTACAAAAAAAATATATAGTATATATAATAAATATAGAAGTAAAAATTGTGGGAGGAACATACAAATTTGTAAGAAAAACTACCAATTTTAGTACTTTGCCCGAATTCTACACAAAATCAAATGGATTATTTACAACCAATTTTATAGATAATGCCTGAATGATATGTAGGTCACAAAAAACTAAAAACTAAAAATAAATTGAAAAATAAAAATTGTAAGAGGAGCATACAAATTTATAAGGGAAAATTACCAAAGTTTTAGCACTCTGCCCTTCTTGTCTAGATCCGTTCTGAACGAATTCAAAACAACGGGATCGAGTTGAAAAAGACCTTTGCTCATGTTAAAGTTATTTGTAAGTTGGATAATAGCAGACTCAAGAATATTTCTATTAACAATGTTGCTAGAGTGAAACAAAACTGAAGCATTTTTCCAATCAATATAATGGGATAACTCTGACAAATGGACAAAAAGGGCACTGGACGACTGTCCCGTTCTAACGGAATATTGATGCTGTTTTACACGCGTGTGCAAATCCTTTCCCGTAGGGCTATTTTTTACTATGATATTTTTCACAATATTGTTATATGAAAATACTACATTAATATCCAAAAGTTTAAGTACATTAGCAATGCCTAAAAAGCCCGGGGAAAAATGGAAGTACTAAAATATTCTTTAACAAAGTGCGAGTGTTATTATTCACACGATAGAAGGTTCGTTTTGCCTTGTTAAGACAAGATTCCATAAACGCAGGTGGGTAGCACAGATCACTTCCAATCCATTGATTTTTTCTTTTTCCCAATTCGGCATCGATGTATTCCGGACTGGCGATCCTAAGAGCACGGAGAAACATTGAAGAAAATATGACCTTCTTAATGGGGGTGTCATGTCCAGAGTAAAAGTGTACGTAGGACAAATTGTTTGTTTTTTTCCGATAGATACTAAACTTAAAACCTGGGCTTTCCCTATGTACACGCACATCCAAAAACGGGATTGAGTTGTCTTGTTCCACTTCTAAAGTAAACTTAATGGAGGGGACTTGATCATTTAACTGAAGGAGGAAGTCATCCAGGTCACGATTCATGGGCCAGATGCACAAAATATCGTCGACGTACCGTAACCATGGGATGCCAACCCCCAGGATTCTCGGAATGTAAGTAATTTCGAAAAACTCCACATAAATATTGGAGAGGAGGGGCGACAAGGAGTTGCCCATGGCCATCCCAAAAACCTGTTGATAATACTCGCTATTGAAAGTGAATTTACAGTCTTTGATGCAAAGCTTAATAAGTTCCAAAACGATGTGTGCAGGTAGTGGCAGGTCGTACTTATGTAATTCTCGGGAGAGAAAGTGAAGCATATCGTCAATCGGCACTTTTGTAAAGAATGAACAAACGTCAAAACTGATCAATCTATCGTTGGTTTCAGTGCGTACATTATTAAATTTGTCAGTAAGATCCATGGAATTTTTTACATGTGAATCAGAGATAGTTCCGAGAATGGGGGACAAGACTTTGACAAGCCATTTGGAGAGTTTATAGGTAGTAGAGCCCACCGAGCTAATAATAGGGCGCATAGGGTTGCCAGGTTTGTGGGTTTTAATAAGACCGTAAAGGTAGGGAAGAGAAGGTGAAGTGGACATGAAAAGCGGGATTAAGTCCTTATGACCTTTGAGAATGCGTTTCAAGCAACTATTGAATGATTTGATGACGTCATCCTGCGGGTTCTTCCTAAGTTTTCTGTATGTGGCGGGGTCCTGGAGCAGCTCGTTCATATTTCTAATGTAGTCCACTTTGTCCATAATAACTATGGTGTCAGCCTTGTCTGATTTAGTAATATGGAGCTCACCATCTTTTTTTAATTGTGAGAGGCGCAGTTGCTCTTAGACTGCTAGTGCCACTTTTTTCTTCCACTAGTGGGAGTAGGAATTTGCGAAAACGTTTAGGGAAGTTATCTTCGTAAGTACTATTAGCAGCACTATAGACAAAGCCTTTAACTATGTTAACCAAAGACTGAGGAAGATTACACTGTTTTTCAAAACAAGCAAGACTATAACAAATTTGTAAAGCAGAAGGTTTTTTAACAATAAAAAAGGTATATCCTTTTTTATTGTTAAAAAACCTTCTGCTTTACAAATTTGTTATAGTCATTCAGGTATTTTCTATGAAATTGGTTGTAAACGATCCATTTGATCTTGTGTTGAATTCGGGCAAAGTGCTAAAATTGGTAGTTTTCCTTACAAATTTGTATGCTTCTCCCACAATTTTTATTTCTATATTTATTATATATATATATATATATATATATATATATATATATAATATATATATATGTATTTTTTTTGTAACCTACAGTGTATATATAGTCTTGAACTATTTATTTACTTCAGTGTTCCTGAGGATGTCATTAGACGAAAGCGCTTGAGCATCACTCTGTGTTTCCTTTCCTCGTGGTTTTATTCATCATATACATATACATATATATATATATTATATATATATATATTAATATATATATATGACGAGTGGTTAGGTTAAGTCGTAATATTTTCGTTAGTTTTATCTTTATTTTGATTAGGTATACGCGGACAAAGTTGGGGAAGGCAAACTACACTAGGATAATGTACTTTAATGTAGAGGAACGTAAACTACACTAGGAAAATGTAGGGTAATGTAAACTGCACAAGGCACCACAGGGGGATGTAAACTACACTTGCTCCAAACTATCTCACTTGATACTATGATTACATCTGTACATATGGTTAAACAATGCATTATAATTATTGGATCACTTGAAGATCAGGGACCCCAGCCTTCTCTAGTTAGCCTTATAAGGCTAACTAACGAAAATATCACGACCTAACCTAACCAATTGTTAGGTCAACTGTACGCCCTTGACGATTGGTTAGGTTAGGTCGTGATATTTTCGTTAGTTAGCCTTATAAAGCTAACAAAAGAAGGCCGGGGGCCCTGATCTTCAGGTGATCCGAATTATTTGCTGTTCTACACGCATATTTATGCTGTTTTACCCTGATATCTGACGTTTTTCCCGTTTGACCTATATATACTGAGTTACACTGTGTACATCCGATCGAATACACACAGCCAACCGCATTATCTGGGCTATTCTTTATTAGGAGTGATTTAACAGTATCATTATACTTTAGAACTGATTTAATAGTATTATTATACTTTAGGAGTGATTTAACAGTATTATTATACTTAAAGACTACGTTGATACCAATTGCTTTAAGTAAAGTCGGAAGATATTTAAAATTAACATGGTAAGGTAGGCTAAGGATATTTCTTCGTTCAAATTCCTTTACAGTTATACTATTTCAATACCTATTCTTAGCCTTCCTAAGGTAGTTATCTCGAAATGAAATAGGATAACATAATTTAGTACCAATATTCATGATATTGCATAACTAGGAATCTAAAAATTCAAGACTGACAACCCTCAATGCTCTAAGAAACATAGCAGAGAAAATAGAAGATTTTTATCGAGGGATGAGGGTCAAAATAAAAGTGCACATAAGAATTATTATTAATAGCCTTACGTAAAACTTCAAATTTTAACTGATTTAAGCATCTCCGAACTTTTATATCTAGAAAAGATAAGCATCCATCATTTTCTTTTTCAACAGTGAACTTAATAGATGGGACTAAATTGTTAAGCCTGCCAAGAAATAAGTCAACATCCAAAATGTTAGGCCAAATGCATAAAACATCATCTATATACCGGTACCAAACAAGGTTAATAAGCCATAACCTAACGCACATTTCGTATTGAGGTCTAGCTCATGGGACGACAAGTTAACAATATTATTAAAATCACTTTTTTTTAGTCCAGTAGCTATTACGAATTAAATCCTCCAGTCTATTGTTTAATTTTCTGTTCTGAGTTCTACATCTTCTACGTAAGTTGTAAATATCCTCCAAAAGTGTACTTCTCCAAGCAAGGTTTTTCTACCGTTCCTCTTAAAATACACTTTGTAACAGATTTATAATTACCTAAACGCAGGAATACCAAAAATAGAAAGAGATAAAAAGAGAGAAATAAAAAAAAATGAAAGATATAAAAAAAATTAAAATCTACGTACAATTCCACTCCAGAAAGAGAAAAATTATTATAATTTATTTCTTTTCTTGTCTTTTTCAAAGAAAAAACTTCAGAAACGTAAGACCTTATAATGAAAAGAAAATGTCAGACGATGAATTATATTTTCTCAAAAAATTTTATTTACGGATTAAAAACAAAAAAAAAGAAAATTTAAAATGTTCCCCCTTTTTAGATTGTCACAAAAATAAAAAACGGAATTAGGATTTCTGACTTTTAAATTAATGAATTTAATGTTAAAGTTTATATATATATACGGGATGATGATGACGATGATGATGATAAGTATGGTGTCTGTCTGTCTATCTGTTTGTCTATTCGTTTATACACGCCTAACCAGCTAGGGTAATCTGCACCAAACTTTGTATGCGCATTAAGGAAGAACCAGAGAAGGTTTTAGTAGCACACTTGCACCTCTCAGTCCCCTCCTAGGTTGTGTTTCGGAAGCGTTTTGCTGCGGAAGAGGCAGCGGTCATTCCATTATACACTGAGCGGCAGAAAACTCGGCCCACTTGGAATATCGCGAAAAGTAAAAAAGTGGGCAAGCATCGGTTTATAAAAGTTTTAAAATTCGAAAATATAGTCTATGAGGCAACCAAATAACGAGACAAAACAACGTCAGCTGCGAACACACTAGCTGTAACGAATTTTCGACTTCTTTTGAGAATTCGACAGTCTGCCATTCAGTTGCTCTTAGACTGCTAGTGCCACTTTTTCCTTCCACTAGTGGGAGTAGGCATTTGCGTTTAGTAACAGATAGACTTCTAATTCTTTTGGGTTTCAGAATTGGACATTTACAATAGATTTGAGTGCTGTGAACGTCGCAGGAGTCTCTCCCTAATTGAAGATGGTCAGAGCCAGCGTTACGTCGCCGATGCGTTAGGAATTCCAAGAACAATGGTTCGACGTGTCTACCAACGTTATGTGAAGACAGGAGAGTACACCTGAAGACCAGAAGGATCTGAAGATCGCGCTGCACATCTGCCCGTGACAATCGTTTCATTGTCTTGAGTGTTTTACGAGATCGTCGCCTGACTGCCACAAACGTCCGCAATAAGCTGGAAAGGTCTCGAGACGTCAGTGTATCGGAGCGAACCGTTAGAAGGGGACTTATGGAAAGTGGCTTACATGCTAGATGTCCAGCAATGGGCCCGGAATTGCTCCAACACCACCGCAATGTTCGTCTGTTTCATCACATTTGTGCCTGAATTTTTTTCCCAGTTGTCCATCATATGAAACATGCCGCACTCACAGATTCTCACTTTCCTGCACGTGCCATTTGATTTATGGAACTCAAAACAGTTATTATTGAAAAATGTGCGTCTACACACATTACAGTCCCTCTTCTCAGCCTCAACTGCACGACTTTCACATTTGGAGCTTTTACACTGCTCACATACCATTTGGCAATCTTTACAATGCTTCACTATATCATCCGCAAACTCGAGACATCCCTTATACAAATCATGATGCCTTCTATATTTTCGACTTTTATCATAACTCGCGTAAAGAGTCCTTATATTGCGGATGGGGAGATACGTTGCCCCTGACAGCCCTAAAATAAGTAGAGGTCTTCTCTCACACTGCTTTTATAAACATACACAGTCCTACGACGATCATCCATTCCAAATACAACTATACGAACATTCATTTCCTGCTCTACGTTTCTCAGCTCTTCAGGTCCCATATTACAGTCAAACTCGAGCTTACAGTCTGCGGCCAGTTTACGGGGACGCTGCACAACCGTAGGCAGCCAAATTTTTTGGACCACCGTATTTAGTACAGTAAATATCTGAGCCAAGACTACTACTATAAAGCCGCAACCACGCTCGGTGTTTATATGCCGTCTGTAAATAGCCTGAGAATTGAAGTTAAGAGTATAAGGGGTGGCCGTATGTCCCGCAACACGGAATACGTGGTCAATATCTATTGTGAAGTTGTTTATGTTGAATGCGATGCTACTTTGAGAGGCCTGCATTATACGACCCAGAATGTAGTCTATATCCACAGCAGCTAAGCGTCTGTAGGGTATTACTACCCAAAAATCATCTATATCTCCGTCATCTGACCCGAACCTGAAGGACACTCGCGTCCTGACTTCACGTCCCTCTGTTCTGAAGGGCAAACTCTCCAATACGTTTAACTACACGTCGCAGTCCGTGTTCAACGCTGCTGCTATACATGGCTCGCGGGTCGACCCTGACTACATACCGGTTTCTAGTCAGCGCTGGGGTGGTTGTGACGGTACGCACCAGCTCGAATGTTACGCTACTGTCTACAGAATGAGCTATTGCTGCTGCTGTGGAGGGTACGGGCGGTATTGAACAGGAATAAAGGGGCACAGTTTTATTTTCAGAAGGAACTAATGTGGGGGCTGTGTCGTAAGACGTAGAGGGTTGTGGCTCTATTACTGTGGGTCTAACAACTGACGCACTCCTGCCACGCTTTACACCTGACGTGGAAGGTGATTCAACTTCGTCATGCCCCCGTTTTCTTCGCGATTTGTCGCATGGGGGTGCCACAATTGGTGTTGCTGGTGGTTTGCTAGGGGGGGTAATGGGGGTACTCTGTAGCCTCAACAACAACTACACTGTCATCGGTATCACCTGCAATATCTATGATGGGGATATGCTGCTGACACAGTACTTCATCCTCGTCATCATTCACGGTTCTAGGGAAGAAGAAAAACAAGACTGTAGAATATAAGGAGTACCACTTAAAATTTTATTATATTTTGTAAATGTTCCACTTAGGAGTGTGGCGTGTTTGTTAGAGATGGATTCCGTAGAAAAATTCAGGTTCACGAGCCCGTCCACATGCATTATATCTGGCCCTACAGGATGTGGTAAAACTGTGTTTATGCTTAAAATCATTAAAGATAAAGGGGAGATGTTCTCAAAATTTGTGCATAAAGTCATATGGTGTTATTCGACATACCAGTCAGTATTTAACGAGTACCAAGATGATATTTTGTTCCACAAAGGTGTATATAATGTTAGTTCGTTAAAGAGTAATGAGCACACGATCATTGTAATTGACGATTTTATGTTAGAAATGGATAAAACGTTTGCCGAGACATTTACAGTGTTCTCCCACTATCTTAACATAAGCGTATTCTTCATCAATCAAAAGCTATTTTTCAAAAATAGATACATGCACGATGTGTCGCTAAATACATAATATCTAGTCGTTCAAATGTTCCCGAATCAGCGTAAGGAGTTTTTGGAAGTTTGTAGAGAAGCTACAAGCCAACGTTATGAATATTTGCTTTGTGACTTTCACCCGCGAAACACGTTTAGGGTGCTTCTAAGAACGAATATATTCCGAAACGAGGCTGAAACGGTGTACATCCCAGAATGATAAAGAGGTTGAAGAAATACCGTGAATTAATAAAAATCTATCATCGACTGCCCCGGGCAATGCAGCAGATGTTTATTAAAAATATCGACTCTGACTTTTTAAAATGCATCTGTGAAATCTGTCTTAATGTTATAAAATGTAATGTACCAATAAAACCCCCTCAGAAGGCTCGCCTACGTCGTTACAAGAACATAATACGCGCACTCGCTCGTAAAAGTCAAACTGCAGGAAAGAAAAAGCGAATTATTGTACAAAGAGGGAGCTCATTCCTACCCATCTTATTTTCAGTTTGGGGCCTTTTCTGACTAGTTTAATATAATGAAGAAAGTAGTCGTGATTCCACACGAGGTGTATGCTTCACTACAAAACTCAAAGAGTCCAGTTACGATTCTAGAACCCCGTAAAAGCAGGCTTAAAAGAATGGAAAACGAATTGTTGGACCTATTTAAACAGTGAAAAGTCTCCTGATGAGAAAAGAATCCTATACCAAGGAGCTCTGCAAAAATTTCTTCATGAGTACGAAAATTATAGGAATCCGACAGAGGTCCCCGTAGTTATTAGGCACAACGCAGCTGACGTTGATCGTGGAGACATAAGACTTGGGGCCTAGGCTAGAGACGAACAGTCAAAGAACAACGGAGCGACCCCGCAACATACCGAGCATGTATTAATAATTAAGAAGCAGTCTCCCACATACATTGAGGAATAGAGGTTTAAGTCTTTATAATCTATTGAGTGAGGATCCCATTTTACAGTGGACCGATAGAGGTGAGGTTGTTGTTGAAGGAACAAAGGTACAGGGTTCGAACATCATTGACATCGTACACGACTTGGTGCGAAAGTGGGATAGGCCCTCACCAGCGGGATAGGAACATGTTAAAGCAAGACTACAGCAAATAAACATCCCCAAAACACTGATAGGTAATCTGAACAGGTTAAAAGACTTGGGACAAGCCTCGCATGTACTACAGTTGAACACGCCTTCTCCCCGAGTGGTAACATCTCTGAAGAGGAGGAAGAAGAGACTGAACAGCAACGGCCAACCCTACACGAGCGCCTCTAAAATACGCAAATGGCTAACATATTAAGAAAACGTTATTATGACATTTCTAGCCCAGCTTCCTACGGTGGCGTTAATAGACTGTACAGATGCATTTATAAAGAGGGAGTAGGGAAAAAAGATGTTGAGAGGTTTATGGGGGAGCAGGATGAATATACACTTCATAAGCTAGTGAGAAAAAGGTTTAAAACATCCCAGACAACAGCAGCCTCAATTGATTCTATTTGGCAGGCGGATTTAACAGACATGCAGAGATATTCAGTATATAATGGAAGGTACCGCTACACCCTATTCATAATAGATGTATTCTCTAGATATTTGTGGCTAATTCCCCTGAAAAATAAATCGCCTGAAGCAGTTGCTAAAGCCACCAAAACGTTGATGTTGTAAGAAAACATGATTCCTCGCTATTTTTGTACGGATATGGGGAAAGAATTTATAGGCCGAGCTTTTCAGAACATGCTGACAAAGTTTAATATCAGTTATTACACTAGCAATTGAATACAAAGGCATATTTAGCTGAAAGAGTTCAACGTACCATAAAAGAACGCATGCATCGCTATTTCACACATAAAAACATATACAAATATATAGACATTCTGGATTCGCTGGCCTTATCCTACAACCATTCACACCACCAAGTGAATGGAACAACACCTAACGAAATTTTAGAAAGAGGTACGCACACAAAACGTGAGATGAGAAAAGATATTCGCAGAGTGCCACCACGCTCTGGAGTCTAGGCGTTTCAAAATCAATGATTATGTAAGGCTGTCGCGTTCGGGGAATAAATTCTCGAAGGGATTTGAGCAAGGTTGGACACGTGAGATTTTTAAAGTAGGGCTATGAGACCTAAAGACGAGATAATGCTGTATTACGTTGAAGATTTGAATGGGAAAGAAATTGCAGGGGACTTTTACAGCAAGGAGCTGCAGAAAGTGACATTTAATTTAGGAAAAAAGTGTTTAAAATTGAAAAAAATTTAGAAAGCAAAGGTTCAGGAAAGAGAAAAATGTACTTGGTGAAATGGCTTGGGTACCCAAAAGGCTTCAACACCTATATAAAACTTGATGCAATAATGAAGTTTAAATAGTATGCAACATGGCACCTAACCACTTCTACGTCACACTACCGTCCTCCTCTTCTCTGTCTGTACATCCTAACAACACCCTGGCCAACTATGTAACAGAACTCCATGGGTCCACTAAATTGGGCCGTGAATCATATGAGGTAGGAATATGTGAATTTCAATTGGCTACCAAATTTGTAAGTAGTGATAATAAAGAATCTGTTTTTACGGTTCTTAGAAACCGTGATGAGTGTGAAAAGGCCGGAGTAACTCGAGACGCTACAATGCGCGCTGCCCGGAGTGGGGAGGCGCAGTACTACACTACAGAAGTAACACTAGGACCGGGTCAATATGATACAGCCGAGGATGTTGTGAGAGACTTAAATGGTAGTTTGAAAAGTTCAAATCTTACGTCTGATTTAGTATACGAAATCGTAAACAAAGATACCCCGGCACATACTTTGACTCTAAAATCAAAAGCTAACAGAAATATTAAAGACAAACGGCTGTTTAAAATTATAACCGAGGGCAGATATGGGGCAGCCATCCAAAGAAACACTTTTCACGATTCACAACATAACTTGTGCAGCTTATTGTATCAGCTGAAATTGGAGAAATTGAGCGATGGAAACCCTCCCCCGGATATGTGCTATATTTACAGCAATATCTTGGAACATCAGTTTGTTGGGAATACCCAGGCACGGCTGCTGCGTATCACCCACATTCCCAATCATAAAGGAAGGAGCTTAAGCATCACATACGACAAGCCTCATTATGTCAAAGTCGCAGCTAACCTAGTGACCACTATCTCAATATATATAAGAACGACTGAGGGGAAAAAGTTTTCATTCGGTGGCGGAAGCTTAACAATAAAGTTGCACTTCCGTCGCACTGTGATAGAATGACCCGAAGGCCTTTCACAGTCTATCGAGGGGTGAGATACTACGCGGGAGTGGGATTGATTCCATTTTTTTAACCATATTGCGTACGGCTGTCCCTTTACTGAAGAGTGGCGCCAGATATCTCAGCAGGAAAGCGTTACAGTCAGGTCTTAACACTGTGGAAGACATAATGGCTGGGGCTAAGCCTAAAGAAGCTCTAAAAAAGCACTTAAAGCGTACACGGGACGAAATCATCAAAGATGCAAAGAGAAGAATGCGTGGTGGCGGGAAGAAGAAGAAGCGCCCTGTACGGAAGAAGAAAGGGTTACCAGCCGTGGCGTTAAACGTAAAAGGACATCACAAAAGAAGAAGTGTTCTAAGTGCATGAAACCTGCGGTTTACCACTTTTTAAATTGATATAAGCTAAGGACGTTGCTCTCATGAATCATAGGCTGATTACTATTTGTCGAGAGAGATGTCCCTATTTCTGACGCACCATGGCACGTTTCATCCATCCGTGTAGTTCACAATGTTGTAAATAGGAGCTCGCCCTCTCTGACATACCCCCGACACAAGTATCTATAGAACACAGTGACTTTCACAGTTAATCCGCTAAACACCATTAGCTCGCTGGGTGCTCCTATAGAATTCGTGATCCCAAGCTCAGGCCCTTACTTTTTTGACCAAGTTGTGTGCACATGTACGCTAAACTACGGATAGCCCATACAGATGGAACGGAATGCGAAAAGGATTACATTCAGTGCCGGATTTAGGGGTTTGCGGAGTGTGCGGCCGCACAGGGCCCCCACATTTTGGAGGCCCCCACATTTTCGTGGTTGTATAAAACAATTTAATTGCTGCTACGTTAAGCCGGCCATACACGCTCATGCATTTCTTCATCACCATGCCAACACTGATCATTCTCAGTATTGAGCTGTATCTTGTACTGTTAACATGTCCCGTCGCGTGGATAAATATATGGTAATTGGTTTATATGTAGCGTTAAATAGTAAAGAAAAAGATCAAAATGGGTGAATTCATGGCTAAACACCCGTGGGTCATTATCCCATACCAATATAACAAATGAATTAATGGTGGAACCTGAAGACTGGTTAAATTACTTACGTATTGAGTATTGAGTATTGCAGTATTGAGTTTACTAACATTATCAGTGACTTTGCTTGCCGAAAAGCACGCAAATTCTTTCTGTAAATAAATTTCTTTTTTTTCAGTACAATTGTTGTTTGAGATGTCTGTGTTCTAGTAAATAACGCTGGTTAAGCTACAGTATTAAAAATTAACTGTAATGTCAGTCGATAAAATTAGGTTAATGAGTTTACTAACATTATCAGTGACTTTGCTTGCTGAAAAGCACGCAAAGTCTTTCTGTAAATGAATTCCCTTTTTTTCAATAAAATTGTTTTTTGAGATGTTTGTGTTTTAGTAAATAAAAGGAAACAACAAACAGGCCTCCACAGGTTGACCCCGCACAGGGACCCCACAAACCTAAATCCGGCGCTGATTACATTGTATACCCAGAGACCAACTTTCTACGCACCATATTCAGCCAGTGTGATGTGTATTTAAATCAGATCAACGTCTCGGCAGGGTCTGGCTACTATCACCTACGAGCCTATCTGGAAAATGTCCTCAACTTTTCGAAAGAAGCGAAGGATACTTTTTTAACTGCTAAAGGTTATTATCAAGTTAAAGATAAAAGAAGTATAAAGGCCAAATTTAAAAATTCTAAAGAGAAAATATATATGTATATATACATGTATGTAGGTGTGTATAGAAAAACATCTTTTATATATATATGTATGTGAACTCCAAGGGGTATCCTAACCTAGCTGCACAGTCCAACAAATATATATATATATATATATATATATATATATATATATATATATATATATATATGTATGTATGTATGTATGTATGTGGGAGTGTGTATAGAAAAACTTTATATATATATATATATGTATGTGAACCAAGAGGTAACCTAACCGGGCTGCTCAGGCCCACATATACCTCGTATATATGCATGTGGATATGTGGGTAGCCTAAACACAAAGATCGAGAGAATACCCATCCTTTCGCAGCGGCTTCTCGAAGCATTTTGAATTCTTCACTACCTTCCTGGGTGTCTTCAGCATCACAGCCAATAGGCTTAGAAGGCAGCCATTCACCTCTCAGCCAGTCGTAAAGGATTACACAGTTATTTACGTACATATAAATTACCATCGCTATGCCTCAAAAAACACACACGTAAAGGTGAATTAACGCAGCCCTACCCCCTCCAAAAATGGTCTATTATTACTACTATTATTATTATTTTTACCTTAATAAACTTTTTACAATTTTGGGAGCAATCCAGGAATAAGCACCCCAAATCAATTTAAAGTGCTTTTTCTTGGATTGAGGTCGAACGAGGGTGCTTATTCTTGGATTGCTCTAAAATGGAGTTAAAATGGAGTTAATTGCTCTAAAACGGTTAGTTGAATGCCCGGTTAGGTTAATTGTACGCCCTTGACCATTGGTTAGGTTAACTCGTGATATTTTCGTTAGTTTTAACGAAAATATCACGACTTAACCTAACCAATCGTCAAGGGCATACAGTTGACCTAACCTGGCATTCAATTAACCTAACCGGCCATTCAATAATTTTACCATAAGTTTCGATATATTTATAAATAAGTCCTGAAATGTAAAAATTATTCAGAAATTTGAGGGCAAGATGACAGCATCAACTTTTCAAACTGAAGTGTTACCATTATTGATTGAAGATCCATTGCTAGTAATAAATTGGTGGAAGGGAAAAAATCTTATTAAAAAAGTGATGCTGTGTGCTAAGTGCGATCAAGCAATGACCCGGACAAGTGCAGAAAACTTCACTTTTCTACGTGAAGGTCAAAATATGATAATAAAAACCCACTCCAATAGACAAAGTCGATTAGAGTGGGTTTTTATTATCAGACCTGGACAAAGTTTTCGAGGAATGTTAAAATCCTTTAATTTGGATTGAGGTCGAACTGGGGTGCTTTTTCTTGGATTAGGGACTTTGGGGTGCTAATTCTTGGATTGCTTCTAATTTTCTAAGAACGACAATCATATTTTCAGTTGAAGTAAATATCGATACACTACACACACACACACAACTCTGTATAATTTCTAATATACATATATAATATATACATGGTATATATACAGTATATATGCAGTGTATATATATATATATATATATATATATATATATATATATATATATATATATATATATATATATATATATATACAGGGCGTCCCAAAAAAATGTATACACACTTTAAATATGTATAAAGGCAGTGTTTATTAAAATACATTTCATTTTCAAAATGTAATAGAATCTACAGACATTACTTAATTGTTTTGTCAACGCCTGTTTTCAAACTGACATCCGTTCTGGTCCAGGCACTGCTGATAACGCGAAGCAATGGAATCGCAAACATCACGAAACATTTCGTTTGGTATTTGTGTGCATTCTCGTTCAATGGCTGCTCTCAATTCAGCGACTGTTGCAGGTTTTATAGCGTAGACTTTGTCTTTTAAGTATCCCCATAAAAAAAAGTCTAGTGGTGTGAGGTCTGGTGAACGCGGAGGGTATTCTACGAAACCCCTTCGTCCAATCCACATCCACATCGTGCCAAGTACCACTCGCAATACTCCACTCTTCGGTCCGGATCATCATCTTCATTAATAGCATGGACTATTCTTGGAATGTAACTTTTCCATTGACAGCGCTTCAAAATGCGTTGGACAGACGATTCTGAAATTCCTACCTCACGACTCGCTTGCCGCACAGATTTTCTTGGACTTTGGTGATACGTTTCCAGTACTCTTTCTTGCTTTGTGGGGCTTGTCGATGTCCGTGGTCTTCCGGAACGCTTCTTGTGGACATTCTGAACAGTTCCATCGGCTTCAAACTTATCTCTAATTCGAGTGATGGTAAGTCGCGTTGGTGGATCTGTTTGAAACTCCTCCTAAACTGTCTTTGCACTTCAACTGCGTTTTCACACTTCCAGTAGCATTTTAGAATAAATTTCCTTTGTTCAAAGCTTAGTCTGACTGCCATTATTAATTCTAATGGGTTTAACTTGGAAAGAAAGAAACATCAATTGAGCTATCAGCTGTTAAAGTGTGTATACATTTTTTTGGGACGCCCTGTATATATATATATGCTGCAAACCCACAAGGAAAAAGAAAAACGATTCAAAGGCCTTTCGTGTATTCAAAGCTACACCTCGTCAGGGAATTCCCTGACGAGGTGTAGCTTTGAATACACGAAAGGCCTTGGAATCGTTTTTCTTTTTCCTTGTGGGTTTGCAGCATTTATTCATTTCACGTGTTTTATTGTGAAATTCATCCCATATATATATATATATATATATATATATATATATATATATATATATATATATATATATATTAGAAATTATACAGTATTATAATTATATTATTTATATATATATATATATATATATATATATATATATTTGTAGGACTGAGTAGCTAGGTTAGGATACCCCTTGGAGTTCATATACATGTATAAAAGATGTTTTTCTATACATACCCACATACATGTATACATACATATAAAAGTTTAGGGGGTGAAGGGGGCCTGAAGGGGGGTGAAGGGGGGGTTCAAAACACACTCATCATGTTGCATGCAATGTTGTATGCTATGTTGCATTGTTGCATTGGGATTGCGCTCTACCTGTTTGCGGTAATGCTACTATGCACTTGAAGGCAATGAAAACTATGATGTCATACACACGGATTTTGCTAAAGCTTTCGACAAATGCGATCGATCATGGTATAATAGCACATAAAATGAAATATATGGGAATAACAGGCAAAGTGGGAAAATGGATCTACAACTTCCTCAGAGAACGTCTGCAGGTCGTCAAAATTCAAGGTATATCATCATCAGAATCGGAAGTACGCAGCTAAGTACCACAAGGGACAGTACTGGCCCCACTCCTGTTCATTATCATGCTAACAGACATAGACAGCGGAGTAAACAGCATCAGTATAGTAACATCCTTTGCGGACGATACAAATATCAGCAGAAAAATCAGCGAAGTGGAGGCCTTGCGGAGGGACACGAACAAAATAAACACATGGTCAGAAGACAACAATATGACATTTAACACCAAGAAATTTCAGCTCTTGAGATATGGTAGAAATGAGGAACTTAAACAGACTGCATATTATGCTCCAGATAGACAGGAAATTCAGGGAAGCACGAAAGCAGTCGACTTCGGGGTAATAATAACCGATGATGCGAAATTCGAGACACAAAATCAGATAGCAACAAACAAAGCGAAAAGAGTCGCGTGACACGTTCTAAGAACGTTCAAAAGGAAGGACAAGACAGCGATGATTCCCCTGCTGAGAACACTGATCATACCAAGGGGTATATATAAAAAGGAAGAAGAAAAAGGAAGAAATTAATAAACTAGAAGAAACGTAGAGACATTTCACAGCCAAGATTGATGGCTGCAAAGAACTCACGTACTGGGAAAGACTACGTAAACTAAATCTGTACTCCCTGGAAAGGAGAGAGAGGTATACCATAATCTACATATGAAAAATGATCGAAAAACTGGTACCAAACCTCAAACTAAACCCAATTATCATCCAAACAACGCTGGAAAATAGGAAAGGCAGGATCTACAGATCTACAGAAGCTAAGGCTAACAAAGACCCTAAGATCCACTCTAAGGTTAGCCCGAGAGAAAGGAAAGAGTAGGGGGTTAAGAGAAGAGAAGAGAAGAGAAGAGAATAAGGGGTTAAGTAAGGAGCAACACCTATCACTCGTGGGTTAACATTCATTCAGAAAAAGAGGAAAAAAGTCTCACCATCATCATCCGCCGGCCACTGCCGACAAGTCAGAAAAATAGTCGGAGAAAATAGGAGAGGGGTGAAAGATGAAAAGAAGTAAAATAAGAACGCTTACAAACCATGCAAACACAGTCTTAACTCACTCTCATTACCATGCAAACTACAAACATGCAAGTAAAGAGAGTTACAGACATGCAAAGTAAGGAGAAGAAAAAAAAAAAAAAGTAGGTACAGTTAAACAAAAAGTGGGTTAGTTTACGCTACGAGCTACATCTACGTTCGTGTTAGTCTAATTTTTTTTTTTTATTGCTGGCATCACACGCTGGCATGTCACAAGCTGGCATTCATTGTCAACAGACTCATCCTCGAGCACCACCACCAGAGCTCCTGTTGTTAACTTTCTTTTTTAATTTTAAACAACATTAATATTTTTAAAATGTCTGTCAAGACGGTTCTTAAACATATTAACGTTGGTAGAATGAACGACTGACGCGGGAAGATTATTCCATTTATCAATTACTTTAAACGTAAAGAAGTTTTTAGCGATATTAGTAATGAAACGTCTGCCACGCAACTTAAATCCGTTATTGCGAGTATTACTATTATCGAAAGTGAACAATTTGTCAAAATTTACGTTATCGATGTTATTAACGATTTTGAAAACTTCAATAAGCTCCCCCCTTAATCTTCTAGTTTCGAGTGAATACAGGTCTAACTCTTTAATCCTATCTTCATAAGGCTTATTGCGCAATGACGGAATAAGTTTCGTGGCACGACGCTGAACCCTTTCTAACCTATCAATATCCTCACGCAAGTACGGGCACCAAAACTGAACTGCATATTCCAAATGAGGCCTGACTAGGGACTTGTAAAGGGGCAATATAATATCCTTCGATTTAAATTCGAAATTACACGCTATGAAGCCTAACATCCTATTAGCTTTTGCGCAAGACTCCAGGCACTGGTTCCTAACCTTTAAATCCTTAGATACGCGTACGCCTAAATCTACTTCCTCGTCAACGCTCGCTAACTCCCTATCATCCATCGTGTACGTGTAATTATTGTTGCGAGAACCTATATGCAAAACTTTACATTTGTCTACGTTAAATTGTATCTGCCACTTATCTGTCCACTCCATAATCCTATTTACATCGTCTTGGATCCTATTTCTATCATCCTCGTTAACAACTTTACCGCCTATTTTAGTATCGTCCGCGAATTTTGACACGTTACTAGTCAATCCTACATCTATGTCGTTAATGTAAATTACGAATAGCAATGGGCCTAACACTGAACCCTGTGGGACACCGCTACCTACATCTAACCACCCGGATTCACTACCATTAACTACGACCCTCTGCCTCCTAGCACGAAGCCATTCTTCTAACCAGTTAGCTACCTGACCGTGTATACCGTGCGCTTTAACCTTCGCAATTAGTCTCCTATGCGGAACTGTATCGAACGCCTTTTTAAAATCTAAATAAATAAAGTCAGCTGCTCTATGCCTATCGTATTCGCGCACTATTTCGTTATAAAATTCTAACAAATTAGTTAAACAAGACCTATGGCGTCGAAACCCATGCTACCAGGGTGTCCCAAAAGTCACCTAGGGTTTTGAAATATTAATAACTTTTTTACTAATAATTTTTTTATATTTTTCTTTTCAGATATTTAATTACTAATTTTGGAAATTCACCCATGGAAAAATTCACAATAGAACAAAGAACTAAAATCGTGGAATTTTATTTTAAATTTAGGGGATCAATTGTTCTCACCCAAAGAGCATATCGCCGACATTTCAATGACAGAAAGGCGCCTTCGGATTTTATGATTCGTCGGTTGATTCAACGTTTTCAGCAATATGGCTCCGTAAGTGACTTGCCACGAACTGGAAGACCACGTTCAGCCCGTACGCAGGAAAATCGTGAACGTGTGCGAGAGAATATTCAAGAAGAACCAGGAACATCGATCCGCAGACGTTCTGGCCAGTTGGGGATGTCTCGGACGTCACTGCATCGCGTTATAAGAAATGATTTGCACCTGTACCCATACAAAGTGCAATTTGTGCAAAATTTGAAACCGACTGATTATGATCAACGCTTAAATTACTCAGTCCACATTCAGCGGTTGGCCAATGAAGAAAACGAATTTGTTCATCAATTGATTATGAGCGATGAAGCACATTTCAATCTGAACGGTTTTGTGAACAAGCAGAACTGTAGGTTCTGGGCATTAGAGAATCCTAGGGTTATTCACCAACGCGAGTTACATCCCCTCAAGTGCACTGTGTGGTGTGGTGTAACGTCTCAAAGGATCATCGGGCCTTACTTTTTTGAAAATGAGGATGGCAATGCAACGACGGTCACTAGCGTACGATATCAAGCCATGATCGAGAATTTAGTGCCTGAAATGTGGTTTCAGCAAGATGGAGCAACTCCCCACATGGCCCGAGTCACGATGGAACTCCTATGGCAAATTTTCGGTCACTGAATAATTTCGCGTAATTCAGCCGTTCCTTGGCCACCACGCTCGCCTGATTTGACGGCTCCCGATTATTTTCTTTGGGGTTACCTGAAGGAGCGTGTGTACGTGAATAAGCCCCAGACAATTCAGCAGCTCAAAGACAGCATCTGTACAGAAATTCGAGCGCTGCAGCCAGAGTTATTGGCAGCCGTCATGGAAAATGCTGTCGAAAGAGCCCATCTTTGCGAAGCCGAAAATGGAAGACATCTAAGTAGCATCGTTTTTCATAAATAATTAAAATTCTTCTTCATTTTCTAAATTTTCTTTTGATAAATATATAATTATAAAAAAATTATTAGTAAAAAAGTTATTAATATTTCAAAACCCTAGGTGACTTTTGGGACACCCGCTTGGGCCTACGAGGAATAAACTCCCTTTCAATATTCCTAAAACTTTCTTTAAACGCCACCCAACGCAAATTTGTGTCATTGCCCATAAATAAGTTATCCCAGTCCACTACTCTCATCCTATCAGCAAAACTATCAAAATTAGCCCTACGAAAATCAGGGACTTCTATTACGTTACTATCCTTAGTGTTTTCTATCAATAACTTAAACCTAAGAATTTGATGATCACTACATCCTAAACTCTCGCCTACTTCTAAACCTTCGACTATATTCTCGCCGTTCGTCATCACCAAATCTAAAATATTATCACCGCGCGTTGGTTCGGTAACTATCTGTCGTAAAAAGTTATCGTCCATAAACTCAACCAATCTCAAACCCTCCTCATTACCAGTAAAATTCTCGTAATTAACATTAGGGCAATTAAAGTCTCCGACAATTATACTATTCCGATTGTCAATAAAATTACCAAGAAGTGAGTAAAATCTAGCATCTGTATCGAGGGGTTGAACGGGAGGTCTATAAACAACAACAAAATTAAAACTAATACTACGCGCCCTAACTTCAACACATATCGCATTAATTGCTGCCGGAAAATCTAACTTAACCTCGCTAGCCCTAAGGGAATTACGAATATACAGCAAAACGCCTCTACCAAACCTATGTAACCTATCATTAGTAAAGAGTTTAAAACCCGGTATATCAAGTTCCCCCAACAAGTCCCGAGTCACGGTATTTAACCAAGTTTCAGTGACAGCAACTATATCATAGTGGCCGGAATAAATTATCGCCTTAAATTCATTTAATTTATTTCTAATACTACGCGCGTTACAATAAAAGACGTTTAAGTTATTTTTTACCACGGGCCCGCGTTTTAAACTATTTATCACGTCGGGCCCGCGTTCCCCGGACCCACAACGTTTAAAGAAGGCTTCGACCTATACAGCTTTCGCACGTTTTCGTCTATTAACCTACCTAGCCTAGCATTACCTATTTCATTAAAATGCACCCCATCTTTTATAAAAAGGCTAGGATCACTGAATTCGGACCACAGCTTTACGAAGGGTACATTTTCCTCAGCACAAATCTCTTCTAATTTGTTATTCAAAAATATTGTTTTTGACGTAATTCTAAGACCCAACCCGTGCCTAGGGGTAATACCTAGAACTAAAGACCTATCTGACCTCGCCTTCAAGGACCTAATTAACCCCCTATATCTCTCCAAAAGGTCAGGCACTCTTGTATCGGGCCTATACGAGTCGTTGCCTCCTACCATCGTCACCAACATTGAGTGACGGGAGGCAACGTCAATCCTATCCACTTCGTCTCTAACTCTGTCAACCCTGGCCCCTGGGAGACAGACCCTCCTCCTCTTGGTTGGATGCCGTTCAACGAACTCTTTGTCCATGTGGCGCACTAAAGAGTCCCCGATTAAAATAGTTTCCCCCTCATTCACGTCCCTTTCCAAATGGGCGAAAGGGTTCGAAACCTCGATAGGGGGGAATTCCTATCACCTAACGTACGCGGCCTAGCTCCACCCTTAACCTCTCTAAATCCCTCGCTATCTACTACTCTCGGACTAACCTTAACCTCTTCCTCAACTCTATCTAGCCTTCCCGACAAGCTACCTAAACTAGAAACTAGGTTACGCACCTCACCCTTCAAATTACTAACGTCTTCAACGTTAGTATTGGTTCGGCTTCCGTCAACCGTAGCCCTACCCCTGCCCTCATCAAGCGTTGCAAGTCTTTCCGCTACCTCACATACACTGCGTTTTATGTCAACTAATTCCTCCATGAACTCGCAAAAGAAACAAACTGATCTATCGGTAATCGCCATAGGACCGCCGTTATAATCCCTAAATTCCGAATACCACCGGTTAACCCTACACCTAACACACGACGCTTTCTGCGACGGCATCGCGGAGTTAAAAATTAGTTTAAACCGTCACAGGTATAAGTTAAATTAAGCCGGCACGCTATGAAAACTTCTAAATCGCTAAAAACCACTAATATTCGATTACTTAACTATAACAACGTGAATTTAAACGCAAGTATATAAAATTCAAAGCTATCCAAAAGCAAAATTCTCAGCAATATACAAAAGTAGATGCAATATCAGAGAGCTCAGGAAATGCGTCCGCTCAGTACACTGAAGGAAAATAGCTTCGTTGTCAGAGGGCCAAGACTTTGTAACCAGCTTCCTAAGGACCTCAGAAACGTTACAGGGGTCAAAGTTGAAGTCTTCAAGAGAAGATTAGATGCCTGCCTCAGGACGGTACCAGATGAGCCGGGTGTACCTGGCTATGTGCGGTGGAGAGCGCAAGAGAGCAACTCGCTCCTCCACCAAGCCAGACCTAGAGACGGGGCCACCAGCTTGACCTTCGTGTGAAGAGAAACCGACGCACGGAACTGCAACGAGGAGGTTAACGAGGTGTATAATGAAGAGGAACACCAGAGAAAAAATTCTTCAAACTTTAATATATATATTTTTAATATATACTCTAATTAACCAAAATTTAGTATGCATTTAGCATTTCAGATTTAATTTGTTCATTTGTACTGCAAACAACAGTATAATTAATGTAAAGACCGACGTTTGTGTAGAAGAGCGTCCGCCGCACAAGATGGGGAGAGAGAACAAGCAAATGTAAAGTTGACTAACTAATCAGTCTGTTTTGAATTAATTTTTAAAGAGAAATTATACATTTAAACTAAAAGGTCTCATTTACGTTACGTTCAAATATTTCACAAATAAGAGTGGAATATGAATTTGTGAATTCGATGTATTTTCACAATTAAAATAACTGGGATATAGAAGTGAAATATTTGGAAAATTCTAAAATGCGAAATGATTTCATTATCGTGTGACGCAGATAGTTTTATTCAGTCGAATACATAAAGCATTGCGAACCTGTTTGAGCTAGATAATGCATATTCCCCAGCAATCGACCCCTTCTTAATCCGGACTTGGGTCCCGGGCAATTATGATGCTTCTACAGTAGGTCTTCCATGGTAGAATGAAGGATGAAGTAGAAGAGAGAGAGAGAGAGAGAGAGAGAGAGAGAGAGTTACAAGGAGTTAAAAGGAAAAGAAGTACCTCAAAAGGCCTTGCGGCCCATACCGAAGAGGTACCAATGGCAACAGGTGCCAGGGAAAATTTTGTACACACTCAAATAGTGTGCAAGATTTGGTCTAACCTTTTCTTGAACTGATCCACAGAGGAACTGTTCACAACTTCCGAAGGTAACCTGTTCCATGTGTCACAGATCTTATACGTAAAGAAATTCCCACACACACTAGTCCTAAACCGTTTCAAATCCAACTTCCAACCATTGTTGCGAGTTGGGTTATCATTTAAACTAAACATACTTCTAAAATCGACATCGTTGAACCCGCGTAAGAGCTTGAAAACCTCGATCAGTTGACCGCGCAGCCTCCGAGTTTCAAGCGAAAACAAGTTCAGGGCGCGTAACCGTCGATTGTAGCCCATATGCCTAACGGAAGGGATTAACTTTGTGGCCCTCGCCTGCACTCGCTCCAGCCTCTCAATATCTTTCTTGAGGGTGGGCGACCAGAACTGCACAGTATACTCCAGGTGCGGCCGAACAAGGGAATTGTACAGTGAGAGCACAATCTCCTTGTTCCGAAACTGAAATTGCCTCCTGATATAACCCAATAGTTTCTGGGCTTTCTTTTCCACCTCTACACACTGTTTCGTAAACTTAAGGTCGCTGCTAATTAGCACACCCAAGTCCTTTTCTAAATCAGTCACCTCGATATTACTACCCAACATCGAGTAGTCCGACTTGGGATTGGCGTAGCCAATGTGCATCACTTTGCATTTACCCAAGTTAAACGGCATTTGCCATTTCTCGGACCACTCTCCTATCCTACCTAGGTCCGCACGCAGTTCCTCGATCGCTTCGGGCGTCCCAACATTGGCCCCAAGCTTGGTGTCATCAGCGAATTTGGCGATCCGACTGACGATGCCACCGTCGATATCATTTATGTAAATGCTAAACAACAGTGGCCCCAAAACGGAACCTTGAGGAACCCCACTAGTGACCGAGGCCCAACCCGAACTAGCCCCTTTAATTACCACCCTCTGCCGCCTATTCCTCAGCCAGTTTTCAATCCACCTACCTATTTCCCCACCGATACTCAGCGCGCGCACTTTCGCCTAACCTTCGCCTTCACTTCCCTACACAGGCGGACATACGCTTCAGTGTTCTCGTGGGAACGATTGGCCTTCGCCCTCCTATACGCTACTTTCCTATTTCGGATAGCCGAAGCGATGTCACGATTGAACCACTTAGGCTGCGTTGAAGCAGGGGAGACCGGTTTTGAGGGTATGGCAGCAGACTGCAGCACCATAAACTCGTCCCGGAATGCACTCCACACTCCCTCAACATCGCCGCCGACCTCTAACCCCATCTCTCCTACGCTATCCCTGAGGCTAACAAAGTTCGCCCGCCGGAGATCGAGCTTACTGCCTCTCGAGTTACTACGCTTCACCCGAGGGACGCACACACGGAACCTAATAAGACCGTGATCACTCCCGCCCAATGATTCGTCAACGGTGAGGCCAGTGACGAGGTTGTCTTCGGTCGTGAATACTAAGTCTAGAACGCTTTCGCCTCGTGTAGGCTCGTTGACCCACTGAGTGAGGAAGTTCTCATCAGCAAAGTCAACTAGCCTCCTCCCTTCAGCATCGGCAGTCCTGTTTTCCCACTTTATGCCGCGACAGAGAGAGAGAGAGAGAGAGAGAGAGAGAGAGAGAGAGAGAGAGAGAGGAGAGAGAGAGAGACTAATACACATCCAAGATTTTCCTTTTAAATTGAATACGAAAATTTTCCCGAGACGATTTCGCTTTTAAATTTGTTTTCAGATTATGAAATGTAAAGTTAGGTTTTTGGGAGTAAAAATTGCCATGTTTTGGGTTCACAGAATGGTTTACTCGGTTGTTTGACGTGATTTCTATAATTAAAACAGGAGATGCCTCATAGAATATTTTACAAACATGTGAGCAGATATTCAGCTTTAGCAAGTCATTAAACTTAAAAAGATTTAGGAATTTGAACAAAAGGCTTGTGTGTCCTCTATTTGTTTTGGCTCCTGATATGATTGAGAATTTTTTATGCATTTCTCTGTGTTCAGAACTTCTTGTTATTTTTAGCATCATCTAATTTCATTGGTTTGTGCCAAAAGCATATTTTTTAACAAAATAAACACGAAATTGATAAATTAGTTGTAAAATGGATATATACAGGGTGTTTGAAACTGTACAAATTGTAATAGGGGATAGGCAACACCAAGACAAACCCTTTTCGTCTATAAGTGTATGTCCGCTGACGTCACCATTCGGCGCGAGAGGGCGCCGCTGCAATTGGCTAAAAAGTGAAGTGGGCTAGACTCGCGCTTGCCGCGGGCATTCTTAAATCGGACGTAGTACGCGTAACATGTTTATTTAAAGAAGGTGCTGAAAGTTGCGACTGGTAGCATCAATGCATGCCCGACAGCGTCGAAGCATTGACCGACGTACACGTCGAAAGATTCCCGGCATTTCGGGAACAGTTCCAGCGGCGACAGCGATTCTTGCTACGAGGTCTTCTTCTGAGTAAATGGGAGTCTCGTACACGAGGTTCTTCATGTGTCCCCACAGGAAGAAATCGAGGCATGTTAAATCGGGCGATCTCGGTGGCCAGGCTACGGGCCCACCCCGGCCTATCCATCGGTCTCCAAAAGTGGCGTTCAGATAATCCCGCACATCGTTGCTGGAGTGTGCTGGGCCCCGTCGTGTTGAAACTACATTCGTCTACGAATAGCCACGGGAACATCTTCCAGCAGTTCCGGCAACGTTTCTTCAAGAAATATCCGATAAACCCGCCCGTCGAGTCGGGCAGGCAGCAGGTACGGCCCAATCAACTTGCCATGGACGATACCCGCCCAAACATTGACGGCGAACCGTTCTTGATGAGCATGCACCCGTGTAGCATGTGGATTTGCGTGCGCCCACACATGAGAATTGTGCATGTTAAACACACCCTCACGTGTGAAACAGGCCTCATCTGAGAACAGCACATAAGCCGGAAAATTAGGCTGCACCGCTGTCTACTGCAGAAACCAGCGTGCGAATTCCACACGAAAAGGGTAATCCCGAGGTTGTAATGCCTGGACTCTCTGACGATGAAACGGATGTAACTGCTGCTCGTGCAACACTCTCCAGACCAGGATACGTGCAACACCTCGCGTGCTTGCGCTTGGATTGTCCTCAAATCGCCGTAGGGTTTCTTCTTCCATGTCAGGAGTGCGCACGTTTTTCTCCCGACCAGTGTCATGCATGTTTGCATGGAATGTTCCAGTTTCTCGCAGTCGCCGATGCAAATGCGCAAACGTTTGGTGGTTTGGCACACGTCTGTTTGGGAAGCGCTGTCGGTACAACCTCACAGCAGCTCTTCCGTTTCCATTGGCAGCCCCATACACCATATGCATGTCAGCCATCTCAGCAGTCGTGAAGCGCTCCATGTTACGCGTACTACGTCCGATTTAAGAATGCCGCGGCAAGCGCGAGTCTAGCCCACTTCACCTTTTAGCCAATTGCAGCGGCGCCCTCTCGCGCCGAATGGTGACGTCAGCGGACATACACTTGTAGACGGAAAGGGTTTCTCTTGGTGTTGCCTATCCCCCATTACAATTTGTACAGAAAGTTTTCAAACACCCTGTATACGAAGTTTGTTCAAAAAGTATCGGAACTGGTGCGATTATAGACAGAATATGGTACTTATACGGTTTGGGGCTTAATCTCCCTCAAAGTACGCTCCTTCTGAAGCCACACACTTTGCTCAACGACCCTGCCACTGTTGAAAATATTTTTCTAAAGCATTTTTCGGAATGGCCAAAAGCTGCTCCGTCGAATTTCCTTTAATGGTCTCAACATCATTGAATCGGTGTCCTTTCAGGGTTTGTTTGAGCTTCGGGAACAAAAACATAGTCACATGAAGCCAAATCCGGCGAATATGGAATTTTACATTGAAGTTTTGAGACGTCAACGTAAAGCACTTCGGAGAAAACGGCCGCAGAAGTGGGAGTCTGGAGAGTGGATGCTTCATCACGATAACGTGCCATCTCACTCGTCGCAACTTGTCCAGCAAGTTTTTGGTCAAAAATGCCTCCCCCTCCCCAAGTACAGCACCTTTCATATTCGCCGGATTTGGCCCTATGCAACTTTTTTGTTTCCAAAGAGAGAGACAGACAGACAGAGACAGAGACAGATAAACAGATAGAGAGACAAACAAACCGACCACGAGTTAGTTTTATCATGAGTTATATACGCATAATTTAGAAATACTTTAGTCCCATAATTTTCATGCTCACGAAACCACTCGAACTTAATTGAACCGTTTTAACCGCACCGAATCTGCGGAACCGACTCGCCGGATACCTCCACCGAACTCATGAACAGACCCAACGTCGCTTGACTTCGCTGTTTGGGAACCATTATTTCAATACAAATATTACCCATTAATTAAGGAATAAACTAGATTAAAAATAGTAAATCAACGAAATTTTATATTTCTTATTAATTTTTTTCATACTAATTCTGTTTTAATAAGTCATACTTAAAAATGAGGCGTTCAGGCGAATAGAGGCGAATTAACCAGAGGCGAATTTGGTTGATTCGCCTCTATTCGCCCGAACGCCTCATATTTTATATTATTTACAATTCCATATTTATTGTTGTCCTTTTTTAATTTCATTTACGTTTAGTTTCCTTCAAGTATGAGTGCTAAAAGATTGGCTTTTATGAAACAACGAAAATCCATTAAAGATTTGTCCTCGTGTCAACTGTATTCATTCAGTTACAACCACGAAGACGAAGACGATTCTTTTTTCTAAAAGAGAAGCATATGGCTATTTATTTTATGTTATTAATTATTATTATTAGTTTTATTATTATTATTATTAGTATTATCATTATTATTATTATTAATTTCCGTGCCGACAGCTAAGTAGTTTTTATGTCCTATACCCATAATTATATGACGAAAAGGAAATGAAAAAGTCACTTAAAGAGAGACCGTCAGAAACACTTTTAATATTAAGTCAACTTCGCTCAGAAACTCTCTTATTTTGGTCACTTTTTTGAAATGGCTCGCTCGTGTCTCTCTCAAAATCAAACACACAAACACACACATATATATACAAACACACATAGACATTACGCCGGGTCGAAATTTTATATTGAAAAGGTACATATTGTGAGGGGTTTGAATGGAACACAGAAACCCCCTCATAAATTATTTTCGCTGTTTAAAGCCTCCTACCTCTCGCACAATTTTTCACTTTTTGACCTATATTGAAGAATATTCAATTTATACGAGACTTACTCTACATTCAGGTTTTTTGATGATATAAATCTTTATTAACGTATAATATTTTATTTAATAATGTACAGTATGAGGAAAATTAATTGAGTACAACAGTATATTCAGAAGAAAAATTAGAGGCATAATAAATGTGCTAAAATTCAATTAACTTTTTCATTGTTCCTTATCACATCAAAAGGGAAAAATTTTTCAATATCATAAGGAAATTTTATTTCATATGTTTCTTACTCATTCCATTGGGCTTTTCATTCAAACTTGGGCAGTTTTCGCCTTGATTCTAATGAGTTTAAGATAAACTTTTGACGGTTGTCATATCCTATTCTTTCCTGACATGACTTTGTTACTAGGTTCACTGCCCTTTCCACACTTTGACTGTGGCATGGAAAAGAAGCTATCTCCAGTGGCTTACATCGAGCCTGTAGTAGCTCATCGTCGCTAAAATTGTTTAGCAGCGGTGGAGGAGTAATGATCTCTTTTTGCCAATCGATCATCTCGGTGTAGTCAGTAGATTGGAAATTGAGGGTTCGAGGCAACTGAAAGTTTCTGGTACCTGAAAATCCTGTTCTTGAAAGGATGATTTTCTGACTACCTTGCTCCCTAATTTCTAGTCTCTTGTCAGTTACCATTGATATGAGTATATTTTTGGGTGGGCAAAGTAGGCGTTATTCTTTAATACTGGTTCTATGATTGATCTAGTATGTTGTTCATCTAAATTTCGAAGCAAGCACATTAAATGCCAAAAGTTATATGCACTATCAGTTGAAGTAGGATGAGATTTTATCCAAAACCACCCTGGAGCATAGAACTGCATAATAATCTTGACTATATTTTGAAGGTTTTTATCGGGATTTGGCGTTGAGATATATAATCGAAGGACCCTGTTGGCTAGAGTTAGTCAGCGAGCATGGTGAAGGGCACCTAGGGACCGAGTGGACAGATGTTGAGAAGTGTCTCCAGTTTGCACTGCCAGACATATCATAGAGATATCTTTGATCACTGCTTAGCTCCTTGGCAACATTTACTGAATTTCTTTAATGTTTCCCTTTACGCGAGAATATTTGACTACCTCCAATTTTGTTAAATCTGTTTTCAGTGTATTCCCAATTGAACCCACAAAAGTATTTGGACCTGTTGTTTTACCATCAATGGCTTTGTAGACGTGCATAAAAGGCAGCTCATTCAAATGCAAGAGGCACACCAACCACTGCACTGGTCGTTAAGATGAATTTCAACCAGTTTTATGGCTCCACCAATTTTTCCTGTATTTACAGAGTACCATCACACAGTAAAGCTTTGATAGTATTTGTGCTGTTCGAGTCTGTAATAATAGTTATCAACTCTTCTGCTATGCAGCGAGCAGTTCCTTTATCTGGTGTGACATGGTCTACATAGATGCTTCCAGGTTTTTTCACACTAACATAGTGTTCTTCTTTTATCTTTCCACTTTTAGATAATGTGTTATCTTCTTTCCATCAAATCCAAGCACTCCATCCTTCAGATTTTTGGATTTAGACCTAAAAGTATTTGTTTCACCATGCGATTTCTTTCTCTTTCTAATTTCTTTCTGTCAAGCATGTTGGTGTGGTTAAGGACCCCCATACTTTTAAAGCTGCAGCTATTGCAGCAGCAGCTCTACAACTTACACGATAACGATCTGCTGTTAATGCTAGGTTTTTATAGGAGTGCCTGTTCTGAATATTCTCAGTCAATTCTAAATCGGCCTCATAATCTACATCCTGACTCTCTGAATCTACATCCATGTCTTCTTCGGTATTTTCTATAAATTCCGAATGTAAAACATTGCTGGCTTCAGTCATTTCTTCTTGTGCTTTTAGTTGACGGTTTTGTGCTTCTTGGGCTCTTGCTAAAGATCTCTTCTTTGTTGAACTAGCTATGCGATCAATTGGTCCTAACTGATTTTTTCTTTGTTTTTGACCCACAAAAGACTCCCATTCTGCCATTGGTATTTTATACTTACACCTACAACATTTCCTATCAATTCCCTTATCATAGCATTCACAAGAAGATATATCAAACATTTCATCATACTGAGCTACTTTTAAGGCAAAACTTTCATTTTTTTCGATGTAACGGCACCTTGTTCAATTTTGAGGCTTCTTCTAATAGTCGACTAACTTTAAGATAGATACCTTTGGTGTTAATCGTAGAAAAAGAAAATTTCATCCAAATGTCTTCAATATCTTTTACAACAACACTGTAACACTCATTAGCAGTTGCTGATCCTTTTGATTTTGCTACTTTTAAGGCAAAACTTTCATTTTTTCGATGTAACGGCACCTTATTCAATTTTGAGGCTTCTTCTAATAGTTGACTGACTTTAAGATAGATACCTTTAGTGTTAATCGTAGAAAAAGAAAATTTCATCCAAATGTCTTCAATATCTTTTACAACAACACTGTAACACTCATTAGCAGTTGCTGATCCTTTTGATTTAGCTTCTTCACGACGGCGCACAAAAAAGTGTCTCACAACATCTGCTTTTGAAGGAGTCATGGCTGCTGGGAATTCCGTAGGATATCCAAAGGCTGCATTTGAGGACTTGCTCTAGTAGTCATAGTTTATATTCAGAAGTAAAATCAAATTATATGTAATTTATAATTTATGATAATTCAAATTATAATTAAAGCAAATGCAAATTATTTCTATTTATCTGAAACATAAAAATATCAAGCATTAAACAAACAACTTATCATGTAACATATAACAACATTAAACATATGCAAATATGAAGGTAAAAAAGGGAGGAGGGGCATGTGATAGAGGTAGTAGAGTAGCACATGCTTAATTTTTTAATATTTTGTTAAAGTGATAAAAAAAAACCTTCTCACATAGTGTACTTTTTAAGAAATAACATTTTTTCCCATTTAAATATATGCAAATATGAGGGTAAAAAGGGAGGAGGGGTGTGATAGGGGTAGTAGGGTAGCACATGCTTGATTTTTAATGTTTTGTTAAAGTGATAAAAAAAACCTCACATACTGTACTTTTTAAGAAATATTTAACATTTTTCCCATTTAAATATATGCAAATATGGGGGTAAAAAGGGAGGAGGGGCATGTGATAGGGGTAGTACGGTAGCACATGCTTGATTTTTTAATATTTTGTTAAAGTTATAAAAAAACCTTCTCACATACATAGTGTACTTTTTAAGAAATAACATTTTTTCCCATTTAAATATATACAAATACGAAGGTTAAAAATGGTGGGGGGTATGTGCTAGGGATAGCAGGGGTAGCACATGCTTGATATTTTAATATTTTGTTAAGATGATAAAATGAAACTTCTCACATAGTGTACTTTTTAAGAAATAAAAAATTTCCCATTTTCGACCCGGCCTAGTAGACATCTAGGTTATGAAGACCGTTAAAAAATGATAAAAAATTGTTGAAGTTATAACTAATTAATTCTATCTTCAATAACGTTCCCAAATAATTTACAAAATGCAACTATATTTATAGTGGAATTAAATTGAATTATAATTTTTTAATTACAAATTATAATTTTATTCTATGGGACGTAATTTTGAATGGACATTTTAAATTAGGTTATAATAGAATCAGGTTTCAATATATTCAAATTTTCATTGGTTTATTTCGAATTAATTTCCAAAATCATTTGTAAAAACGAAAAAGTAAATTTTCTGAATGAAATAAAAATAAAAAATAACTCATTTCAGCGAGAAGTTTTTGTCAGCAGAAATTTAATTGAAGAATGATGTCACTACCTCATTCTCTCTTTCATTCTCAGTCTGTATATATGTATACTATGTGTGTGTGTGTGTGTGTGTGTGTGTGTGTGTGTGTGTTTCCCTCATCCTTAATACAACCCTCTCTCACTTTCGGTTTGCTTTGTTTCCTAAGAGGGCCAGTCAATCTCCGATAAAACCCTTTACGTAGTTCTCGTTTTCTCTCGAGAAAAGCATAATTTGACTTTAATGGAGTGGTTTTCACTCGTCGAGACCCCGAAGAAGTCTCTTCTACGTGATTCTTTCGTTTTGACGTAACAAAAGACTTCTAGAAGGGATAACGAGCGAGGAAACTATACCTCTTTTCGTTCTCTTTCTTCCCTCATTTGGTACTTTTATGATTTTCTTCATTGCTTCGTGTATTGGGAATTGATCAGTTTCCTTTCTAGTTTTAGAGTTAGATTTCTGCTGACTTTTATATTATTATTATTATGTATGAAAGTGCTGAATTATGCAATATGCTACGAACATTTACTACTACATTCAATAGAAGATCCTTTTTATTATTATATTATATTATATTATTATTATTATTATTATTCTTATTTCTGTAAAGATTCATCGGAGAATAAGTTAGTAGATAGCCATAATCTGTTTTCTAGTAAGATTATGTGACGTAAAACTGCATTTATAGACACATTTCAGTTTGAGAATTAATTAATGCCAAACGAAGTGGATATTTTATTCGCTGCTCTCTCTCAGAATTCTACTCATAAAATACAGTTTTATTATTGATGATATTCGGTTGTTGTAAAAAGTTTCTTTTCCTTCATAAAGGAATAAATCGGGTTATCGTGTTGATAAGAAGAGCGTGTGCGTGGTTTGTTTTTATACTGACGTAAACGAAATGGTATTGGTGGAAATATCTTTATTCAGACATTCATTGTTAAACTCTTATTTCCCATCGAATTGGGGTGAGAAGGCAGAAATAGCTAAGATGCGAAAGACAGAAAATAGTGAAGAGGAGGAAAGTAAAATCTAAAGCGCACATAGCCATTCACATACGCATCCTGGTGGACCTGCGCTCCCTCCCCCCTACACACATATGACTAAGTTTCACACCTGCTGTGCGTCATACGTCATGCGTTGTGGCGCTTCCAGAACTTGTCAAGAATAAAAAAAAAACAATCCCTATACTTAAATACTTCTCAAAACTTTCTAATACAACCTATTTCCAGCCACCTCACGTCACATTCACATGCATCTCCCAGATCAAATCCACGTTTACTCACACGGTCATTCACCGTATCCATCCATCTTCTTTTCGGCCTTCTTCGCCTTTCTCTACCTTTGCAAACGCTCTTATACTTTTTTCCTACGTTTCTTAGAAGCAAAATTGCCAATAATGTCCGCATAACTCAGTTTTCCTCTTTAAAGCTTTTTCAGAAGAGATAATAGTCAGACTTGACAGCCTATCCTGAGGCATTATAGAACACAAATAATTTTTTTCTGAGCTTCAGTTTTGAACATGTCAGTGGCTTAATGGGTAGTTTAATTGAGCAGCAGGAAGTAGAGGTCACTTTGTAGCGAAACAGACCGAAAACAAACAAAAAATTACAGTAAGTAATTGAAAACTAATAAGACTGAAGAAAAACACGAAAACAAACGGTCAAATTAACATTCAGAACGATTTCACTACGACTTGAAGGAGGAATTCCAGTGATATACTGTAAAAACTTTGCCGATCAATGTTGGGAGAGGCCCCTGCTACCGTAGGCTCCACTGTCGCCTAAAGGGAGCCACAGATTATAATATACAGAACTATAAGTTTATTACACTTAATACATTTGCAATATTCATACTACAAAGTCAGTATTATCCTCCCGATAATTTTCTTGCCACTCCAAATTTAGAAGTCTAGCTACGCGTCTGACTGAGTCTTACATATACACCATAACTACTCTAACTCCTTCAATCCCCCATACGTAATTATTTCCCCCTACATTCCATCCACATCTGCTGCTTTTCCACTTTTCAGCTTGTAAACAGCCTCTTTTACTTCACTCTCAGGCATTTTGTAACATGTCCTCCTCACATCGCCAAATCCTGCCATATTTATACTTGCACTCTCGTTTCTTCCACCCAACAAATCCTTGAAATATTCTTTCTATATATTCCGTATAGCTCCACATCCGCTGTGAGCATTCTTTCGTTCTTACCCTTTACGCTCAGACTTTTTTTCTTAGTGTCATATCTGCGCTTCTGCATTTGTTTTCAGAACAACTTTCTATTCTCTACATACACCCTCTTTTTTCTTCAACTTTACCCTCTATCATAATTATCTTGCACACACAACATCCATTTCCTCCTTTTACTCTCAATCGCTGATGCAATTTCGACATTCCACTCAACTGATGCCCTCTTTTTCGCACCTGTCTTTGCAACTACACACACACACTTGCATTCCTAAAAAATCAGACATTCCTGATACATTTTCCACATCTTACTCACAGCAATTTGTTCTGCATCTTTTACACTCATTTCATCATTAATTCTCTTAATGTATCCATCCGCTCTTTCACCATCAACTTTCCTACTTTAATTCTTTCATGACCCACCTTTTTCCTATTCATTTCTTCCACTCTCCCCACAGCCTCACCTTGCACAGGACTATCATGTACAGTAGTCAGAGAGCGCCCATTCATACTTCACACTACACGTACAGTATGTCACATTATCACATAACCTCTTTCATCATACTTCTCTTCACGAGTACATAATTTATCAAACTTCTCTCACTTTGTATATCATTTACTCTCTACCAGAGAAAAGGATGAAACAAGGCAGGAAAAATGTCATAAAACGCAAAGGTCATAAACCCTCGTGGCCTACACCCAGCGAAAGAAAGAAAAAAAACGATAATGAATAGCATGACCATGGGTTCAAATTCTCACCTAATTTGTAATTTGTGTAATTTGGAAACAACTGAAAATGTGGCACTCAGATGTGATTTCTGTCAAAAACTGCTCGACTTTATCTGAATGAAGTGAGATGATAGAAAAATATCCCTCTTGTCGAACGCCAAACAAATCGCGGGGATCAAATTTCTGTGTGACGCATGTACACAGGCTGTAAACTCTTTTGTGGGATTTAAAAAAATGGAGAATGCGAATACGAGTGCTACGGAAAAGGAGGGAATAGTGGGGAAACAAGAGTACCGAAATATTTCAATGAAAAACCGGATCGATGAGAGAGGAACAAATAAAAATATAACACGGAATGAAGACATAAAAGAAAGAAAAGAGGTAAGTAAAATTTGCAGTATGCAAAACTGACCAACGAGGATAATGATAAAAAATAAAAAATTAAAACATAGAAAATAAACGGCTGTCAAGAACTGGAAACGTAAGAAATGACAATGATAATAATAAAACTAATGATAATAATAATGAAAATAATAAAAATAATGATAATGATAAAAAGATGACCAAATTAAAAACATATGTTATATGACGTGGTTTTATACTTTATTTTTAAAATGTAAATTATACCTTTCTTTTAACCAGGTTTCCTTTAAACCACAAAATATAAACTTAACCCAAAATTATATCTATCACTGATTATATATTCTTATTTCTCTGTCAATTCGTGTAGGGGGATAATTATAAAACCTTTTACAAAAATAATATATTCATCACAAAACTTCTAAACCAATTACAATGCAAAATGAACTTTTTGACAGTAATGAAAATTTGTTGAAAATGAAAATGAAAAGGTTTATTGGCAGACTATAGTCCATATGACAAATATTATTAATACAATGACAGTTCACATACTAAGGATAGAAATATATACAGTTGATTAGAAATAATACAGTAATGTCAAAGTTAAGTGGAGCTACAGACAGACGTTTTCGTACTAAGAATTCCATAGCTTAGAGCAGTGGTTCCCAAACTTTTGAGTTATTACCCCATTTTCACATGGATACCTTCATAATGACCCCCACCCTACCTGTACCCCACGTAAAGCCAGTCCCAGTGTTGCCATGTCGTTTATTTATGCACTTTCTGTACTTTAGAAGTACTTGCAGAGTACCAAATTACCTCATTGAAAAGGTCAAATTACCCCATGGATAGCTTGGATAATCGGGTTGGTTGATTTTTTAATTTTTTGCATCAGACTGTATTGAGCACGTCTTGTTACCTCCGGAAGCTCAGGACATTGCGGGTAGAAACATTTGCGAAGCTAAGCACCTCGGGGGTAATTTATGTAAGAGTCTAAAAGACCTTTTGTACAGAAAATTTAGGGTTCTGCCAGAACCTTTCTTATAATTCACCAGAGTTTCTGTCCGTATATATTACTGCAGAAAGTACGAAAGAGTGTCTTTAGCCTCACTGTACAGAACCGAAAGTTCCTTATGGTCATATTCGCTGCACAAATGCTTCGAGATTGTTTTCTTATATCCGAGTCATCACTCAAGGAGCTGGTAATAGTTTGACCCAAATACTTAAACTCTTGTACTTCCTCAATTACTTCACCTTTCATTTCAAACTTAATGTCAGCTGGCTGATTATAGCTTTTAGGATGAAATTGCATAACCTTAGTTTTTGTAAAATTAAAAAGAATATCATGTTTCTGCGGATACATTTCGCAGACTTTTAGTAGCCGATCCAGACCTTTAACAGAGGGACTTATTGAGACCATATTATCGGCATAAACTAAGTTATTTATCCTTGTGTTATCTATACAACATCCCACTGTTGCCTCATTAAGTGAAGCAATTAATCCGTCAATATACACATTAAACAGCATAGGGGAGAGCAAGGAGCCTTGTCTCACCCCGCAAGAGGAGCCAAAACATTCGGATAGTACACTGCCCCACCTAACGGTAAAAGATTGGTGGGAATACCAAAATTTCAATACATTTAATATGTACATGGGAACCTCCTGTCTTCTAGTTTTTTAAATAAAATATTGTGGTTCACGCTATCATATGCCTTACTTATATCTAGGAAACAGCTATAAATAGTTGAATTACTGGCAATGTGTTTAGATATTGTTTCTTTAAGTACATATATGTTGAAGAATGACACTTGATAATAAGACAATTTAGTAAAATGCACAAGCAATTTAAATATGACTTAGACAATTTTAATCTACAGTTTGTAGTTATTTAACTGAATACAGCCGTATTGTAATACGCAAACTCATTAAAATGAATAAACGCATATATACTACAATTTTTATTGAATTATCTTTAGAGTAACCGTTGGTTCTCTACCCGACCTTTTGACCGTATTTTGTACATAATACAATTTCATAGAATTATTTGAATCGTATTTGGTTATTTGTCCATTTTAACTATATATAATACCATACGATAATATGTGTATTGCATACCTTAATTACAATGTTTACCTACTTCCTTTTTGACAGTGGTAAATATGCCCTTCTGCGGATTAAATCCTTGTTACCAAAATTTAAGACAACGTATTTATACTATTTAAAGTTAACACAATATATATATTTTTATATTTTGCGTTTTCTTTCTGTGAACTTTGAAGGAGAGACGATTTTTACGTCTTCTTTTATTTTAAGCCAACCCTTTTGCTTTTCGGATAATTTATGCTGAAGTTAAGTCAGGAACGATGGAACATTATGCCACACACAATATTTTCGGCACAAACTTCAGTTAAGTTCAAAAGGAATTTTAATCTAATTTTGTTTCATTTTAGACACAGGATCTTCACGGGACCCGCTTTATGTAAAGCTTCGAGACACACTGATTCTCTCTTCTAATTTTAAGTTTGTTACACTTATGCCCGGTCTTTCTTAAAGAAATTTTTAAATTAAAATTTAAAATCTCTTCTCGAGGATATTCCTCAGGCAAAACCAAAGGGTAAACAAAACACCTTTGAGCAATCATTCACTCTTGAGGTATCAACAACCGTTCGTTTTTTGATAACGCGACCGTGATTTACACCCTTCTACGCTAACCTCTAGTCACTTCAATCCTAAGAGCAAAAGTAGTTTAATATTCGCGTAACATGAAATCGATCTTAAAATTATTTCATTTTATTTTTTACTCATACAAATTCGTATCGTTTTTACATGATCAATTTTGTTTGTTGGTTAATTTATAACCAGTAATTAATTAACCTTATTACATTATTCCTATACATAGCACATAGAAAATAAACAGACGACAAAAAATAGACGAGTAGAAAATATCGTGTGTAAATATTATGCAAAAGGACACTGCAGATATCGGGATGGACAATGCATCTATGCACATCCCACGTTATGTAACTTACATTGCACAAATGGATATTGCAAATTTGAAAATAAGTGCAAGTTCTACCATCTAACTGTCTGCAACACTTATGCAAAATATGGGAGGTCCAAATACGGACAAAAATGCCGTTACCACCACCCTCAAAGGAACGCGATAGGTGAGCAGGAAAAACCAGCATCAAGTGAGCTACCAATTTTATCGACGTAGCCAACACAATTC
The DNA here is from genome assembly GCA_023014485.1 of Bathynomus jamesi. Lineage (NCBI taxonomy): Eukaryota > Metazoa > Arthropoda > Malacostraca > Isopoda > Cirolanidae > Bathynomus > Bathynomus jamesi. The sequence continues at coordinate 644,952 of JAJOZX010001093.1, read as the reverse complement.
AACTGTTAAATACCATCCAGCAAATACAAAGTCAACTGACAAATACAGGAATCCGAAAGTCGTACAGAAGACACACAAAGACATTTCATGCGATATCGGGACAACAGGTATAGAAAAAGATAAAGAGAGGAAAATTCTCAGAGGATCAAAAGGCAACGAAACAAGGCACCACCATTGGAAAACGAATCGGAACTACATAAATGTTGAAAGCGAAAAAATAAAAATAATCCTAATCAACATTCAGGGCCTTAAATCAAACCATTCTCGGACAAAGTCACATATCTGAAAGGACTCATGCAAGAAACCGGAGCAGACTGCATACTTTACGGAAACCCATCTAACGGACTGCCAGGAAACTGTGAGTGAGTTTTGTGTTGACAAAAAAGAAATACAAATTGACAACTGTAACATACTTCGAGCCGACATAACAGTAAGACGTAAAGGAGGATGTTCTAGTTATACACGCGAAAGACATATGGCAGAAATGACTATAAGTACTTCGAACAGCTACGTAGAATGTGTAGCAGCAAAAGTTGGAAAATTAAATATGGTACTAATTGTAATGTACAGACCCCCGAACACGCCAACTTCAAAATTCTCAGATTCTATTACAGAGGTCAGAAACTGGGTAAAAGATCTACATTCTCCAACCCCAAATCTTTTTTCTCTGTGGTGATTTTAATTTTCCATTCCATTCCTCTATTAATGAATCACTTATCACTTATCCTGTTATATTATTATTTTTATGAGGGGGCACCAGCAAATACTGACGGACATAAGGGGGCGTTGGCCTAATAAAGGTTGGGAACCACTGATTTAGAGTGTACACTCAAATTATCATTCTCTTCCGATACACCATGCTTCCCCATCACCTCATCCTCCTGATCCATACCAACTTTCCTTTCATGTCTCCTATTAAAAACATTCTATAACATTCAGCACACTTTCCTTCATAGCCTCACATTTATCATCATGCAGTGTTTATCCAACCACTAGCGCCACTTTCACTCTCGCAAACTTGAATTTCACACACAGTCTGGGAACTGACACACGAGAGGTCTCTCATCGTTTTACATCATACATCTTTCATCAATAGGCTCACAGCTTCCCCTCTCGTCCTCTCACTCACACCCGCTCTTGCACACTTGACACGCTCTCAATCGCACTCTCTGCCCCCTTCCTCTTCCCTAGAACATCAAACCTTCCACTGTTGAACACCTACGCCACTTTTGTTCTCTTTTCTTCATAATTTATTTCCCTTATATTCCATACACCCACACATGCCTGCCTGCAGTTATGCGAGTGTAATTGAGTGATATAGTTTTTCCATTTCTTTCCATATATTCATAATCTTGTGGACTGTTCCTCAAGATGCAGGGACAATCACGCGACTTTTAATACGAAAACACCAACCAAACGGGCTCCTGTTATCACGCCCCTTTCACAGTCAATACCATTTTTTCTAGCTGCCATTTTTTTGTTTATTTATTCTACAAGAACAATAAATACCAATATCAACACATTAAAATTAAAGATTAGAGATGTTTTCAATATTATATATGCATTTCAGAAAATACAGCATCGAAAATGCGAGTGTTTCCAGTTATTCTGTCCAATCGTCCTCTTTGTCAAAATTGCAAAATATCAACATGAATAATAGCGAGGGTGATCTTATCCAAGTCTGTTTACTTTATACGATCGGTATTCCCTTTTACATTTTCTGTAAAATATCAATCACCCTGACAGCTGGACGAAAAATTAATAGAAAGAACGTGATTTCATTTCCTTCCTGAAATATATTTTAACATAATACTGTAAATAATTACAACATAAAAAGGGGTATTTTTGTGCGCTTTTATTAAAAAAATTAAAACCTTTTTAATAACTTAATAAAATGTAGTATTTAATAGCTACGGAGATAAAGGTTTAGAATTAAGTCATAGCTTAATTTTTTTTAGAGTGAAGATGTACAATAAAACCTTCCTATAAAGTTTATTATAGACTTTAGTACCTTAATTTTAGAGTCAGAAAATACTGCATTTACTGTATTTCATTTGATTAAAATATTTCACTGAAACGAAAATGGAAAATACTTAAACTTGGGAATTAATATGCATTGACCATTTTTATCGCCGTCACTTGGATCACTCCATGTAAACGCTCTCGTTCTGTTCTATATACACAACTTCATTAAACCCGAAGCGATTCAGGAGCACAAAAATACTTTACTTGTTGCCCGGATCATTATGGTCAGTGATCCATCCACACATCTTTTTTTTCGAACTATGAAATTATAAAGTATTTATTTTTATTTGAACCACGAAGGATTTCTGCTCTCTGTTTATTAACCTACTTTCTATACTGTCTCTTACAAAATTCGGGATACACTGAGCTGTAATAAAGGTGTGACCAAATGTATCCCAACATGCGTAACTGATGATACAAGTACTTACATTTACACAGTGCGTTCAAAAAGTCTCTTCGTAGTGCTATGTTAAACGCATAGGAAATTGAAAAAACTACAATGTTTTCATTCAACCATGATTTAGTGATTTTATTACATAACCTTTTGATTTTACTGCGGAGAGACTTTTCGAACGCACTGTATAACCATATATAACAAAAAAAAGTATATTCCTTTTGTAAATAAAATGTTTGGATTTATATAAACGTTTTGCATTTTTTAAATTTCCTTCATTTAACTAGGAGGTAATGCAAAAACCCCCTCCCCAAGACTAAAAATAAAGATTAAGAAAAGTCTTTAAAATAAGAATATTTTTACTGGTTGGCACGGCTCTTTGTTGAAGAAGACTAACAGTGACCAGCATGATTTATGAGGAAAGTTCCCTCAAACTTTACAAACGCCCCCGTCAATATTGACATAGAAGGGGAGAAAGAAGAGGAAAAAAGTTTAAAAACAGGACCTTTCATTATTGAAAAGAAAATATATTTTTCTTAAAGTTATATATGTATATATATATATATATATATATATATATATATATATATATATATATATATATATATATATATATATATATATATATTATTTGCCTAATTAATTTTTATAGGATTTAACATATTTATGATATAATTTAAGAACGCTCATAATTATTTATATTTTCCAAAGATGTTTTTTCTGCCCCATCTGGGTTCAACTCTAGGAAGGCGTATGGTCCTGATGGTGTTCCTCCTGTTGTTCTTAAGAACTGTGCTTCTGTGCTGACACCCTGCCTAAGAAAACTCTTTTGTCTTTGTTTTTCATCTGCTGCTTTTCCTGTCTGTTGGAAGTTCGCTTTCATTCAGACTGTCCCAAAGAAGGGTGACCTCTCGCAACCCTCCAACTTTTGTCCAATTTCTTGCCCTTCTAAACTTTTTGAATCTATCCATAATAGGAAGATTCTTAAACACCTCTCTTCTCACAATCTTATTTCAGATCGTTAATATGAGTTCCGCAAGAGACGCTCTTCAGGCGATTTTCTTGCATATCTCTCTATCGCTATTCCGCTAGAGATGAAACGCTTTTGATAGAGTCTTGCACAAATCCTTAATTTTCAAACTGGCTTCCTTCGGTTTCTATTCTTCTATCTATGCCCTCATCTCTGATTTCCTTTCTGGTGGATCTATAGCTGCGGTTGTTAATGGTCACTGTTCTCCAAAAGTTATTAATAGGAGTGTCCCCCAGGGCTCTCTCCTGTCACCCGCTTTCTTCCTTTTAATTATCAATATTCTATTAGGTTGAACTTCCTGTCCTATCCGCTCTGCCGATGATTCCACTCTTCACTTCACCCGCTTGCTTCACAAAGCGTCCCTCTCAACAAGGTTTGAATTTATATAAACTTTTTACAAATTTCTAAATTTCCTTCGTTTAACGAAGAGGTAATGGAAAAAATAAGACGAAAACGGTTATGATGCATCTGACCTCTGATCTTTGTATTATCTCTGATTGAGGCAGAGAAAACCTTGTGGCTTTTAATGCCTCATAAACTCAGTTCCTTCATCTGTCTACTCGTCACATTCTTCCACACGACTATCCCCTTACCTTCAGCAATACGCAACTCAATCCTTCTTCTTCTCTTAACAGTCTTGGTTTTTCCTTTTCTCGTGATCTTTCCTAGAAAAATCACACGTATGCTCTTTCTGAAACAGCTTCTAAGAAATTAGCTTTGCTCTATCGGCTTCGCAGTTTCTTCACCCCAACTCATTTGCTGTCTCTGTACAGGGCTATCGTCCACCCCTGTATGGATTACGCTTCTCATGTGTCGGGTGGCTCAACCCACACAGCTTACTTGACAGGGTGGAATCAAAGGCTTTTCGTCTCATCAATACCCCGCCTCTTACTGACTGTCTTCAATCCCTCTCTCTTCGCCACAATGTTGCCTCACGCTCTATTTACTATCGCCATTGTAACGGACGCTACTCTTCTGACCTCTCTAATTGCATGCTTCCTTCTTTAAGGAGAGCACGCAGTACGCGATTTTTGACACATTCTTATTCCTTTTCTTTACAACTCTCTAACGCAGAGGTTAATCAGTATTATCAAACGTTTATCTACTCAACCGGTGAACTCTGGAACACACTTCCTCAATCCATCTTTTCCCCATGTCTATGACCTCCAGTCTTTCAAACGCAGAGTATCCAGGCATCTCGAAAACCTTGGAACTTGATTTTGGCTCTCCCCTTCATCTACCGGGGTTGTGGGCGTTTTTGTTGGCATTCGCTCTTGGCTCCCTCCTTTCTGTATAAAATATTAAATATTATTTTACCTTCATTACAAAATTAAATTCAACCATACTTATTTCTTATTATTATAATATACAGTATTTGATACGATATATATATATATATATATATATATATATATATATATATATATATTATATATATATATATATATAGGGTGTTTCAGGTTGTATTTGGTATGTGATATTTTGGTATTTTGGTATTTCTAGGGTCGACCTGAAACACCCTGTATATATATATATATATATATATTAAGGTTATAACTTTTAGGCTTTTTTTCAAATAAAAGATCTCCTGTATCATAAATCGATGAACCTTTGCTTAAAAACAATGAAAAAGACCCTAATTCCTCTCAGTTTTTAAAAAAGGTCACCGCCCAAATCAAAAGTTTGAATCACCATAACCTATATTTACGTTACTACTCATAAGTATATAAATATATTATTATTAGAGGGCGGACTTTTAGGTTTTAACCTAAAAAATATTTCGAATTTTTCAGTACGCTAATATATCGTGAGATCGCCCGAAAAATCACTTCCGGTGCTCAAATTCGATGACTAATATCAATCCACCCATACAAGAAAATTCTAGAACACACGACATTGTTCTTCATGCACTCGCAAATTGTATAAAAGCACGAAATGAAATCAACCGAATCACTTGTATCCAGTATTGCGCAATAGTTACTCAACTGTTCAGTTCAACTCAACTTCAGGTAAGCTTTTATTATTTGTAATATGTTCGCTTAATTAAAAAACGTAGCGAAATGTGGAATTCGCTTCTGCACTCTTGAACATTCCAGAACATTTTTTAAATTTATTAACCATAATAATTTGTTGAATTTTTCTTCCATTTTAACACGTAAACAAAGCGTATCCAGAATGTTTTGTAGAGGGGAGTCAAACTCAAAAAATATATAGAGCCCAAAATATTTGATAAATATTTTCGTGAGACGTTCTATGGATGTTCTAAAAATATTTTCCAAAATTTTATCACCTAAAAAATAAATATTTGGTCATATTTTTTCACCTAAAAATCCGCCCTCTAATTATTATATTATTTCTATATATTATATTAATATTATATATATATAATATATATATAAACAAACAAACAAATCAACTTAATACCTTTTTATATCTGTTTCAGAAGCAATATAATGTCACACAAGAAAGGTGATACTACCATACAGAAGAACAAGGATATCTGGACCAATAATCTGGTGAGATTCCAGCAGTCACATAGAAGAAGAGGAAGTGTGCCTTTAGAAGAATCTTCACTAGAAGAAAAATGCAGAATGCCACTCCAAATCCAAATCATTGGACGGTACCAGTTTCTTGGAACAGAAATCAAAGGAAGAAAGGAGCGAATGGTGGAAATTTCCAAAGAAGTTACAAAATTATGGAAGAATAAATTGAATTTTCCGCATGTGTCCGATCAAGTAATACGAGCAAAGCTTGACAAGGTGATGAAGACTTATGATGAATGTGTCAGGAGGGGAAAATATGATGCCCTGAATGAACTTTTTGATATCACTAAAGTAAATGGCCAATGGTTATCCTCGGAAGACAAACGACTGTACCACCTTCAAGTGGAAAGCAAAGGAGAAGTGGGGTACTCTACAGGTCAAGTTGCAAGTGAAGAAACGATTCACCCTTCAAAGAGACGAAAATTGCCTGCTGAATCAGCATCAACATCTTACAATCATGTATCTGGTGGTAGTGGTACTGAATCTGAAGAGAGCGAGCATGAAGATGAAGATGAGAGTATTACTCCACCAACCAGAAGACATAACAAAAGTAAAGTTGCAACCAACTTGGTGACATCCACAGGAGTATCAACAAGTAAAGCCGCTAAAATATGCAAACAGTTGTCACTTGATGGTATTGACATTCCAACACCAAGTCAAGCAGCAATTTACAAGTCAGCATACAAAGAGGCTGCTAAATTGAAGGAGGAAATAATTGAAAATTTACAGATGGAAGAGTGGTCTTTACATTTTGATGGAAAGCGCATTGAGGAAAATGAGTATCAAGTAGTGGTACTTAAAAATGAAAGAACCGAAGTAAAATTGGATGCATTGCGTCTGAAAGATGGCAAGGCTGAAACTATTGCTGAAGGAATTGCAAAAGTTATTGATGAATACACCTTATGGAATGCAATAAAGATGATCGTTGCTGATACAAGTGTTAACACTGGGAAAAAGAGTGGAGTTGTTGTCAAATTGCAACGAATGTTCTCAGAGAAGGATATCTGCAAACCACAATTTATCAGTTGTTAGCATCACATTCTGGACAGGATTCTCCGTTTGGTAATGGACGAAGATCTTGGTGCTAACACCAGTTCTCCAAACATCAAATATCCATTTGTATCCCAACTGGTGAAGAATTATGAGGAACTAAAGGCACAGTTTGTTAATGGAACAGAAGAGGTCCTCGAGAAATCAGGATGGAGAGATGATATTAAGTTTTTGTACCATCTAACACGGGTGTTTAGATTCTTTGAAGAAAAAGGGAATTTTCCTTTGATTAACTTTCAGAAAATTCCAAACGTCAGCAATGCGAGGTGGCATTCAAGAGCCATTCTAGCTATCCTTGCATTTATTCTTATACCTACAACAAGGAAGACTTTGGAGAAGGTATGCAGATTAATTTCATACAACTGGGTAGAATATTGGTTTACTAATCAGATGTACAATGAAAATGACTTCAAGAACTTGTCAGAAATATTGAAACCTTACAAAAAAGCATTGAACTCATTGGAAAATCACTGGAAGCAGGAGCCATCCCCACTCAAGATACCAAGAAGTAATCAGTGTGCAGAACGTGCAATCAAAGTTATGCAGGAACTGTATGCTGCCTGCAGAAACAAAAACAAACTGCAACTTCGGTTTATTCTAAGCAATAAGCAGTAATATATGTACAAGTATTATAACGATTATGTTGTGAGTTCTTTTATTATATTACATGGAATATGCAATAAAGTTACGTATGCAATAATCGATTTTTTTATTTCGGGGTGACCTTTTCTAAAAAGATATTAAAATGAAAGTTCATTTCTTTGTTTTTAGGCAAAAGTTCATCGAATTAAAGTACAGGAATATTAGGTTGTAAAAAAGTTATAACCCTAATTATATATATGACTGACGTAATAACATTTTATATATATATATATATATATATATATATATATTATATATATATATATATATAAATGCATGTATTTACGTGTGTACATATCTATGTATGAGAGAGAGAGAGAGAGAGAGAGAGAGAGAGAGAGAGAGAGAGAGACATTTTCTTCCCTGGCCTCTTTAAAAGATAAGAGATTCTTTCATCTGTCAAACGAGAACGTGCCGACAACCTGTTCCTGGCGTCTATTTCCGTTTTTCTCGGGTTACCACCACAAACCGATGCTAAAATCCCAAGAACGACCAAATATTACCTTATTTTATCTATGTAGTTTTAACCCTTAAAGTTTGATACACGTAAAGAAAAGCGCTTCATATTTAACTTTACTATAATTATTCTAGTTAATTTCGGTTAAAAAATGTAAATGGAGCCGTCAATTTGGTGTATTATAAAACAAGATTTGTATCGGTGTCTGTCTGACTTAAATGAAGTTACTCTTTTAATTGCGATTTATAATTTATTACAAAAGAAATCCATTATTTTTCTCATGTTGTCGATAACTTTTGGACGTTGTAACTCGCAGTTAGCTGAACAATTTCTGTGTTAAATAGAGTCATCTACAGATCTACAGAAGCTAAGGCTAACAAAGACCCTAAGATCCACTCTAAGGCTAGCCCGAGAGAAAGGAAAGAGTAGGGGGTTAAGAGAAGAGAAGAGAATAAGGGGCTAAGTAAGGAGCAACACCTATCATTCGTGGGTTAACATTCATTCAGAAAAAGAGGAAAAAAGTCTCACCATCATCATCCTCCGGCCACTGCCGACAAGTCAGAAAAATAGTCGGAGAAAATAGGAGGGGGGTGAAAGATGAAAAGAAGTAAAATAAGGACGCTTACAAACCATGCAAACACAGTCTTAACTCACTGTCATACCATGCAAACTACAAACATGCAAGTAGAGAGTTACAGACATGCAAAGAAAGGAGAAAAAAAAAAGTAGGTAAAGTTAAACAAAAAGTGGGTTAGTTTACGCTACGAGCTACATCTACGTTCGTGTTAGTCTAATTTTTTTATTTTTTATTTTTTTATTGCTGGCATCACACGCTGGCATGTCACAAGCTGGCATTCATCGTCAACAGACTCATCCTCGAGCACCACCACCAGAGCTCCTGTTGTTAACTTTCTTATTTAATTTTAAACAACGTTAACATTTTTTAAATGTCTGTCAAGACGGTTCTTAAACATATTAACGCTGGTAGAATGAACGACTGACGCGGGAAGATTATTCCATTTATCAATTACTTTAAACGTAAAGAAGTTTTTAGCGATATTAGTAATGAAACGTCTGCCACGCAACTTAAATCCGTTATTGCGAGTATTACTATTATCGAAAGTGAACAATTTATCAAAATTTACGTTATCGATGTTATTAACGATTTTGAAAACTTCAATAAGCTCCCCCCTTAATCTTCTAGTTTCGAGTGAATACAGGTCTAACTCTTTAATCCTATCTTCATAAGGCCTATTGCGCAATGACGGAATAAGTTTCGTGGCACGACGCTGAACCCTTTCTAACCTATCAATATCCTCACGCAAGTACGGGCACCAAAACTGAACGGCATATTCTAAATGAGGCCTGACTAGGGACTTGTAAAGGGGCAATATAATATCCTTCGATTTAAATTCGAAATTACGCGCTATGAAGCCTAACATCCTATTAGCTTTTGCGCAAGACTCCAGGCACTGGTTCCTAACCTTTAAATCTTTAGATACGCGTACGCCTAAATCTACTTCCTCGTCAACGCTCGCTAACTCCCTATCATCCATCGTGTACGCGTAATTATTGTTGCGAGAACCTATATGCAAAACTTTACATTTATCTACGTTAAATTGCATCTGCCACTTATCCGTCCACTCCATAATCCTATCTACATCGTCTTGGATCCTATTTCTATCGTCCTCGTTAACAACCTTACCGCCTATTTTAGTATCGTCCGCGAATTTTGACACGTTACTAGTCAATTCTACATCTATGTCGTTAACAGTGGCGGCTCGTCGGTAGGCACTGCGGAACTGCAGTACCCCTAAATTTTTTACTTACAATTGAAATAATCAAGAACAATATAAGGATGAGCTCACTGAATAACTTTTTCAATAACTTTTGAAACTTTTATTCATTGCTCAATGCTCATCCTTTTATTTCAGTAATTATTTCAACCCATTCTTAGAGACAGCACCCCTAGAATATTTAGTCACGAGCCGCCACTGGTCGTTAATGTAAATTACGAATAACAATGGGCCTAACACTGAACCCTGTGGGACACCACTACCTACATCTAACCACCCCGATTCACTACCATTAACTACGACCCTCTGCCTCCTAGCACGAAGCCATTCTTCTAACCAGTTAGCTACCTGACCGCGTATACCGTGCGCTTTAACCTTCGCAATTAGTCTCCTATGCGGAACTGTATGGAACGCCTTTTTAAAATCTAAATAAATAACGTCAGCTGCCCTATGCCTATCGTATTCGCGCACTACTTCGTTATAAAATTCTAACAAATTAGTTAAACAAGACCTATGGCGTCGAAACCCGTGCTGACTACTATTAATCAAATCTCTACTTTCTAAGTGATCGATAATACGATCCCTAACTACGGATTCCAAAAGTTTACCGACAATTGACGTTAAGCTAATGGGCCTATAATTGCTAGGTACCGCGCGGTCGCCTTTTTTAAAAATAGGCGTGACGTTAGCTAATTTGAAGTCTTCAGGAATAATCGCCGTTTCGAGTGACTGATTAAAAATCTTCATTAAGGGGCCTACGATAACGTCTCAAATCTTTCAAATGTCTGGGATAAAAAGCGTCAGGGCCTGGAGCCTTGCTAACTTTTAGCCTATCGATATAATGCGCAATCTCAGCCTCGTAAACAGTTATTTCATCTAAAATAGTCTCGCTACTAAATGGAACGATATCGTTAACGTCGGGGACATTATTTACGTCTTGAACGGTAAAAACTGTCGCAAAAAAGTTAAAAATACCCGCCATCGCCTGAGCGTCAGAAGCCAAAGCGCCATTTACATCCACTAGAGGGCTTATGTTATCTTTTACCGGCTTACGATTATTTACGTATTCAAAAAACTTTTTTGGATTATGTTTACTATCCGCAGCTATAAGTATCTCTAAATTACGCTTAGCATTCCTAACTGATCTTTTAACCTGACGTCTAAGCTCGATATATCTATTAAAGTTAGCTACCTGGCCATTGCGCTTATTAAGTCTATACGCTCTATTACGCTCGTTTATGAACTCGCCTACTTCCCTAGTCCACCACTTCGGCCTACTACGATTTCTAACGCGCTTGGGCCTACGAGGAATAAACTCCCTTTCAATATTCCTAAAACTTTCTTTAAACGCCACCCAACGCAAATTTGTGTCATTACCCATAAATAAGTTATCCCAGTCCACTACTCTCATCCTATCGGCAAAACTATCAAAATTAGCCCTACGAAAATCAGGGACTTCTATTACGTTACTATCCTGGGTGTTTTCTATCAATAACTTAAACCTAAGAATTTGATGATCGCTACATCCTAAACTCTCGCCTACTTCTAAACCTTCGACTATATTCTCGCCGTTCGTCACCACCAAATCTAAGATATTATCACCGCGCGTTGGTTCGGTAACTATCTGTCGTAAAAAGTTATCGTCCATAAACTCAACCAATCTCAAACCCTCTTCATTACCCGTAAAATTCTCGTAATTAACATTAGGGCAGTTAAAGTCTCCGACAATTATACTATACCGATTGTCAATAAAATTACCAAGAAGTGAGTAAAATCTAGTATCTATATCGAGGGGTTGAACGGGAGGTCTATAAACAACAACAAAATTGAAACTAATACTACACGCCCTAACTTCAACACATATCGCATTAATTGCTGCCGGAAAATCTAACTTAACCTGATAGCCCTAAGGGAATTACGAATGTACAGCAAAACGCCTCCTCCAAATCTATGTAACCTATCATTAGTAAAGAGTTTAAAACCCGGTATATCAAGTTCCCCCAACAAGTCCCGAGTCACGGTATTTAACCAAGTTTCAGTGATAGCAACTATATCATAGTTGCCGGAATAAATTACCGCCTTAAATTCATTTAATTTATTTCTAATACTACGCGCGTTGCAATAAAAGACGTTTAAGTTATTTTTTACCACGGGCCCGCGTTTTAAACTATTTATCACGTCGGGCCCGCGTTTCCCGGACCCACAACGTTTAAAGAAGGCTTCGACCTATACAGCTTTCGAACGTTTTCGTCTATTAACCTACCTAGCCTAGCATTACCTATTTCATTAAAATGCACCCCATCTTTTATAAAAAGGCTAGGATCATTGAATTCGGACCACAGCTTTACGAAGGGTACACTTTCCTCAGCACAAATCCTTTTAATTTATTATTCAAAAATAGTGTTTTGGACGTAATTCTAAGACCCAACCCGTGCCCTGGGGTAATACCTAGAACTAAAGACCTATCTGACCTCGCCTTCAGGGACCTAATTAACCCCCTATATCTCTCCAAAAGGTCAGGCACTCTCGTATCGGGCCTATACGAGTCGTTGCCTCCTACCATCGTCACCAACATTGAGTGACGGGAAGCAACGTCAACCCTATCCACTTCGTCTCTAACTCTGTCAACCCTGGCCCCTGGGAGACAGACCCTCCTCCTATTGGTTGGATTCCGTTTAACGAACTCTTTGTCCATGTGGCGCACTAAAGAGTCCCCAATTAAAATAGTTTCCCCCTCATTCACGTCCCTTTCCAAATGGGCGAAAGGGTTCGAAACCTCGATAGGGGGGATTCCTATCACCTAATGTACGCGGCCTAGCTCCACCCTTAACCTCTCTAAATCCCTCGCTATCTACTACTCTCGGACTAACCTTAACCTCTTCCTCAACTCTATATAACCTTCCCGACAAGCTACCTAAACTAGAAACTAAGTTACGCACCTCACCCTTCAAATTACTAACGTCTTCAACGTTAGTATTGGTTCGGCTTCCGTCAACCTTAGCCCTAACCCTGCCCTCATCAAGCGTTGCAAGTCTATCCGCTACCTCACGTACACTGCGTTTTATGTCAACTAATTCCTCCATGAACTCGCAAAAGAAACAAACTGATCTATCGGTAATCGCCATTGGACCGCCGTTATAATCCTTAAATTCCGAATACCACCGGTTAACCCTAAACCTAACACACGACGCTTTCTGCGACGGCATCGCGGAGTTAAAAATTTAAACCGTCACAGGTATAAGTTAAATTAAGCCGGCACGCTATGAAAACTTCTAAATCGCCAAAAACCACTAATTCAATTACTTAACTATAACAACGTAAATTTAAACGCAAGAATATAAAATTCAAAACTATCCAAAAGTAAAATTCTCAACAATATATAAAAGTAGATACAAAATCAGAGAGCTCAGGAAATGCGTCCGTGTAAGAGGAAAATCAATCATTCTTTATAGCCTTGGTAACATAATAGCTAATTTTGATCATAAAGTTTAGGCAGAACACTATTTATTTTTAACTTTTGTTACTGAATATAATAATTCTTGGCTGGTCACATTTTTACAAATACATTTGACGTAGAAAATATGAATATTGGCATTGCTAAAAGGACGTTGTATACAAGAAAAACAAGACTTTCCGCATTGTTAACTTTGAAAGAGCTCATTGTATGTTTATTTCTTGTTTTTACTTTTTTTTCCAATAGCTTAGTTTTATTTTTTTTTAAATTTTGGGCTAAAAAGTCATTTTCTGTCCATCCTGAATAGAAAACTTTGATAAACAACAAAGGAAATGATAACTTAAAAAAGGAAAAAAGTTCTGTAGCACTTTTTAACTCCAGAACAATGTTAAAACGAAAGAGTCATTTATTTAATGATTTTTTACGTTAGTTACATATTGCTCTCTCTCTCTCTCTCTCTCTCTCTCTATATATATATATATATTTATATATATATATATAGATATATATATTAACTGCAAACACGCAGTATAATTAACGTAAAGAACGACGCTTGTATAGGAGAATATTCCGCGCAAGATGAGGAGAGAGAACGAAACAAATGAAAAAATGAGGTATGTAGGAGAATTACTGTATTTGTTCGAGTGAGGCCCATGGTGTAATGGTTATCATATCTGACCGGCAATCGGAAGATCCCGGGTTCGATTCCCGGGTGGTTACCTAATTTTTCATTTGTTTCGTTCTCTCTCTTCATCTTGCGCGGAATATTCTCCTATACAAGCGTCGTTCTTTACGTTAATTATACTGCGTGTTTGCAGTTAAAATGTATATAATGTACGGCATGCGGGAGGTGCCCCCTTGGGGCATTGGTTTCTGCGCGAATGTAGGAGAATTACGGCATTTGTTCGAGTGAGGCCCATGGTGTAATGGTTATCGTATCTGACCGGCAATCGGAAGATCCCGGGTTCGATTCCCTGGTGGTTACCTCATTTTTTCATTTGTTTCGTTTTCTCTCCTCATCTTGCGCGGAATATTCTCCTATACAAGCGTCGTTCTTTACGTTATATATATATATATATATATATATATATATGGGAATGAACTCAGAATGGTCCCCTGAGTTTTTTATGATACACACAGACAGTGCATGGAACAAGGAACTCTTCTGGGATAATTAAATCCACTATAGTCCGAATAAGTAATGGTAAATGACAAATACCATAGTTTTTCTTTTTCATGATGCTAGCCCGACGTGGGCAACAGGTCACTCGCAAAGAGGTCCCATAAATATAGCTTCCCTCACCAGCTATCTGCAAAGCAGACAGGATCCAGCTTTGGGACATGGATCTAGGGTTTAAAGCACCTAGCCCTGCTACATTTAGAACCTCAATATAAGCAAAAGACTCGCTGCCTTCACGTCAGATTGAATGCATCAAAGAAAAAGGGGTAACTATTATATTTTTAGCCAAAAACCAAAACTTAAACCTCAACTGGCAGAATTGAGCGTCCACTTTTCAAGGCACATAACATGTCCGTTTGAAGATGGGAATGAACTCAAAATGGTCCCCTGAGTTTTTTATGATACACACAGACAGTGCATGGAACAAGGAACTCTTCTGGGATAATTAAATCCACTATAGTCCGAATAAGTAATGGTAAATGACAAATACCATGTTATGTGCCTTGAAAAGTGGACGCTCAATTCTGCCAGTTGAGGTTTAAGTTTTGGTTTTTGGCTAAAAATATAATAGTTACCCCTTTTTCTTTGATGCATTCAATCTGACGTGAAGGCAGCGAGTCTTTTGCTTATATTGAGGTTCTAAATGTAGCAGGGCTAGGTACTTTATACCCTAGATCCATGTCCCAAAGCTGGATCCTGTCTGCTTTGCAGATAGCTGGTGAGGGAAGCTATATTTATGGGACCTCTTTGCGAGTGACCCGTTGCCCACGTCGGGCTAGCATCATGAAAAAGAAAAACTATGGTATTTGTCATTTACCATTACTTATTCGGACTATAGTGGATTTAATTATCCCAGAAGAGTTCCTTGTTCCATGCACTGTCTGTGTGTATCATATATATATATATAAAATCGCTTTAAGGTTTTTGTTTTCTAAATAAATCTTATTTTAATAACGAATGATAAAAGCACTCTACAATACCACTTAGTTTACAAAGCTTTCGGTAACAACTGTTGTTTTTTTTTCAATACAAGAATTTAACCGAGGTAAAATGCATTCTTAAATAAAATGCCACTAACATGTCTGGAGTTTGTATCACAATCTATTACTTGAATTTAATATTTCGAAATGCATGAAGATGGCAACAATTTTGATTGAAAGCTCTGTGCAATGAAAATTTTTACTTGTAGACTGATTCAAAACAATACTATATATATATATATATATATATATATATTATATTATATATATATATATATAATATATTAATATATATATTTAGGGTGTGTCACTTTTGGACTTTTTTGAAAAGTTATGGTGCTTACCTCATATTGTGCAAATTGACCAGAAACCATGAATAAACCAAACAAAAGACAATCGGACAATATTTAGGGTCCCCGCCCCCATTTGAAAAATAAGCCCCCTATTCACACAAAAAATGGTAATTTTTGGAGATATTTTTGGTCATAGTTTCCTTACTAATCATTGTATTTCAAAAATTTTGCTACCAAAATGTAGAGAATAACGGTATCCTCTTATTGTGAACGTTTTAAACTATCATATTTTAGTTGTATACGGTGCTGATATTTGAGTGGCCCTTATGAAATTTTCCCCTCTGTTTTCATTTCCATAACATTTATTTACAGTATTTCCAGGTTTTATCTACAGTGGAAGACATATGCGCAAGAGAAGGAAGCATGCTTCCAACGAATAGTAAAGTTCTCAGTCACTTTTTCTTCTTGAGAAGGGATCAAATGAAAAGCGACAATGTGTCAAAGGAAGAAAATATTATGAGAGTATTAGATAAGGTAGAAAAGGTGTGGATTATGGCTGGCATACCATCAAAATCCGTTAGAAAGCAGAAAGGACCCCAAAAAATGTTGTGAGATTTGATAAAAGAGCATGAGAAGTTGGGTAAAAATATAAAGAAGGAATGTTATGAAACCCAAAAAACATCTTTTCTGTCTCGTTTAGATAACTTATTTGATATATCAACTGAAAATGTATGTAATGAGATCCAAAATGATACATTGAGAACTATACAACAGAAGAATGAGGATCTTCGCTTTTTGGAAGATCAGCGAAGTGCTAGAATATATTCGCTGGGTCCGATCGATAAAGCTTATGTAGCCAAACTGATCAAAAAGACTGCTAGAATAGAAGGTGAAGAACGAAGAAAATTGAAATAAAAAGAGCGAAAGGTATTAGAAGAAGAGAGACACAAATTTGAATCATCTGAAGGCGAGTTAGTGGACTCAAGTAATGGTGAAGATGATTTTACTCCGAGCCCAGGCCCATCAAAACGTCCTAAGTTACTACAGTTAACATTAATACCTAATACAGCTGATCGTTTAGGACTATCATTCGAACAACGCTCGACATTTGCATCTGTGGTAGCAGCTGAATGTAGGCTAGATTTAAAAGAGATGTCATTATCGAAAAGTACTTCTGCGCGAGCTGCGAAGAAGTCGAGGAAAGCTACTGCTGACACTATTAAAGAGTCGATCAACCCACCCCAATATTGTGTAGTCTATTGGGACAGCAAAATGATACTGAATGTTTCAGAAGAAAAGCAGGATCGATTAGCAATACTTATATCGGGAGAGAATGTTGAGAAACTTCTCTCGATACCCGATATCGGTGTCTCAACTGGATCGACACAAGCTTGTACTGTTTTTAGCACAATCCAAGAATGGAAATTACAGGATAAGGTTTACGGAATGGTATTCGATACTACTTCATCCAATACTGGCTGGATAAAAGGGGCTTGTAAAGTACTGGAAGACCTCTTTGAGAAAAAATTATTATGGCTCGTTTGTCGCCAACATATGGCAGAACGAGTTTTGTCGGCAGTGTATCTAAAGGTATTTGGAAAATCTACTTCACCCGAAAACGAATCTTTCAAGACCTTCAGAGATGTTATATGGGAGAAGCTAGATACTAAACAACCCTTCAAACAGCTATATATCAATGACAGACATCTCAAGGACCTGAAAAAGTGCGTCATAGATTTTATGACAGATTTGCTCAAAGATAGCCAGCGCCTTCCCAGAAATGATTACAAAGAGGTAGCTGAAACAACTATGCTCGTTTTAGGAAAAATTCCTGCCAGAGGAATACACTGGATCAAGCCAGGAGCTCTCCATCACGCCAGATGGATGGCTGTCATATTTTATATGAATAAGATGTTAGCATTTTCAGACCAAGCCGGATATGATAATGTTACAATAAAAAAGCTGGAAAGAGTATGCTTGTTTACATCGCTGATCTACTCCAAGTACTGGCTATCAGTCACCAACCCACTTGAGGCTCCTGAAAATGACCTCCTCCTATACAACGAATTAGTTTAGTACAAAAAGATTGACATGGAAGTAGCGGAAGCTGCCCTCAACACTCTAAAAAGTCATTACTGGTACCTATCTGAAGAACTTGTAACCCTTTCTCTCTTTGGAGATTTACCTCATAGTGAAAAGGACAAGGTGGCCAAAAAACTTTCCTCTTTCAATCAACCACCAGAATTCAAACAGGGTAAGCCGATATTTCCCATCCTAAAAGAACGAATTAAAATTCAGCAATTAGTTGGTCCAAACTCATGGTTTGTATTCAAAGTCCTTGGTTCAACGGGAGGTTGGATAAGGACTCCAGCTGTAACGTGGGACAGCAACAATGATTTTCAACGGATGAAGAGAATACTCTCTTCAACTGAGGTTGTTAATGACACTGCAGAAAGGGGTATCAAACTTTTGCAGGTTTTTTATGGCTCTTGTAGGGTGAAGGTGAATTTCAGGCATTGCTTCAAGTTGTACAAGAAAACAGGCGTGCTTTCCCAAAGTTTTCCAAACAAGGTCTCTTGAATTTGTAATTTCTTTCCATTTATAATTTCATTTCATTTACAATTTTTCATTATAATTTCAAGAATAGCACTTTGTTTCTATTTGATTAAAATTGTTTTGTGTTTGCATTTCATAATAAAAAGTAATAAAAAAAAGCGATGGGGCTTTGCATATTTTTTTAGATTAATAAAAATTTAAGTCTACAGTTGTCATTTTTTTTTTTGGCAAGATTTACTAATTTTAATCTACTAAACATGTGCAAAGTTGTTCCCACTTTGAATCTCTAAACCAAAAAAGTGTTGCTCATTTAAGCCCATCTGCTTTTTTTATTTATATTTTCAAAGCCCATCGCCGCAGAGCTGCATTGCGATGATGTTCTATGGATGGCGGTGACATTCAAAGTATATAAGATAATATTTTATTGCAGTTCAGATCTTCCAAAAATATAAAACAGCAGCATTTTTCTCTTAGAAAATGCATCAAAATAACCAGAGATATAAAAAATTTAATACATTTAACTCAAAGGTTACTAAAAACTATTCAGATTGAAGCGCATTATTATTCTCTACATTTTGGTAGCAAAATTTTTAAAATACGATGATTAGTAAGGAAATTATGACCAAAAATATCTCCAAAAATCACCATTTTTTGTGTGAATAGGGGGCTTATTTTTCAAATGGGGGGGGGAGGGGACCCTAAATATTACCCGATTGTCTTTTTTTTATTTATTCATGGTCTTTGGTCAATATGTCACACTATAAGAGGTAAGCATCATAACTTCAAAAACGTCTCTATATATATATATATATATATATCGGAAATAGATGATGTTTTCTTCTTCGTTACACCTACTCCGGCGGTTTATGGTATTCTCAGTATGTCGCTTCCTTGCACCGACAATGAAGCTTATACTGCTGACGTCCACGGTTCTTCTTCAACTTTACTTTATCTGACTGCGAGTTACGGGAAACACTTTATAGCCTTGCTCAATGGCGTCCCCTCCATCCGTCCGTTGTGGGAGCGGAATGTTTTTCTCGTGGAAGGATATAAATGACGAATTACCTTTTCAGTCTTTATTTCACAAGGATAGATCACTTTTAAAATATTAGATTTCTTTTACAATCAACGTAAACAGAATTCAATGTTGTATCACTACACTGGCTTAGAGAGTTCTTAACGAACAATATTTTTATCAAAAAAGAAGCTAAGGACCCGAGCCGAACCGGCTGCCCAAAAGGCGAGGCACGCACTCTCTGCTCGAAGGCCGAGGCACTGACTGCCCTCTCAAAGTGTTTGCACTCTGCCCTGGAGAAACTCCCATGGTGCCACGTTTACAAAGATTCTTAAGGTTGCGAAGGTTGTCTAACAGTGATATTAGCAAAAGAATTTATATAATTTTGCTTCTACACTTAACTCTTTTGTGTGATTTATATTAGCCGAAAAGAACATTTAGAATTTAGGAATCTCGGTTTAAGATTATAGCTGTAGCAACTGTGGAGAGCATCGTTAGGCTTATCGAAAGGACGCCAGAGAATCTATTGGGCATTGAGGCAATTTATACAAATATTAAGAATTTAACGGATTCATATTTTAATTTATACGAGCAGAATAATATTTTTTAGAAGATTCATATTTTAATTTATACAAACAGAATAATATTTTTTAAATTTTAACAAAAATTTATTTCCTGGGGAAAACTTTTTCCACATATATATGAAAATTATTTCACGAAAGTAACAATTGAATAATATTTACGATAAAAATAACCATGAAGGAAAAATTAAAACAAAAACAGAAACATTTATGAAACATTTATGTTGTTGTTGACATTCTTGAAGGAAGAAAATACCTTCAAGGCAGGGAAAACAGTTTCAACCTTAGTCATGGCCTTTTTTCGCTCGAACCTGTTATTTTGAATTCTTTCAGATCAGATTTGATAAGAAGGACAAAGCGGTAAAGCTCTGATAGCTTTCCCACTTGGATTGTGTGCTCTTCCTCCAATATTCTCTGCATGAATTGTATAATTTTTGTTTTTCTTTATGAATCGTATATACTGTCTTGATCTTGTTATTAATTTCAATGCTCCTGAAGATGTCATTAAACGAAAGTGCTTGAGCACTATTTCTTGTTTTAATTTTCCTTTATTATTTATTGGTTATTTTCATCATATACAGTGTGTATATATGTTACGTTTTTTTTGCGAAATCGGTCTTTTTGCAAATTCTCCGGTCAGTTTGCAACGAAACCAAAACTATAGTAATTTTACAAAATGATCTTAAATGTTTGATAATTTTGCAAAAACACAAAAATCGGTAAATTTGCAAAATCACCAATAATCTTGTCGGTGTATTTGCAAAATCTCTTGTTCTAATACTGTAGAACCTTCTAGCTCCTAACCTAACCTAACCTAACCAACAGTGTCATTAGGTTAGGTTACGTTACGTTACGTTAGGAGCTAGAAGGTTCTACAGTATTAGAACAAGAGATTTTGCAAATCCACCGACAAGATTATTGGTGATTTTGCAAATTGACCATTTTTGTGTTTTTTGGGGAAATTGACCGATTTTTGTGTTTTTGCAAAATTATCAAACATTTAAGGTCATTTTGTAAAATTACTATTGTTTTAGTTTCTTTGCAAACTGACCGGAGAATTTGCAAAAAGACTGATTTCGCAAAAAAAACGTAACATATATACTGTATAACTCTCCTTCACCAGGATTCAAATCCACTACCTCTTCAATAGAAAGTGAGGGCGCTAGCCACTACACTACAACTGGATGAAAGTTAACATAATCTGTCATATATTTAAACAACCTAGGAAAAGCATAACGCTTTCGTGTCCAGAAGCATTTAACGTGTTAACCCTCCCGTACTCGAGGTAATGACCAGCATTTCATTTAAACTATCTGGTGGAACGCTGGGGGTTCAATAAATGAAATATCTTGCATGAACACGCATGACTTTTTCATGATAAAAAATTCGCCCGACCAGGGTTCATGAAAAATCGTGCGCATTCATGTACGATATTCCATTTATGGGAGCCCAGCGTTGCTACAGATAATTTAAATGAAATATTGGTCATTACTTCGACTGTAGGAGGATTAACAGGTAAAATGCCTCTGGACGCGAAAACGTTATGCATTTCTTAGGTTGTTTAAATATATGACAGGTTGTCAACTTTTATCCTGTCATAATGTAGTGGCTAGCGCCCTCACTTTATACTTAAGAGTTGGTGGGTTCGAACCGTGGTGGGGCTGATTTTCTTATTATGAAAAATCGTGCTCGTTCATGATTCCATATATATATATATATATATATTATATATATATATATATATATGCGTAAATCCCCAAGTTAGCGCCAATAGTAAGCCATCTTTTTTTACCAATTAGGTCGAACTTTGTAGATAAGTCATATTTTCTTATACGACCTACTTTTTTGTGGCTATGTTAGGTTAGGTTAACTCAGGTTCAACCTAACCCAATCTAACGTAACTTAACCAAGAACAAATCAGAGGGTGTGTAAAGTCCGATGAAGCAGAAAGGACGACTTATTTGACAGAGTTTTTTTAATTAAAATCCTAACACTGGTGAAACTCCAAAAAATAATCGTTGCATACAGTAACAAAGCGCTTTCTCTAAACTTTCTCATCAAACCCTTCCTCCCCATCTCTCCCTTCCCTACTCCACTCCGAAAGTGATTCAAAATTAAAAAATCTAAAATATTTGACCTACTGGGTAAAACATGGTCACGAGCGAAATTTTACACGAATATTCGACCAACTTATGTATTTGTGTTTGTGACTATATATGAGTATATGCAGTGTCCAGGCATATTGAAAACTTTGGGTCTTGATTTTTGGTTCTTTTATTCTTCTATACGGGGGGGATTAAAGGGTCATTTTTGGTGGCATTCACCCCTCCTCCCTACATAAAAAGAAATATGTGTGTGTGTGTGTGTGTGTATGTATATATATATTAGGGTGTCTCTTATTTTCGAAGTGTTGATTTTTTTAGGTTGCGCCCCCTCAACCAGTTCCATTGGTTGAAAAAACATCACATATAAAAATTTTTTGGATTGAACAATTTTTGGAGGTCGCCCCAGCTTATTAAAGTTCATAAAATATAGCTATTATTTATGCAATTAATATTTGAAATTACTAGCAGTTGTCAAGTATACTAAACATATGTTTTTAATTAATTAATCATCATATTTATGATGAATTCAATTAAATGAATATATTAGAGATAATTGTCAAGTTTGTAGCTGAAAATATTGCTTGATAAGACAAGATCAACCTGTTTAAACATGTTTCATCAAGAATGCTCCAGATTATGTTGCAATTGTTTATTTGTCATCATTCAGTGTTCTGCTGTCATAAGTAAAAGGTGTGTAACTGTGTATCACTATACTTCTTTTTTGCTATTATCAGATAATAAACTATGTTATTTATATTTTTCACAATTATTTATACTGATTTTGTTATTAGTGTTTGAAAAAAATTTAATGAATTTAATGAAAAAATTAGAATTTATGCTCTTTTACACATATTATGAAGTTTTAAACAATGTTGCTATTTGTCACAAAGAATTTAATTTAGTTCAATGGAAATTTTACCTGACATGTGTTTCATGATTTGTGTTTCTATCAGTGGCGTCACTAGAGGGGTGCGGAGGTTTTTTGTGCAGTGTTTGAGCAGAAATTTATTATTTTTTATAAAAAATCCCTGTAGTTAGTTATAACAACAAAAACATTTTTCGTAAGCCCAGCTTACATGTATCAATATACCTACAAGGCTAAAACTCTATGCTAATTTACTTTTTGAACCTTCTAATGCGCTCCGGTCAGAGCTGTCATTATTACCCAATTAAAATGACGCTTCGAATCACGTGGTTTCGTCTGCACGCTCTACAAGCACGCGCTGTTGTTTTCGTTGCTGCTGGTGTTTTTATAGTCGCTGATTTTGTCAAATTTTCTGTTGTTTTAGCTACAATATTGTGGTAATTAGTATTTGTGAACCTATATCAATAACTTTTTTGAGAATGAAGTAGTAATTAAAGGAAAAGAAGGAGAAAAATAAAAAAGGCTTCCGCTCAGTTGTTGCAGCCTCTGTCTTTATGATGTTGCAGCCTCAAATTTATGAGTATATTTCCATATGCATTTGTCTACAACTTCTACATTATTTGGGCCGTTATTGATTATGCAAACCTAATCCATTAATGTATCTCATGTAACGGTAAAGTTTAACGTTAAAATGAACATAATTTTGATGTAGTTCTTCAACGTTTTTACTTCGAATTCTATTGTTTTCTTACCGAATTTTCACTTTAACCACATGAAACTATGTAAATGTAAATACATTTAGGCTGTGCGTATGATATTGTAATTTAAAGGAGTAATTTTAATTTTGCTAGTTGTTTATGTCACTACTATTGCCATTACATTCAGTGATATACGGGAATTACGATTTACGAGTAACATTAGTACAAAAAACATTACTAAGGATTCTGTATGGTCTGGTACGGGAGGAAGTCCATGGGGGGTGGGTGACACCATGAGTTACCGCACTGGGTGACACCAACCCTAGTGACGCCACTGTTTCTATTTCCAATAAAATAGCAAAATATAAATTTCTACTACAAAAATATTTATTCTTTGTTTCTTAGATTAAAAAATAATAGGAATAATAATTGAGAAAAATACGTTAGATTTATAAAATAGACCAAATTAACTTTATGTCTACCAAATTTTTTTTTTTTTTGTAATTTAAAAAAGTCAAAACAGTGATTTAGCCCTGCTCTACAAAACCATAACACTACATTAATATTTTGTTTTCTTATTTTGCAGATGAATACAAGAAGACCATTCTATTTGCTCGGATCTACAGTAGATGATATTAAAGGCTCAAAGCTGCCCCCATATAGGTAAGCTTTTGGTTATTTTATGCACCTCCACAGAGAGAAAAACATGACAATCCGCGATGCTCTGCGTCAATCTATTTGAGCCACAATAGTTATCTGGGATAAGGCCAATATTCCTACTCAGCAGGAACCTCGTGCCATGAAGAAGTTAGAGAATTTCTTTAACGAATGGACTCGCTTAAAGAAGCATGCTTCCAGAACAAGCCAGAGCCATAAAACCAAGGAGGCTGATTTTGTAGAGCGACTGGAAGATCTCTTTGACATCGCCCATGGAGACGCTGAGAAGCTGATCAAGAATCGTGAGGACTGGGAGTTCCTTCAACTGCAAAGACAAAAAGGTCGTCCTGGCTCAATCGGTGGTGTGGACACTGTACATCTTCACCGCACAAAAAATGCAGTCAAACGGTTGGAAGCTGAGGCAGAGAGAAAAAGAAAGTCAGAATCTTTGATGGAGGCGTCTACTAGTCAAGTTGTACTGGCTTCTTCCACATCTTCCAGTAACACTGATGAAAGTGAGAATGGGGAGGAGGAGCCCAAAGGAGCTTGTGCTTTACCAAAATCTAAGCAAAAACGAGGCATGAAAAACATCATGACTATTCAGATGTCTGCTGCCCTGGATCGTACACAAATTTCCTCTAGAAAGGCAACATTTATCCTCGCAGAGGCAGCTAAAAGCTTTGGTTTGGACGCTTCAGATTACAACATAAACCAACATTCTATCCATCGCCTTCGAAATAAGAACCGAGCTCGTCATGCTAAAGAACTTAAGGAGCATTTCCATGGAGAATGTTCTATGACAGTCCACTGGGATGGCAAGATGATGGAGGACCTCACCTCGCACAAGCACATTGATCGTCTCCCAGTACTTGTGTCAGGACCTGGTGTTGAACAGCTGCTTGGTGTCCTCAAAATCCCAAACTCAACTGGAAAAGCACAAGCTGAAGCCGTCTTTAACTGCCTGAATGAATGGGGAATTACAGAGAGAGTAAAAGCAATTTGTTTCGATACAACAGCTTCAAACACGGGTCAATATAGTGGAGCCTGTGCTCTCATCGAAGCAAAATTGGGACATGATGTTTTGTACTTGCCTTGTAGACACCATGTTTTAGATTTATTGTTGGGAGCTGCATTTGAAGCAACATTGGGATCTACATCAACTGGTCCAGAGATATTGATCTTTAAGCGTTTTCGTGACAATTGGACTTCTGTTGATCAAAGCCAGTTCCAAACAGGTGAGACAGACACGATTACTAAAGAAGCAATTATCCAGTCTAAAACTGAACTAATTCAGTTTGCTAGATCCCAGGCACCTATGCTACGGGATGACTATCAAGAACTTTTGGATCTGTCCATCATCTTTCTTGGAGGTGTCCCCAATAAAGGCATCAAGTTTCGTGCACCAGGTGCCATGCATCGAGCTCGCTGGATGTCCAAAGCGCTCTATTCTATCAAGATGTGGCTTTTTCGAAACCAGTTCAAGATGACTAAGACTGAAGAACGAGGAATTCGAGATCTTTCCCTTTTTTCTGTTCTCATCTATATGAAGGCTTGGACAACATCCTCACTCCCTATTGAAACCCCATTTAATGACTGGCTCCTTATGAGGTCATTGATTAATTATCCTAACAAAAAGATTTCTGATGCAACTAAAAAAAAGCTCTCTATCCACTTATGGTACCTGTCTGAAGAAGCAGTTGGTCTTGCTTTCTTTGATGAGCGAATTACTATAGATGTAAAGAAACGCATGGTAAAGGCATTAGAAGATGAGTCTACTGATAGACCACCCAAGCGTCCTCGGATTCCTGAATAGGGCCAGAGCTATTGTTGCAGCTCTATCTGTTGTAAATGACCGGGCAGAACGTGCAGTAGCTTTAGTTCAAGAGCTGAATAAGAAATTGACAGTGGGGGAAGAGCAGCTCCAGTTCCTGCTCCAAATTGTTGCAAAACACCGCCAGAGTCACCCAGTTCCATCAAAAACTGTTCTTCTCAAAAAATAACCATCAATGAGGTCGCACCTTAAAATACACCATATTGTATAATCATTGTATATTAAATAATGTTGTATAAGGAAATAATGCTAATTAAAGTAATTAAAGTATGTAAATAGCACTGGCATTTTGAATTTATCTCTATATAATAAACTAATGGTTTTTTTTGTAGCAATGCTTCATTGCTGATTGTATATAAAAAAAGAGCCAGGAAGGATTTTGGATAGGAGAAAAAGGATTAGGATAAAGAAGGATTGAGGACCAAAGGATGGATTATAACAACATCAAGGATAGGTTAGAAAAGGATCAATGATAAATAAGAAGGCCTATACTTATAAAAACGAATCAAACTAAAAAAGAAGGAAGGAATTATGTGTATAATGAGCATAATCATATGTCAGGAGCTATTATGCCATGGTCACCATTTTTATTAGCCGGGGCCGACCCCTAAATATGAGCCAATTTGTGTCAAACTTTCAAGTTTTAGTTTTTATGCTAAATGGAACTATTTTAGGGGGCGCAGATAAATAATTCAACATTTCAATTTTTGACTACCCAATAAGAGACACCCTAATATATATATATATATATATTATATATTTTTTTTTTTCTTTTTTATGTAGGAATGATGGGCCAAGGGCGAATGCCAGCAAAAACGGCCCTTTTACCTCCCGCATAAAAGAATAAAAGAACTAAAAATTAAAACCCAAAGTTTTCAATATGCCTGGACACTGCGTTTGAAAGATTCGAGGTCATAGACAGGGGTAAAAATGGATTGAGGGAGGTTGTCCCAGTACTGCTTGCTCTCCTTAAAGGAGGAGGCACGCAGTTAGAGAGTTCATAATGGCGACAGTAAAGAGAGAGTGAGGCAACATTGCGGCGAAGAGATTGAAGACAGTCAGTAAGAGGCGGAGAATTGATGAGACAAAAAGCCTTTGATTCCACCCAGTCAAGTAGAGCTGTGTGTGTTGAGAACTTGAGACATATGCTCATTGTTCAGTCAGATAAAAGAGATAAGAGAAATTAGGAAAAGATTAACAAGTACTGATTAAAAGAAAAAGTATTTTAACAAGATATTTACCGTTTTATAAGTTCCCAATCTATTATTAAAATTATTTACAAAGTTACAAACGCACATTCTAGAATATACTATACACGTACGTATATATAAATATAATAATGTTATAATGTTTCAGACCAACAAAGACCCTAAGATCCACTCATGGTTGGTCTACCTAACTGTGTTTGTAATTGTGTATTGCGCATATCCTCCGTGGTGGCGGAGGGGACCTACAATTTTACGTGGGTTCCAAACCATAAAAACCTTAATTTACTACCTTAAACTATACCTAGACGTGCTACTAATTACTTCTACTGGCAAAAAAGTTTTTGGCGTAAAAACGTTTCCGGCAACTGCTGTCTCGAATCTTCTTCTTGTCAGCTAACACCCGTTATTTCTAGTTCTACTATATTGTGCTATTTCGAAAAAGTTATCTCTATTTACGTTATCGAACCCATTCATAATTTTAAAAACCTGGATTAGATCACCCCTTAGCCTCCTAGTCTCGAGTGTAGTCAATTTTAACTCCTTAAGCCTATCCTCGTACGACTTTGACCTAAGCGACAGAATCATCTTAGTTTCTCGTCTTTGAACTCTTTCGATTTTGTCTATATCTTTGCGCATATGCGGATTACAAAATTGGATCGCGTACTCCAAATGGGGTCTAACTAATGATTTATAAAGAGAAACAATAATATCGCGCGATTTGTATTCAAAATTCCTAGCTATAAAACCTAGCATTTTGTTCCCCCTTATTAACCGCTACTGTACTTTATTTCGCTACTTTTAAATCATCAGTGACTATAACTCCTAAGTCTTTTTCTTGCTCTACGCTTGCCAACTCCTTCCCTTACATACTATACGCAAAATTACCGTTACGCGAACCTATATGTAAAATTTTACACTTATTGACGTTAAATCTCATTTGCCATGCGACTGACCAATCAACGATTTTATTCAGATCTTCCTGGATCTTACCTCTATCTTCGTCAGTAATCGCCCTACCACCCAGCTTAGACTCATCCGCAAACTTTGAAACTGTACTGACTAGGCCGACATCTAAATCGTTAATATATATATAAGAAAAAGCAAGGGGCCCAATACAGAACCCTGGGCTACATTAGCCCAAGGCGACTCCGCTCCATCAACGACCATCCTCTGTTTCCTACCTTGCAACCACTCTTCTATCCAATTTATTACTACAACCCTGATTCCATGAGCCTTAGTTTTTTCAATGAGTCTTTTGTGCGGTACGGTGTCAAACGCCCGATGACTATCGTAAACTTCAACCACGCTTTGGAAAAAATTCTAAAAGACTAGTTAAACAAGATTTGTTTCGCCTTAAACCGTGCTGCGTATTTCTAATCTAGTTATGCAATTCTAAGTGTTTGACAATACGATCCATAATTATTGATTCCAGTAGCTTACCGACAACAGACGTTAAACTGATTGGCCTATAATTTCCCGCCGCACCTTTATCGCCTTTCTTAAAGATAGGTGTTACATTTACTAACTTTAAATTATCTGGTACGCACACCTCAGACATACGGTAGACGCATTAAAAATCTTTGTTAGCGGCACAACAGTGCTTTCTTTCAATTCTTTTAGTTGTATGGGATATATGGAATCCGGACCCGGTGATTTAAGCATTTTCAATTTACAAATATAGTGCAGTACCTCCCTTTCACTCACCACAATTTTATCTAAAGTATTACCATTATCAAAAGGTATGACCGTAGGGATATTCGTTACATCTTCTATTGTAAACACTGACGTAAAAAATTCGTTTAGCAGAGTAGCCATTTGCTTATTTTCAGAAACTAGCTCTCCGTCAGAATTTTTCAACGGCCCCAAGACATTCTTTACTGGATTCCTATTATTGACGTATTGAAAGAATCGCTTGGGGTTTTCGTTTGCCGTCACGAGCTATGGAGATTTCAAAATCACGCTTGGACTTTTTTATTACGCTTTTCGCTTCACGCCTTAGAGATATGTAGTTGTTTCGTAACCACAAATTGTCTTTATCGCACTTATGTAGCCTATAAGCCTTATCTCTACTCCTTATAATATCCCTTACTCTAGAAGTAAACCACAAGGGCTTGTTATTTACTTTCGCACGTTTAATCTTGTACGGTACACATTCCTCATTTGTAGTCCTAAATACTGTTTCAAACGATTCCCACATTATTTTTGCGTTGGGGGTCCCCATTACGTTTTCCAATTGACGTGTGACAATTCATTTCTAAATTTACAAAAGTCTGCGCACTGAAAGTTAAGAATTTTAGTCGCGTTAGCTGGTTTCGAATGACTTACTGAGAGGACAAACTCTACCATATTGTGATCGCTATTGCTTAACGGTTCTATTACTTGAAGATCAGTGATAAGCCTATCATCCGTAGTTATTACTAAATCTAAAATACTGTCCAACCTCGTAGGTTCCCCAACCTTTTGAATAAGAAAGCTATCCTCGAGAAAATTAACTAAACGATTACCTTCCACGCAGGGGCGGACTGACAACAACCTGGGCCCTCGGGCATAATGAGGTCCTGGGCCCCTTGAAATCCGATTTTTTTCATATTACAGTTTGAGTAGACACTTGACCCAATTAAGAACACTCTCACTGTTTTATGATAACTGCGGGCCGGGGCCGCCGAGACCGCCGGGTCCCCTAATGGCCGGGTTCTCAGTCCATGTTCGATTGCCCGACCGCTCAGTCCGCCCCCGCTTCCGCGTCTCATTGCATTGTATCGTAATTCACGTTCGCGCAATTAAAATCCGCCATAATTAAGGCCTGCTATTATTCTCTTTATTTCACAATATAACGCTTTGTCCGTATCAGCTGTTTGATTAGGGGGCCTATATACAGGGCCGGCGAGAGCTGTCACGGGCCCCGGAGAAGGATTGGTATATGTACCCCCCCTCTTTACTTAGTATTTTATTATGAATGTTTTTGTGTACATAACAAGGAAACTGATTATATGTCCAAGTCACTATTTAAAACATACAGTATGATAAGCTCTATAAAATGTATCTTTATTAATTATATTTCCTCTCTGTTATTTAATCAATTGCTTTATTAATATTTTTAGATTTTATCCCCCCTCTTTTCGGGACCGCTAGAGGTCCGGGCCCCGGGGATATAACCCGGCTTCCCCGCCCTCTCGGCGGACCTGCCTATATATAACGGCAAGAAGAAGTTTAAAATCGTTTAATTTAAGTTCTACTATAATCTAATCTATCGGTTCTGGAATTCTTTGCTTTAATTCTATCGCATTTGCAATATTATCTTTGATATATAACATAACACCTCCTCCTCGCCTACCTATTCTGTTTTTAACAAAAAGTCTATAACCTCTAATTTGATTCTCCCTTACAAAGCCACGTGTTTCATTGCTAAGCCACGATTCGTTTATCGCAATTAAATCAGTCTTTGCAAGTAATTAAAGAAAAAAATCGTTTATTTTATTTCGTAGGCTAGAGCATTTAAGGATAGAACCTTCGAATTGTTTGTTAAAACCGCGTTACCTTCGCGCGCGCAAGGGAAATTTAAGGAAATTACGTTGGGACCGTTTGAGTTACGGCAGCTTGAAAAGAAGAGACAGTATTATGAAATAGTCTTCCTAAACGCGCAGCTCCCAACGTCGTTAAGATGAAGTCCATCTCCGAGGAACAAGTCCCTCCTGCCATAGAAATTGTTCCAAAAATTCGCAAAATGCACTCCTTCCTGTTGGCACAGACACTTCAGGTTATTGTTAATATAGGTCGCCTTGCTGTAGAACTCGTTACGTTGGATAATTCGAGGAAGTATACCTGTTAAAACAATCTTATTAGTTTTTCCTTTAGTCGTTCCAGTAAGTCCCCATAACTAGCCAGCAGCTCTTTCGATCTAGAATTTAAAACGTTATTAGTACCGACATGAATAACATACGTTGTATCCTCAGAGGTTCCGTCTGTAAAATGGTCAACACTTAGTTATATCCTCCACCCTTGCACCAGGGTAGCAGTAACGGCGCCTACGACGGGGGTTTCTCCCACAGAATTCCTCGAGCCAGTGGCGTATCAAGGGAGGGGCGAGAGGGGCGACCGCCCCGAGCGGCACTTCCCGAGGGGCGGAAAATTACTGTCAGGCGGGCGCAGTATGCAAAATTTTGGGTTTTTATGTTTTATGCAACCCTCCAAAAAGTTATTTCTCATCATTGTCGCGCGTTATTTGTGTACAAAATATCCATGGTTTTGATGAAAAATCATCATTAAATGCTATATATGCCACCTCAATGCCACTATTTCCACAAATAGTTGCGTTAAATTTTCACATCGGAAAGGTTGCCAGCCCTATTTTTCAGACTTTCCCTATATTATTTAGGTTAGGCTTTGCATTCTTTGAGCTTTGATGATGTTAATAATTAATGGTTGTTTTATTTTGCAGATACCCTACTGAATTAGCAAACATGAGCAAACGACAGAGACTGAGTGGTGCTGCATACAAGAATCTTCACGAAAAAAAAGAGGAGGAAGGCAAGCGTGCTGCTAAGCGATTTCATCAGTTAATGGGATTCTCAGACACACCTTCAGTGCCTTCTGGGAAGCAAGGAGATCAACCGCAATGTGATATATCTTTAGAGATAGATGTTCAAGCGGCAACTTCAAGTGAACCCCCAAATAATCAGGATCAACCCTCATCTACATCACAAAGTCACCCACCCACCCATCACCCACAGAGTCTGTTTAACGATTCTGGCAACTGGCCCGTTCCAATGACGGACAATTTGAGAATCGAACTCATCAAACGTGGACCATCACATTTGAAAAACATGAATGGACCCTTTCCAGCTGATTCAAACAATAGGTCAATGTCAAAAGTTTGGTAGTTCAAAACTTTGGAAAATGGCGAAAAAATTGAAAGGTCATGGCTAATCTTCTCACCTTCAAAATGTAGCTTGCATTCTTTTGCTGTCGTCTCTTCAACAACATCTCCAGTGCATTTGGAAAAGAAGAAGGATTTTTTGCCTGGAGGAAACTGAATCCAAGAGTACCTGAACATGAAAACAGTCCATATCATACCCGATGC
This sequence comes from Bathynomus jamesi, assembly GCA_023014485.1. NCBI lineage: Eukaryota > Metazoa > Arthropoda > Malacostraca > Isopoda > Cirolanidae > Bathynomus > Bathynomus jamesi. Next base: position 612,512 of record JAJOZX010001093.1, on the reverse strand, counting down.
TTTGAACAATGGAAAGAGTTGTCTATGCGCCTTCAGTTGAATGCTACAATAGATAATGCACATCAGTTGCAAATAAAACATGCTACTGCTAAGTGGAAAGAAATACTGAGACGAATTTATGACTGCATCATGTTCTTGGCAAAACAAGATCTTGCATTCCGAGGGCACCGAGAGGACTTAAATGAAGAAGCTGGGCTAGCTAGCAATTCTGGAAACTTTTTGGAGTTAATAAAACTAATGGGCAAATATGACCCAGTAATTAGGGAACATCTTACAAAAATACGAATGACTGACAAGATATCCACTACGTATTTGTCACCTAACATTCAAAATGAGTTCATCACACTAATCGGCTGTAATGTTCGAAAATGTATAATTGATAATGTGTCTAGTGCAAAGTACTTTGCAATAATTTTCGATAGTACACCAGATATATCGCATATTGATCAGATGTCTCAGGTAATTCGCTATGTGTCGATTAAAGATGGTAATGTAGAGGTGAAGGAATCCTTCGTTGATTTTATTAAATTAGAGGGGAAGACTGCTGAGGCAGTTACTGATCTCATTGTCACTAAGCTCCGTGAGGATGGGATGGATATCCAGAATTGTTATGGTCAAGGGTATGACAATGCTGCTACGATGGCAGGTATTCATCTTGGAGTTCAACGCAGAATTCTTGATGTTAGCAAACACGCTGTTTTCATTCCTTGCAATAACCACTCGCTGAACTTGGCTGGAGTTCATGCCGCGGGACTGAGTCCTAATGCTGTAACTTTCTTTGGAACAATTGAACGAATTTTCGTCTACTTTTCTTCCTCTACTCATCGTTGGGATGTCTTAACAAAACATTCCAAAATCACTGTCAAGCGAGTCTCTGATACGCGGTGTCGTGCTAAGTATGATGCTGTTTCTAGTCTTAAGAAGAACTTGACTCACGTTGTTAGTGCCTTGGAAGAACTGAGTGAAGGGGTCTCCGAAAATCTGGACACAAAGGGCGATGCTGAAGCTCTGTTGACCTCCATCATGTCATACATATTCATTGTGTACTTATTTTTCTGGGATCCAGTGCTGAAAGAAATCAATGATGCTCAGCTATATTTTCAAAGAAAGGGACTTGCTTTGGACCAGTGTGCATTAAAAATGAACTCTTTATCCGTGTTTTTAACTAATGAACGAGAGGCAGTAGTATCAAACGCTGCAGATGCCGCCGAAGAGTTCTGTAATGAAATGGATATCAGTATAGACCGCAGAGTCAGGAGACGGAGAAGAATGCCTGGAGAGCAAGCTCGTGATGCTGGATTGACCGTGCAAGAGGATGTACGCAGAGAATTTTTTGAAATCATGGATCGTTTATTAGCAGAAATTGAAAAACGCACAGTTTGTCTTAAAAATAGGGTGGCGCAAAAGTCACGACCGGTTTTTAAAAATCAATAATTTTTTTGTTAATAATTTATTTTAACTTTCCTTTTAGAGAATGACACATTGGAAATAGGAGTTTTTTTTAAGCTATGTATGGAAAATTGTTTCTTTCAAATGACCTCCATTTTCACCTTCACAAATTCGTGCTCTTTCAACAGCGTTCTTCATAACATTTCGCAGGATATCTGGTCCTAGTCCCCTTATTTCTGCCCGGATATTATTCTTTAGCTCCTGGATAGTACGTCGTTTGTTAACATAGACCTTATCCTTCAAATAGCCCCAAAGGAAATAGTCGGGAGCTGTTAGATCTGGTGATCGTGGTGGCCATTCAAATGCAGAATTTCTGGATATCAAACGTTCACCAAAGAGTTCTCTTAAAAGGCCCATAGTTAGCCTGGCGGTGTGGGCAGTGGCCCCATCTTGTTGGAACCACATATCTGGTTTGTCTGCAACAGCTGGTCGTAAGTAATTTTCAATCATGGCCCGATATCTGTCGCCAGTTATGGTCGCGGCGACTCCAGGCTCACTTTCAAAGAAGTACGGGCCAATGACCTTTTCGGATGTAACACCGCACCATACTGTACACTTAACTGGATGTAATTGACGTTGGTGAAGTGTTTCAGGGTTCTCAGTAGCCCATATCCTGCAGTTTTGCTTGTTTACAAAGCCATTAAGTTGAAAATGAGCTTCATCACTCATCATCAGATTGTGAGTAAAGTCATTCCGTCTGGCCATTTCTTGGAAGCGGACTGCATAGGCAAGGCGTTTTGGACGATCTGTTGGCTTTAGTTCTTGCACTAGTTGGACTTTGTACACAAACAGGTGTAATTCGTTTTTTAAAATCCTTTGAAGAGACCTGCGAGATATTCCAAGCTGAGCAGAACGCCTTCGGGTTGATGTTTCGGGATTGAAGTTGCTTTATTTAAGTTTTTCTTCCAATAAAAGTTTTGTTTAGAAGTGTATTTTTGTAAAGGAATTGTTTTTAAAATTGAAAATTGCTGCAGGGGGGGGGGGGGCGTTGGCATTTTCGCCCCGAGCGGCAAAAAGTATTGGTACGCCTCTGCCTCGAGCTGCCCTCGAACAATGGAATCACCAACGAGTCGTATTTCAGCATCTACATCTTCGAAACCTAAAACAGAAAACTTATTGTTTGTTAATACTGGTAGACAAGTCTCAGTTTGTCTCAATGGGGCTCCATTACGCACTTGAACGAAAGGTCGCGAACTAGGGGAAGAGATAGGGCTGTTAGAATTTTTTATACCATTAGTAGAAATTGAGGCAGGAGAGGCCGTGGCTGAAGAATAACTCCTCTCACAAGGGCCAAGGGGTATATATATATATATATATATATATATATATATATAAAACCTTTGGTATAACCTTTGGTTAGCTTCCGCCCGAATTGTTCATTCTGACGAAGGTCAAGCTTTTCACTCCACCTTAGACCTACAGTTTTTAACGTGGAATCCGAACCACGCCCCACCAGCACCACAGCGTCTTAACCACTAGGCCACCCAGGGTACCCATTTATCTACCAACCACTTTCTTTTTTGTGTGGAAGGATGAACAGCTGGGTTTTGCTGCGCGCCGGCTGCAGTCACCGGGTCTCGAACCCGGGATCGATGGATTCGTAGTCAGCGACGCTAACCACTACACCACCGAGGCGCATATATATATATATATATATATATATATATATATATATATACAGGGTGTCCCGTAAGTCTGGACCCATAGGGAAAAATAATAAAATTACAAAATAGTCCAAAAATTTATTACATAATCTGTTCAAAGTGTCCGCCGTTGTGTCGCACACATAGTTGAAGACGCAATCTCCACTGCGACAGCACTTTCTGAATCACAGTCGCAGAAATTTCTTGACACGCCTCCACAATGCGTGCTTTAAGGTGGAAAATGTTCTGAAGTTTGACCTCGTACACTTTGGCTTTCAAGTGGCCCCACAAATAAAACTCCAGCGGAGTAAGATCATAATAAAAAAATAATAAAAATAATAATAAAAATAATAAAAAAAATATTATAAATAAATTTTTGGACTATTTTGTAATTTTATTATTTTTCCCTATGGGTCCAGACTTACGGGACACCCTGTATATATATATATATAGTACCGTGCAAAAGTCAGAGACCACTGTCGATCTGATAACTATTAGATAATTACCTGTTGTATGAAAATTGGTTTTGATACTAAAATTCATATTAACTAGAACCTCTGGTTCATATTAACGTATAACTAAGTTATTACTTAAGTGTATAAAATTGTATAAGCTGGATGACCCTCTAGTCTGTATAAATTGGACTTGAGGGTTGATTCATTATATTACTTATAACGCATGTGTTTAAAGATCTAGCGAACTATTAATGATGGATCTGCAGTAAATGCTCCTAAGCTATTGTTATATCAGTATTTACAATTAAAAGTATTGACATATTCACTTAAATTCTGAACGACAAATTTATCCAAAACGTTTCTCATTATAATCCTAATTCATGCTGTTTTTTTTTCTTTCACAGGCTTAAGAAATGACAAAAAGTACAATTTCTGATGAGATTAGATATAAAATAATATATATGCATGGTGAGGACTGAGTCAAAGAAAAATAAGTGAATCTACAAACGTTTCCAAAACGTGTAAAAAAATCTAGGCTCGTCACAGCTCAAATGGAACCCCAGCTGATCGTCCTAGATCAGGGAGGCCCTCTAAGCTTTCTCCATCTGATCTACAATGTCTAAAGATTACTTCCCTTCGAGACAGACAAATCCAGCACTTCACTTGCAGCGGATCTCGAAAAAACAACAGGTGTCTCAGTTGATCCTTCTACTGTACGAAGGAAGCTTAATTCAGTAGGTCTCAGATGTCCAATACTTGTGTTCCAAAGCACATTTTCTTCTCTTCTCTTCTCTTTATTTCCATTCCTTAAAAGTGGCTTTTTTGCTGCAACACGTCTTTTAAGACCTACTGAGTTAAGTTTCCTTCATACAGTAAAGGGATCAACTGAGACACCTATTGTTTTTTCGAGATCTGCTGCAAGTGAAGTGCTGGATTTGCGTCTGTTTCGAAGGGAAGTAATCTTTAGATATTGTAGATCAGATGGAGAAAGCTTAGAGGGCCTCCCTGATCTAGGACGATCAGCTGGGGTTCCATTTGAGCTGTGACGAGCCAAGATTTTTTACACCAGTTTTGGAAACGTCTGTACCTCACCTTACCTTAAATTTACCTTAAAGCGCTTCTGCCTCAAGGGTGCGCTGCTCCCACGAAGTCCGCTCAGCGCCTCCTGAGGCGGGGCCACGACGGGGTCGCCACCCTTCTTTTCTCTTGCTCCTGCCATACGATTTGGTCCCCTATTGAATTTGTGGGTGCTGGTCTGGCAGAGGAATACCCTGGCACTGTGGGTTGGTCGGGTATGTTGGCTAAAAACATGTCCAAGTGTTCTTTAAAAGTATCTACTGGGACTGCACTTATATCTCTTAGGTACTGAGGCAAGGAGTTAAACAGGCGAGAACCCTGCCTAGAGATACTATTATACTGAAGGGTTTGAATCCTTCTCAGACTGTTTGGTGGGAGGTGATATTTTTTATACATTCTGCCAGTTCTTGTTAAGGTGGGCACAATTGGTTCAGTATTAGAGTCTGTAGATTCACTTTTTTTTTTTGACTCAGTCCTCACCATGCATATGTACTATTTTATCTATAATTCATTAGAAATTGTACGTTTCGCCATTTCTTAAGCCTGTGAAGGGAAAAAAATAACATGAATTAGGATTATAATGAGAAACGTTTTGGATAAATTTGTTTTTTCAGAATTTAAATGAATATGTCAATACTTTTAATTGTAAATATTGATATAACAATAGCTTAGGAGCATTTACTGCAGATCCATCATTAATAGCTCGCTAGATCTTTAAACACATGCGTTATAAGTAATATAATGAATCAACCCTTAAGTCCAATTTATGCAGACTAGAGGGTCATCCAGCTTATACAACTTTATACACAAGTAATAACTTAGTTATACGTTAATATGAACCAGAGGTTCTAGTCAATATGTATTTTCGTATCAAAACCAATTTTCATACGACAGATTATCTAATAGTTATCAGATCGACAATGGTCACTGACTTTTGCACGGTACTGTATATATATATTATATATATATACTGTATATATATATTATATATATATATATATATATATATATATATATATAGTGGCAGAGACTTTTTCAAATACTTTAGCGATGTTTTATCAACACAAACACGACCAAGATGACGTCACACAAGCACGACTAAGATGACGTCACATCGCGAGGATCCACTCAAGGCATGTCCTGAAGTTTTGCCTCACACCTCAACTTCGTTACAAGGACTTCTCGACGCACCTCCACCTCTCTCTCCGAAGAACCAGTAACACAAGAGCTATCACCATGTGAACATCTTTTGTGCAGGCCTCATTTAGGCCTGGTGTCATTCACGCAACTTTATATAAAGACTAATCATTACCTCGCGCGTTTAATGTCGAAGTCATTATTATATGAAGTCATTATTCAAGTGTACATCTAATTTCGACTGTAAACAACCAACTTACATTTTGTCTCATTTCATAAATCATTTATTTCGTTTATTAATAAAGGAAGAAAACTCATTCTATCAATCAACCTAATTAATAACTTAATAACATTATTTGATCTGCAAAGATCACGGTCACTCCAGCCTTATTATTAACAATCAATCATTAACAATCAATTAACCATTATTATTATCATTATAATTATAGTGCCAACATGTACCTATAAAGCGGTAACTATAAAGTGGTGACTACCAGTGGCGGATTTAGGGGGGGGCCGAGTAGGCCATGGCCTACGGCCCCGCGCCTGTGAGGGCCCCGCGCCCTCACATATAATTATAATGTTGGATTCCACTATAAATAATACAATTGATTAATGATTAGTGATAATTATGGTATCACTCTCTTTGCTGGCGGGAGTTTAGTTCTATTCAGGCCGCTGTGGAGTGCACATGTGAGTGTGTTTAGTGGTAAGTAATGGTAAAAGTCGTATCTCGAAAAAGTCGCCAGTCAATAAATGGGGATGGGGGAGTTTTAGTCAGCTTTATAATAACATAAATAAGTTGAAAAATGTTAAATTAATGTAATTAATTTTTTTATATGAAACGTACTTAGGCTAGGTTAGGTCAGTTTAGCTTAGATTTCATAATAAATACATTTTATACATATTTAAGGAAAAAGTCGCCACTGGTGGGGGCTGGCGACTTTCCCATAAAGCGACTTTTCACCCGAACAACTGTTTAGTGTCTGTATTTAATTAATTAATTAAACTGTATTAATTAATACTAAACCTAGGGTCAAGTGTAAATAGTTTATTTTTTATGTTTTTATGTTTCAGGATAAGGCAGTGAGGCTGCACTGAGGCACAATGGAGAAATCAACAAGTCGTGATCGTGATCAAGGGAGGAAGTATAAAGCTGGCTCTGTTAAACGACAAGAAAAGGCAGACGTAAACCAAAGAGTAAAAAAACTACCAAAAATAACTCAATGGTTGACATATCCAACAGTATCTGAATCTGCAAAATCACAAACTCAAACTGAATCCGGTCAAACTGAATCTGAATCAGTAGAGACACCAATTACGCCTGAAACAACTGGAGAAGCCACAACTAGTACTGAACCTAGTGTAGTTAGCGCAATTGAACCTGAACACAGTGACAGTGAGGAGACACAAGAGGAAGTGAAAGTTATGAATACCGGTACTGAACAAGGATTTGAAACGGATCTTGGATTATGGCCTAAAATAATTACTGAAAATGTGTGTGACTATTGGTTGAAAAAGGGAAGCGCAGAATGTCGACACTGTGATGGTGACTTCAAAGAGTCAGCTGTGAAAGAGCTAAACAGAACCCGTCATTGTACAAAGACATTATTCACTCGAACTCATTCATTATCTGGCCAAGAAATTAATCTTAAATGGCTCTGTTACTCTAAAACAACTGGTAAAGTGTATTGTTTTGCTTGCAAGCTTATGTCAAAGGTGGAAAGCTCATTCACAACTGGCTTCAATGGTTGGAAGAACGCTAGGTATGTCATAGAATCTCACAGTAGGTCAGATCAGCACAGGAAAAGTATGGTCGAAATCAGTGGCGGTTCCTCATATGGGCAATATGGGCAGCCGCACAGGGCGGCATTTGTGGAGGGGCGGCATGAGCGCCTGCAAAAAAAATAAAAATAAAAATAAGAATAAATAAATAAAGAAATAAATAAAAATAAAATAAAATAAAATAAATAATAAAGATCAATAAATATATTTTTATTAATAAAAACCATCTATTGCATTTTCCATAAACCTTCCCATAAAAGACCTAAACAATGCAAAATGCTTCCAGATTAATATTATTGGGAATAAAGGCCCATACTTTAACATATGTAATGTTATTTTTCTGGGTTTGGTTAAATAGTGAAATGTATATTATTTATTACAGAACGAATCTTCACACTAAGCCACTAAGGTCTGTCAAATAACCGCAAATGGATAAGAAGAGGTCAAAGCTATCAGGTGCTCAGTTTAGAAAAAAGAGGAAAGAAGAAGAGGAGAAACGAGCAAAAGATAAGGTATAGAGCTATGTCATCTACTCTTCACTGCTATATTGCACTGCTATTTTGTGATATAGCTTTCTGAGTCATTTGAAGTGTACTATTATGTATATAATTAGCCATTACCAAGGAGGTTGTATTATTCATTTGTTTCCTATTCTAAAAGTTTAATAAATTGTGCTTAATAACATGTTAAATTAATTGTACTAGCCTATTCATGCATTGGTCTGTTATGTTCTATTTTACTATTTGCAGGGGCACTTTTGAAATATTTTGGAACACCCTCTGCCACTAGCCAGGATGAGAAGCCGTCTACTTCTGCCATTATTGAGGCTGAGGAGCCATCTACCTCCTCAGCCTCACATATGTCTCCACAAATGCAGTCTGATCCTGAGGATGAAGACCCATTTGCTTCTACTTCTCCCCGGCAGGACTCTTCAGGTGAGTTTGTGTGAACATATGTCTGTGAGTGTGTGCTGTGTGTGTATGTGTATGTGTGTGCATCCCTGCAAAGCATTTGCAAACAGTTATAAATTATAATGTTATTATCACTGGGTCTGGGTTACTGGGTATGTGTGGTGTTTCACCACCATAATTCCATAACACCACCACCATAACAAAGTGCTGTGAATAATGTTTATCTAACTTAGGTGTGTATACTAATGAGTAATGCTCTTGTTCTTTCTATTAGAAATGCCTGGAGCAGAATCGCCTCCTGAGGATGAGTCTCTGTCCACCGCCCCTGCTAACTGGCCTTCAGTTCTGACTGAGAGAATTCGGACACAACTGGTTTCCAGGGGACCAAGTCAAGTACCATCTGACTTTGTATTCCCTAGAAACGACAGTGACGGAAGAAGTTTCCACCATCAATACTTCAGGAAGTCATTGGTTAGTGGGGAAAATATAACCAGAAGTTGGTTGGTCTATTCCTTAAAAAACAACAGCCTTTTCTGTTTCTGTTGTACATTATTTTCCAAGAGGAAAATAAATTTAACAAGTTTGGGACTCTCGGACTGGAAGCATGCAAGCTCATTGCTCACATCACATGACAACAGTTCAGAACACCTAAATTCTATGAAACTGGAAAGAACTGGCAGTGAGGATGAGAAAGGGGGAGACCATTGACAAGCAGGAGATGGCACTTCTGGAGGCTGAGAAGTTGAGATGGAGCGGTGCTGACACGTCTCACTGCTATTGTGCATTCTCTGGCAGTTAGGAAATTTGGCACTAAGGGACATACAGAAAAATTGTTCTCACCATCAAATGGCAATTTTCTGAAAGAAGTTGAACTGATGGCACAATTTGATCCTATAATGCAAGAGCACATTAACCGTGTCCAAAAAGGGACCTCCAGTCACACCAGCTACCTCGGCCACCACATACAAAACGAACTCATTGATTTGTCGAGCAGCAAGACCATTTCAGCAATGGTGAGCGACATCAAACAATCAAAGTTTTTTTTCAATAATTCTAGATTGCACTCCAGATATCAGCCACACTGAACAGTTGTCAGTTGTGATTCGGTTGTGTCACTGGAGGGGAAGCCCCTATAAAGGAACATTTCATGGGTTTTTTGGAGGCAGAGGAGTCCACTGGTCAACATTTGGCATCTCTGATTCTGAAGAGACTGGAGGAGCTAAAAGTTCCTTTCATGGACTGTAGAGGACAATCATACGACAACGGGGCCAACATGAGGGGAAAAAACAAGGGTGTTCAATCCAGGCTCCTAGAAATTAATCCCAGAGCTCTGTTTGTTCCATGTGGGGCTCATTCTCTGAATTTGCTTGTGGCCGATGCTGCTAAGGGATCTATTGATGCCACAAGTTACTTTGGCATCTTGCAGAAGCTTTACAACTTGTTTTCAGCCTCCACACAACGATGGGCCATTTTGAAAAAACATGTGAACATCACATTGAAGATGTGGTCTGATACAAGGTGGGAAAGCAAGATCAAGAGTGTGGAGCCCCTGAGATATCAGGCAGCTGCAGTGAGAGATGCACTGATCGAGGTGAGGGACCACACCAAAGACTCTGTAATAAAGGTCGAGGCTCAATCTCTGTCAGAGGAGGTTGGGTCATACCGCTTCGCCATTTGTTCAGTGGTGTGGCATGACCTGTTGTGCCAAATTCAGCATGTGAGCAAGCAGATGCAGTCTCCTAGCATGCACGTTGATGTTGCAGTAAATCTCCTAAAAAAACAGAGAGGGTCTCCGCAATTACAGGGCAACAGGTTTTGTGGCTGCACAAATGGCAGCCACAGATATCTGTGAACAAATGAATGTGGAGGCTGTGTTAAAACAAAAACGGCTGAGGTCCACAAAGCGGCACTTCTCCTATGAAGCATCTGATGAGCCCTTGATTGATGCTTTGAAGAAGCTGGAGGTGACATTTTTCAATGCAGTGGTTGATGCTGCAACATCAGCCATTCAGGAAAGATTTTCCACGTTGGAAATTGTGGGAGAGAAGTTTGGAGTGCTGACACATTTCCAAAATCTCACATTTGAGGAGCTGACAGAACAATGTGTGAACCTTAGTACTACACTACACTTTAAGGGACAATCTGACTTGGATGGCAGAGAGCTTGCACAGGAGCTGAAGAACTTGCCTGACTTGCCATCAAAGACCATATCCTTGCTTGAACTGCTGACATTTATCCATGAAAGGGAGCTCTCTGAAATATCCCAAATTTGTGGACTGCTCTCAGAATTGGTCTTACTCTTCCAGTCACTGTTGCTGAAGCAGAGAGGAGCTTTTCAAAGCTGAAGCTCATCAAATCCTACCTGAGGTCAACTATGTCACAGGAACGCCTTACCGGTCTGGCCATCATCAGTATAAATCATACAATTGCTGAGCAGATTTCATATGATGATTTAATTCATGACTTTGCATCAAGGAAGGTAAGAAGAGTCAGGCTTTAGATGGCAGTTGTGCTGTGGTGCAATTTATTTTGTTTCTTGTTCAAAGTGTAGCATAATAATTACCCTCTCTTAAGTGTCTTATTCTATTTATGTGATAGAGCATTTGTACAATTTAGAAATTTGATTCTCTAGTTTATTTATGGCAGTTGTGCAATTTAATTTGTATTTTTCCTGTTCATAGTATCATAATTACATTCTCTTAAGTGAGTTATTCTATTTACGTGATGAAGGATTGTAAAATTCAGAAATTTGAGTCTTTGTTTTGGTTCTGAAGTTCCAACAATTAGTCCATAAAAAGTTATTTTGTGAAAGAGTTATGTCTGTCCTTTATTTTGGGGGGATTCGAATGTGTGTGTGTTGGCGAACAGGGGGGGGGGGCGCTGAAGGTGAGGTTCGCCCAGAGCGTCATGTAAGCTAGGACCGCCACTTGTCGAAATGATATATCGAAAGACTGCGGGTGCCCGTATTGACTCTAATCTAGTACAACAATATGAAAGTGAATGCGAGTACTGGCAAGCAGTATTGAGGAGATGTGTAGATGTTTTAAAGCTACTTTGCGAACGCGGGCTAGCCATTCGAGGTAAGATGAAGTAATTGGATCAGTACACAATGGAAACTATCTTGGGATTCTAGAGCTGCTGAGCACATACGACAGTTTCTTGGCAGCACATATCAAGAAACACGCAAACAAAGGTAGTGGTCATACTTCCTACTTGTCCCATGTCATTTCTGAGGAAGTCATTGGAATAATGGCAGAAAAGGTTATGTCCTCAATAACAGATGAAGTAAAACAGCAAAGTACTTCTCAATTTCTGTTGACTCCACACCTGATATTTCACACATGGATCAACTTACTTTTACAATCCGCTATGTACTGCCTACTACAGGTCCAGTTGAAAGGTGTTTGCAGTTTATTCCCATGCTAAGCCACACTGGCAGAGATATTGCTAAAACTGTTCTTGATTTTCTTAAAGAGAAGAACATTCCAGTTATCGACTGCCGAGGACAGTCCTATGACATGCCAGCAACATGTCTGGTAAATATCTGGGGACCCAACAGATAATCAAGAATGAGTGTAGTGAAGCTGAGTACATACCATGTATGGCTCATTCCTTAAACTTGGTGGCTAAGTGTGCTGCAGAAAGCTGTCCTGCTGCAGTGTCATTGTTTGCTCTGGTACAAAATATGTACTCCTTTCTTGTTGCATCTACTTATCGTTGGAGGAGACACCGTGATACTAGACTAATAAAGATAAGAAGTTGAAAGTTGATAAAATACTTTCAGACACTCGTTGGTCAGCACGAGCAGATGCTGTAGCTGCTCTCAGTAGAGCACACAAAGAAAACATCATTGTTCTGGAAGATTATTCTCAGATCAGAATCAGCCAGCTGAAACAAGAGCTGAAGCAAGTGGTCTTCTCAAGGTTTGAAAAAACTTGAAACAGTGATTCTTCTTGAAGTTTGGGATACAGTATTGGAAAGGTTTCAGAGTAGCAGTATCCAGCTGCAAAAATCTGGGCTCTCCCTCAACACAGCTGTCACACTGCTAGAGTCTCTTTTACAATTTGCTAAAGACCTGAGATCCCAGTTCGATGACTTTGAAGCAAAAGCTATGGCTAAGTGTGATCCCTGTGATGTGACGAGTAATGATGCATACTACGCCGACACGCAGCGTATTAGGAAGCGCAAGCGTCACCACGATGAACTAGACTCCGCGGAGGATGTTATGCTGACTGACAGGGAGAGACAAGTTTAGAGTGACTGCATTCTTGCCCATCATTGACAAGCTCTGTGCTGCCCTACAACAACGCATTGCTGCTTACAGCGACCTTCGAGAGAAATTTGGGTTTTTTATCAGAAATCTCAAACAAAACGAACACTGAGCTTAAAGCATCTGCTGAAAAGCTTGTGTCTTCATATCCTAAGGACTTGGAGGCTGGATTGGAGTCGGAGCTTTTGCAGTTTGCACACCTTATGAAATCCATTCCAAGAGATTCACCTGAAAGTGCTCCTTCATCAGGTGGTGCAAAGGCTGCAAAAAGTCCTGAACTAGAAATGTATGAGATAATTCACAGACATGACATGGTAGAAACATTTGCTAATGTTGAAATTGTATTACGACTCTATCTCTGCATGTTTGTCACAAACTGCACTGGGGAGCGATCATTCTCCAAGATGAAACTAGTCAAGAATTATCTAAGAAACACCATGGGGCAGGACCGTTTGTCTTCACTCACCCTGTTGAGCATTGAGCATGAGAAATTAAGGTGCTTGATTTTACTGATGTCATCAAACAGTTTGCAAGTAAGAAGGCTAGAAAAAAAATATTTTTTGACTGAGAAATAGTTAAGTGTACCGTACAAATTGCCTGCAATAAACAAAACCCACTCATTGCATCATTTGCATGTCAGTCAAGTGGTATTCTCTTTAGTTAATGGTGTATTATTATAGTTATTTTTTTGTTAATGGTGTATTATTATAGTTATTTTTTATTGTTAAGCTTCAAAAAACAAATGTGTAATGTTCAACTATGAAATGGTCATTTGGCTAATTAATTATATTATCAATAAATTGAATATTGTTTAAAAAGTAAATTTATTTTAACGCTTCGCTCGCCCATTGATTTGAGGGCCCCGTAAGGTCACCACTGGGGGATGGGGGTGTAAATCTTCATTTCAGTTAATTAAGCTAGCTTTGCGTAGTTTGGGGCCCCGCACTCCAACCGGCCTAGGGCCCCGCGCACCTTAAATCCGCCACTGGTGACTACCCGTAATGACAAATGAATACCCAGCCAAATCAAAAGTGAAATCAGTGCGAACATTTTTTTCAAGTGACATTTTAACAAACTGTATTTAACATTCAGTTTTCTTCTGCATAAGGAAAGGAACCAAATTTGAAAATTTTTGCCACATGGATCGGTTTCATCCAACGGTCCAAACTGTAGCCAGCAACTCCCTCCGCCTTCAAGGAGACAAACCCCGGCTCTCATTCTCCCTGGCTAGCGGTTGAGCCACCCTCACAAGTGGTAACTATATATATATATATATATATATATATATATATGATGATAAAACCACGAAGGAAAGGAACACAGAATGGTGCTCAAGCGCTTTTGTCTAATGACATCCTCAGGAACACTGAAGTACATAGAGGTTACAGCCTATATATAGGTTACAAAAAAAACAAAAACATATATATATATATATATATATATATATACAATAAACGGAGAAATGAAATTTAAAAAAAAAAAATTATTCAAAATTAAAAGATTGTGGGAGGGGCATACAACTTTGTAAGGAAACACTATCGATTTTTAGCACAAGATCAAACTACCGATTTTTAGCACAGATTAAATTAATTGTTTTCCAACCAATGTTATAAAAAAAAATAAAAAAAAAAAAAAAAATTATACTGGAAATCTGCCCGGTTTTATCACTCTACCCATCTTGTATATAAAATAAATTGAAAAATAAAAGTTATTAGAGTGGCATACAAGTTTACCAAAGAGTTAGCGTTCTACCCTTCTTATCTAAATCTTTTCTGAAGGAATTCAAAACAACAGGATCGAGTTGAAAAAGACCTTTGCTTATGTTGAAGTTATTTGAAAGTTGGATAATGGCAGACTCAGAATATTTCTATTAACAATGTTTGCTAGAGTGAAATAAAACTGAAGCATTATTCCAATCAATACAGTGGGATAACTCTGACAAATGGACAAAAAGGGCACTGGACGACTGTCCTGTTCTAACGGAATATTTTTTTTTTATTTATTTATTTTTTTTTATAACATTGGTTGGAAACAATTAATTTAATCTTGTGCTAAAAATCGGTAGTTTGATCTTGTGCTAAAAATCGATAGTGTTTCCTTAACAAAGTTGTATGCCCCTCCCACAATCTTTTAATTTTTAATATTTTTTATTTTTTTTTAATTTCATTTCTCCGTTTATTGTATATATATATATATATATATATATATATATATATATGTATTTTTTTTTTTGTAACCTATATATAGGCTGTAACTCTCTATGTACTTCAGTGTTCCTGAGGATCATTAGACGAAAGCGCTTGAGCACCATTCTGTGTTTCCTTTCCTTCGTGGTTTTATTCATCATAAATATTTTTCACGTGTTACTTTTGTGAAATAATTTTCATATATATATATATATATATATATATATTATATATATATATATATATATACGTGTGTAATATATATATATATATATATATAATATATATACACAGGGCCGGATCTAGAAGTTGCGAGGCCCCTAGGCAGATCTAGAAATTGCGAGGCACTAGGCCTATATATATGAAATATGGACTTAATTATCGGTACTATACCAGCAATATTAGAATCCCGCATAGACAGAACTTATGCCAGCACTTAAAAATTAAACCAAACCAAATAATCACGCATGGAATTGTATAAGAAATATAAATAAACCATACAAATAAGTATAAATTATAATATGAATCAAGATTTGTATCGAAAATATAAGACAATGATTTCTAAGATTTATATAATATTATAGGTAATGACTTCCCATAGTATACAAACGTTTTTCATATGTGATGTATAAGAGATGTTGACATTTCATTTTTTATAATAGTGAGCGATCGACTTATCAGGGCTAAATATTAATGCTTTAATATTTGGTTCAGATGCTCCTTGAATATTACAGCAATGCTTTTCTACTTTTCTTCGAGCTAACTCTTCAATTAATTGAGATAATCTAATGAATTTGTTATATCGTTTTCTATTGATAACATAGCTAATGATTGCCATCTCGCTTGAGACATGGTGGAACGCAAATATGTTTTAATAAGTTTGAGACGCGAGAAACTTCTTTCAGCCGAAGCAACAGTAACTGGGATGGTTAATACTATTCGAAGTGCAACATAAACATTAGGATAAATCTCACTTAGTTGTTTTGCACTATATAACAGGGCATTTCCGAGATCTGTTTTCTCAGGTATAAACCTGCAAAGTACTTTAAGTTCTTCATAGAGTTCTAAATCACTAATATCACTTGAACAGAACGCGCAAACGGCTTGAGCGAGGCCCCCTTTGGCGCGAGGCCCTAGGCGATCGCCTAGTTCGCCTATAACTAAATCCGGCCTGTATATATATATATATATATATCAACGTAAAGAACGACGCTTGTATAGGAGAACATTCCGCGCAAGATGAGGAGGGAGAACGAACAAATGAAAAAATGAGGTAACCACCCGGGAATCGAACCCGGGATCTTCCGATTGCCGGTCAGATATGATAACCACTACACCATGGTTCTCACTCGATCAGAAGTCGTAAATTCTCTTACATACGCGCAGAAACCAATGCCCCGAGGGGGGCACCTCCCGCATGCCGCACCTATATATACATTTCAACTGCAAAGAACACGCAGTATAATTAACGTAAAGAACGACGCTTGTATAGGAGAACATTCCGCGCAAGATGAGGAGGGAGAACGAACAAATGAAAAATGAGGTAACCACCCTGCGCGTATGTAGGAGAATTACGACTTCTGATCGAGTGAGGACCATGTGTAGTGGTTATCATATCTGACCGGCAATCGAAGATCCCGGGTTCGATTCCCAGGTGGTTACCTCATTTTTTCATTTGTTCGTTCTCCCTCCTCATCTTGCGCGGAATGTTCTCCTATACAAGCGTCGTTCTTTACGTTAATTATACTGCGTGTTCTTTGCAGTTGAAATGTGTATATATATATATGTGTGTGTGTGTGTGTTTGTTTTCAGATTAAGGTAACATGTTCTGTCTTATTGGATTTTCATATTCGAATGTGAAATGACTGAAACTTTGAGAGAAAGTTTTATAAATAATAATAATAATAATAATAATAACATCCCTGGATAATACGCTAATGAAAACTGTTTATTGATAAAGTAAATCTTTCAATAATTTCAACATGGAAATTATATATTTTGGGAATATTTATTTTTATTTTCCATTAATTTGGCCTTTAAGCTTTTGACTTCATTTGGCTTTATTTGGCTTTCAGATCAATTAAAAGAAAACACATATCATTTTATAACCAGTTGAATACACGAAAGACCTTGGAATCATTTTTTCTTTTTCCTTGTGGATTTGCATCATTCATTCATTTCGCGCGTTTAAGTGTGAAATTCATCCCACATACTGTGTATACAAAGTATGAAGCTTTAAATAGCTTTGAAAATATAAAGAATTAATAGTTAAAATATGAGAAATGATGTAATGCAGTCAAAATAACAATAATAAAAACTGTTTATCAGTATTTGTTTATTGACAGAGATTTCATTTGATTTTTAAAAGCAGTTTCATGAACACATTTTAAGATTAATGCTTAAAGCGTTTCCTAATTTCAGTCCAACAAAATAATTGATTTTTCAGACGATTTGCCGAGTTTTAGCACAACAGTCGTATAAGGGTGAATGTCCAGAACTTAAGTAAATGATATAATAATTATGAAAAATAATATTCTGATAATATTTTTTATCTTTAACATTTTTAACCCTTATGAACATACAAATATGGGTCAGTTAATATTCTTGTTGCTCCTCTTTTAAATAATGAAGATATTATTCAAGATATTGAGAGGCACAGTTTATTCATGAAGGTATACAATACATGTGAGGAAGAATGAGAGTTTGATAGGAAGTTGTGATATGTTGTTGTTGTCTAATTGAATAGAATAACCTTTAGTGATGAGATAAATACAGTTTTACAATTTTTTGGTTTTGTTTTAACATAAATAATTGTGAAATTGAACTAGTTATTTTATTTAATTTGGCCCTTAAGATTTAGGCTTTACTGGGCTCTTAATTGAAAATAAAACAGATTATTATTAATAATACATAAATCGTGAATAAGAATTATTAATTAGAGCATTATTAATCTTAAATTATTATTATTATAGATATAAAACAAATACAAAGTCATTATTGAAGGTTTGATACCAATAATATACGAAGAAACCAATATTAGACATGAGAGATGAACAATAACAAGTAATGTACATTTAATCCCAGATTATGCACGAGAAATGAATAAGTAATAGAGTAAGCTAACCCTAATATACTTGTCGATGGAATGTCGAGTCAATCTGATGTAATCCCGCATTACTATTTTTAGTGTCAAGCATTAATTCAAGAAATTTCATAACTTTACGTGTTTTATAGCAATTAAATCGACATTCACTGCATGCAAAATGTCTGTTGATAAAAATTAGGAATGTCGTTTCACTTATATTTAAAAAACGTTTTGTTTCGTGATAAGTTAATATTTTCGGTAATTTCTCCATTTCATTTGTTATTTCTTTAAAGATATTTTAAAAATTGAAATTTAATGGCAAAATAAATAGTTAGTGAGGTTGCGTACTCTGTTATATGAGGCCCTCCAAGGAAGAAGTAGCTAAACGACAAAAGTAAAAAAGCCAGAAAACCTTGTATGCATCACTTTTGTTTCACTCAAGCAACATTGTTAATAGAAATATTCTTAACTCTGCCATTATTCAACTTACAAACAATTTCAACATTAGCCAGGGTCTTTTTTCGCTTGATCCTCTTGTTTTGAATTCGTTCAGAATGGATTTAGACAAGAAGGGCAAAGTGCTAATACTCTGATAGCTTTTCCATATAAATTTGTATGCTTCTTCTACAATTTGCACTAATATTATCTTTCTTTTCTTTTTTTTTTATTAATTTCAGTGTTCCTGAGGATGTCATTATACGAAAGCGCTTGAACACTATTTCGTGTTTACTTTTTCCTTCGTGGATATTTTCATCATATACTTATTCCAAAGTAAATGTTTATTGAAATTTAGTCACAAATTAAGAAATTACAATGTACATGATACTAGAACAATATAAAGCATGATTAGAGCAAGTGTTCGAAATGCTGACCACGTTCTTGAATGCATTTAGAAAATCTGTCTACCACAGAATAGCCCACACTTCGACACAAATCTTCGTTGATTTCTGCGCAAGAATTCACAATTCTCGTAGTGAGCTGCTGAATGGTCCTTGGTTTTTCAGCATAGACTGAATTCTTCAGCACACCCCAAAGAAAAAAGTCTGGAGGTGTAAGGTCAGGAGATCGAGGAGGATAATCTATGGGACCACGGCGTCCAACCCATCTCTGAGGGAAGTGCTCATCGAGCCAATCGCGGGCAGGGTGGCTGTAATGGGGTGGTGTTCCGTCTTGTTGGAACCACATCTCACGAATGTGTGGCCAGGTTGCCACTTTTGGAAGGAAATTATTGTTGAGCATCGCCACGTAGTTGGCGCCTGTCACAGTTTTTTCAAAAAAGAACGGACCGACCAGACCAGAAGCACAGATCCCAATCCAAACCGTGACACCGATGGTGTTGACTTCCTTCTCGAGGATTAGGTGAGGATTTTCACTTGCCCAGTAGACAGAATTATGTCGGTTGACGTGGCCATTTAATTTAAAAAATGCTTCATCACTCCAGATGATCTTTTCAGGAAAGGTGGCGTCCATTGCACAGAGTTGTCGAAAGATCTCACAAAACTCCACGCGACGGTCAAGATCATCTTCGTTCAGTGCATGGAGCAAGTGTGGACGATATGGCCTCAAGTGGGCATCGTGTAGCATTCTTATAATTGATCTTTGTGAGATGCCAAGTTCTTGCTCAGCTCGTCTGGTGGACTTCCGTGGACTACGAGCGAAAGCAACTTCAACAATCTGCTTGTTTTCGTCGGTACAGACAGACCTTGGTCGTCCTGGTCTTGGAAGATCTTCACATGAACCTGTTGATTCAAAGCGTTGAATGAGGCTGGCTACCGTGTCTCTTTTTATTGAACGATCAAATCTTTCTTTAAATCGGCGGCATGTCTCGCTCTTGTTGTCCGTTCGGTAAAATTTTTTACAATGAAGACACGTTCTTCCATTGTAAAGCGTTGGTTGCTCGCCTTTGCCATAATTGGGGCTTTCAAAATTGACCGAAATAAGATGTGTTCACAACCACCAGCTGCGACAAACTGAATTAAACGGTTAGCCTAGCTAGGCTACCCGTTTAGCCTAGGCTATCGGGTGTTACGTAATCGATGCAATTATCGCTAGAAACTTCCAAAGCTGAAACATCAAAAAGCTGCCCGGTTACTTCTGCCTCACCCTGTACTACTATATAATTTTATTTTGATGGTAATATAACATGAATTCATAATTAACATGAAAGAATTTTATATAAGCGTAGGAAAAGAATGTTAAATATCGACGCCAAAACAATTATACATTACTATGCAGGGGCGGACTGACAGCAACCTGGGCCCTCGGGCATAATGAGGTCCTGGGCCCCTTGAAATCCGATTTTTTTTCATATTACAGTTCGATTAGACACTTGACCCAATTGAGAACACTCTCACTGGTTTATGATGACTGCGGGCCGGGGACGCCGGGGAAGCGGGGAAGCCGGGCCCCTTAATGGCCCGAGATCTCGGTCCATGCCCGATTGCCTGACGGCTCAGTCCGCCCCTGTTACTATGTATTTAATATGTAATCCACGAAGTTTATATGCATGTATGTTATTATTGTATGCAACAAAGCACGTAAATGTGTAAAAAGACGTAATCAGTATATAAATCAGTGTTTCAAATTAATTTTTATAGCTTATAGTGAATTTCATTCCAAAGTACATCATTTTAATTATGCAAAGATTTGCGAAAGTTTTAAAATATATATTCATTTAATAATAATAATAATAATAATAATAATAGGTCTAATTATAAGCAGAAGAGAAGCAGGAAGATCCCTGATTAAATCTTACAACTATCATACTAAGATTATTTCTGGATGGAATGATATTATTGCCCCCACCCCTGAAGAGGGAATCGAAAGACGCCTATGATTTGTGGTGCTTTCATGGTAGACCCAGATTAGGACCAGTATACATGAATATGTATAGAAGTAGGGGTCAGTATAAGGCGGCCATAAGGCGATGTAAACAGGAAGAAGAGTCTATTCGAGCATCAAAAGCCTGTGAAGCTCGCATAAATAACGATAATAACAAATTTTGGAAATTTGTTACGAATCAAACGGGTGTCAAAAGTGTCCTCCCTCCGACAATTGATGCGTTTCGGGGGAGGAAGAAATTGCAAAGCTGTGGAAAAAACATTACTCTAACATTCTTAACAGTGTGAGTAGGGATAACCTTAAGATAGATTGCAGCGAAACGCCTGTGGGAGGGACAAGGGAAAATACTTTGATATCAGTTCCTGAAGTAAAGAGGTTAATTAAAGAGTTAAAGACTGGTTCTGCGTCAGGGGTAGATGACTTATCGAATGAGCACTTAAAATATGCCAATGACGTAGTATGTCTGCATATATCATTGCTCCTATCAGCCATGCTTGCTCATAGCTATATCCCTGCAGAGTTCATGAGGGTATATATCTTGCCCCTGATCAAAAATAAGTACGGAGACATTCTGTCCAGCAATAATTACAGGCCTATTGCTGTCGCTTCCTGCTTCTCGAAACTACTAGAAAAACTCTTGTTACTCAACTGACCTGTGTATCTATGTACTTAAAGAAACAATATCTAAATAAGCACACCAGACAAAAAATTAGTCACCCCTCTCAGAATGTACCTAATAACGTGTGACGGCGCCTCTGGCCTTGATAACCGCACGAATCCGGCGAGGCAGAGACTCTACGAGGTTGTGCATGTACTGAACATCGATTTGCTGCCACTCGTTCATCAGCCGGTCCCGAAGTTCCGCCAGAGTCCGTGGGTGTCTATTCCTGCGCTTCACTTTCTGTTTCCAGCCTGAACAACACCTTCGACGCATTCAGGATTAAAGGCTTCATTGGACCTGCGATGTACTCGTCGCCTCCCATCATTGGAGAACAAACAAAAACGGGACTCATCGGACCAAATTACACGTTTCCAATCTGCCGCAGTCCAGTTTTTGTGCCTCTGAGCCCATTTATAACGTGCCAATTTGTGACTTGCTGTTAACAGCGGCCTCTTCCGTGGTACCCTGCTCCAGATGTCCATCGCACGCAGTTCTCGTCGCAATGTCCGTTCGGAAATTGGTCGCTGGAGAACCTCATTGGTTTCTTGGAGCAATTGTTCTCTGGTTTGAAAACGATTTGCAGTTACTAGACGAGAAACATGGCGGCGGCCCCTATTGTCGAGAATTGTTTTCCGGCCACAGTTACGCCGTCGATTGTCAGTTGATTGCGAACTACACCACTCTTTGTAAACTCGCTGGACAGTACGCGTTGACACACCAAGAAATTGGGCTACTTCAGACATTTTGTGTCCGTGGGCTCTGCCAAACACGATGGCTCCTTTTTGCCACTGAGTAACGTCTGCCTCACGACCCATTTTGCAGACTATATCCAACACACACTTTGTTCTTCACCACCTCACGAAACAGATCTGATCCTGTGTGCTACGTTACCGCTACTTGTCACTTACCAATGTTACATCAGCGCCCTCTGTGTGACCTTGAACTTCCTACTATCGGCGCTATTAGGGGTGACTAATTTTTTGTCCGGTGTGCTTATATTGAGAGTAATTCAACTATTGTAATGATAATAAAAACCCACTCTAATAGCCAGAGTATATTTCCACAACAGTTTCGATGCCCACTAGCATCCTTTTCGGGTGGATACAGAAAAACGAATGAACCAAAAACAAGAGGGAAAACAGTCCAGGGACAATTAAGAAATTCGCACCTAGGTTGGATCCCGTTCTCCCGACACCGGAAGGGCATTTTATTAAAGGGTCCCGCTTATAAGTACATTCGCACAAATTAAAACTATCTTCTTGTTCTATACATACAGATTCTACTATTTTTTTACATAATTATTACATTTATTATTACATTTATTACATTTATTATTGCATTATAAAGTAAAAGTTGTGATTTAGTATACGTAGGAGAAACTGGAAGAAATATCGAAACCCGTATTAAAGAACATAAATATGCCTTCAGAAGTTGTAATACTAATAATGCCATTTTTATCACGCCAGCCAAAATGATCATGCTATAGATTGGGAATCAAGTAAGTTACTTTATAAATGCAATAATTATGTCAAACGAAAAATAATAGAATCTGTATGGATAGAACAAGTGGATAATTTTAATTTGTGCGAAGGTACTTATAAGCTGGACCCTCAAATCAGTCTAATGAGATTCTTGGTCAAAAAATCCCTTACGGCGTCAAGAGAACGGGTTCTAACCTAAGTGTGAATTTCTTAAAGGTCTCTGGATTGTTTCCTTACTCGCTTTTGGTTCATTCGTTTTTTCGTTAAATGTAAATGGATTAATAAACGTAATAGTAATAAATGTAAATGTAATAATAAAAGTAATAAATGTGGAAATAAATGTAAATGCAATAATAATAAATGTAATAATAAAGGAAATAAAATAAATGTAATTATGAGTGTAAAGGTAATAATAATAAATGTTAAAAACGTAAATGTAATAATAAATGCAATAATAAATGCAGTAATTATGTCAAAATAATAAAATCTCTATGTATAGAACAAGAAGATAGTTTTAATTTGTATGAATGTACTTATAAGCGGACCCTTTAATAAAAATGCCCTTCCGGTGTCGGGAAAACGGGATTTAACCTAGGTGCGAATTTCTTAATGGTCTCTGGATTGTTTCCTTGACGCCTTTTTTATTCGTTTTTCGGTTTATAATTTCTGTATAATAATCAACAATGTAATACTCAATGTAATAATAAATTTATAATTTCTGTATAATAAACAACAATGTAATAATCAATGTAATAATAAATTTATAATTTCTGTAATAAATAATAATGCAATAATAAATGTAATAATAAATGTAATAATTATGTAAAAAAATAATAGAATCTGTATGTATAGAAAAAGAAGATAGTTTTAATTTGTGCGAATGTACTTATAAGCGGGACACTTTAATAAAATGCCCTTCCGGTGTCGGGAGAGCGGGATCTAACCTAGGTGCGAATTTCTTAATGGTCCCTGGACTGTTTTCCCTCTTGTTTTTGGTTCATTCGTTTTTCTGTATCCACCCGAAGAGGATGCCAGTGGGCATCGAAACTATTGTGGAAATAAACTCTGTCTATTAGAGTGGGTTTTTATTATCATATTTTGACCTTCACGTAGAAAAGTGAAGTTTTTTGCACTTATCATGAATTCAACTATTTATAGCTGTTTCCTAGATATTAGTAAAGCATATGATAGGGTGAACTACAATATTTTATTTGAAAAACTAGAAGACAGGAAGGTTCCCATGTACATATTAAATGTATTGAAATTTTAGTATTCCCACCAATCTTTCACCTTTAGGTGGAGCAATGTACTATGCGAGTGTTTTGGTTCCTCTTGCAGGGTGAGACAAGGCTCCTTGCTCTCCCCTATGCTGTTTAATGTGTATATTGACGGATTAATTGCTTCACTTAATGAGGCAACAGTGGGATGTTGTATAGATAACACAACGATAAATAACTTAGTTTATGCCGATGATATGGTGTTAATAAGTCCCTCTGTTAAAGGTCTGGATCGGCTACTAAAAGTATGCGAAGTGTATTCGCAGAAACATGATATTCTTTTTGATGTTAAAAAAACTAAGGTTATGCAATTTCATCCTAAAAGCTGTAATCAGCCAGCTGATATAAAGTTTAAAATGAATGGTGAAGTAATTGAGGAAGTACAAGAGTTTAAGTATTTGGGTCAAACTATTACCAGCTCCTTGAGTGATGACTGTTATTTTATTTATTTGTCGGGTTCGAAATCCCAGCTGAGCCGTGAACGGCCAAATTCTAAAGGGCAAGTTCTACCTAAAGCCCAAGTTAAGCTAAATTAAAACTTACGGATTTGAGATCCTATTAGGTCCTACCTCAGGGTAACCTCAGGGTTGCTGACTCGATGCGGGCCTACCTTAGACCTTAAATTACATGAACTTAAAAGGTAAACAAAAGGGTACTATTTGTGGTCTTCTTTCTGAACCTTGCAAAACAACGCAACCTGGACTATTGCACGATGCAACAATCATGTATCTAAACAACCAAACTGAATTGCAAGAGAGCTCTCTATCAAACCACACCTTTACGTACGACCTTCCACAAACGAGTAGAAAGGACGCGCAGCGTCCCAAAATGATGCCAACAATGTGACCAAACAACGATGCCACAAGAGCTCAAAAATGCTAGTTCTAAATTAATTTAATTTTTCACTAACCTTACAATTATGAGATGGATATATATACACACCTTAACTTAATATATATACAAGCAATGCTGCATCAATCAGCTTAGTCATCGTATCGCCTTGGGACAACAATGGTTCTTCCTCTTCTAGATTTTCTAACACTCCCCACCGAAGAGGCATTGTTGTCATTACCTTCTGCAAGGTTAGCCAAGCCTTCTTCATGAGGCTGTAACTCAAATGTTTCATCTTGACTATCTGTGTTTTTGCTGATTTCTAAAGCATAGAGTTTTTGTATAGGTCTCTTTAACTTTCCTCCTGAAGTCTTTACCAGTGCAGACCTAACTAAATTGTCTTTGCCAACAAGCAACTCTTCAATTATGCCAAGCTTCCAGCATTGCCTTGGTCTTTCATCCCCAATCATTACCACTTCTCCCACCTTGATACAATTTGCATTGGAGCCCTTTACCTTGCCTGATGGGTAATAATTGAGTTCTGGCAAGTATTCCATCTGCCACCTCTTCCATAACTGATCTTGTAGCTCTTCAAGGTACCTGAACCGTCTGGTTAACTCTCCTTGAGTGCTCTGGATGGGCTGCAAGTCTTCTGGCACACTGGGGTTTGATGTTAATCGTTTACCACAAAGAAAATGATTTGGTGTCAATGGCTCTGCATCCTGCCTACTGTTGTAAACAAAAGTGATAGGCCTACTGTTCACCATTGCTTCTACTTCACATAAAACAGTAGAGAATTCTTCTTTGCTCAAATGAGCATTAGCTAAAGTTTCTTTAATGGACACTTTACACTTCTCACTAGCCTTTCCCAAAATCCTCCCCACCATGGTGCTCTCTCAACAATAAACTCCCACTGTACCCCTTGGTGTGAAAAGTAGATTGGAATCCTTCCTCTTTTAGCAAGGACCAAATTTCTTGGAGTTCCTTTGCAGCCTTTTTGAAGGTTTTTGCATTATCCGATATGATTTTATTTGGGAAACCCCTTCTGTTCACAAACCTTTTAAAGGCCAAAAGAAATACATCACTACTTAAGTTGCTTACCAACTCCAAATGGATTGCTCTGGTGGTAGCACAGGTGAAAAGACATATATAACCTTTGTTAGACTCCCCTCGCTCATACACATAGACTGGCCCTGCAAAGTCTACTCCCACTACATCAAATGGGGCAGTATAGACACACCGTTCTCTTGGAAGTGGAGCCACCTTTTCATAATAAGGCTTTGCACTCCAACGCTTGCAAACCACACATTTATGCAAGACCTTTTTCACTACTTGTCTAATTTTGAGAATCCAAAATTGTTGTCTAATCTCTATTATCACTTCTCTAACTCCAGCATGTAACAGCTTATGATGAGTATCCAGGATCAAAAGGTCCACAAAGTGCCCCCCAGAAGGTAGCAAAATTGGATGTCTTTTCTCCTCTGGAATCCCAGAAAACTGTAGTCTACCTCCTACTCTCATAAATCCTGATCCAAAAACACATCCAAACCCTTGAGCGCAGAATGTGTTGGTAGAACCTGTAATGGATGGCTGGTGAGCAATTCCCGCTCTTCACCAAATTTTTCCTTCTGCGCATATACCACCCAGTATTTCCTGGCTTGCCGAATCTCATTACTGTTCAGAATTCCTTCCCTTCTTGTTTCTCCCTTAATGTTGTTGGTAAATCTATATATCCATGCTGTCACTCTTAACAATCTTTTCAGACTGCTAATGTCCTCAAGCCTCAATATGGGGTCCTGCTGCATAACTTGACAACTGTTCACAGCGCATTTTCTCACCTCACTCACCCATGCTTCTTCAGCCTGGCATTCTCCTACAATAGGCTGATTAGAAGGCCAGTTTTCACTTCCAAGTTTTAGCCACTCTGGCCCATTCCACCACAAACTTGATTGTGAAAGATCTTTCACCGAAATTCCTCGTGTTGGTAAATCAGCGGGGTTTTGGATGCCTGGACAATGCTTCCATTGCTTGGGATCTGTGTGCGCTTGAATTTCCTCCACCCTATTGGCAACAAATGGTTTCCATTTCCTTGCCTGACTTCTTAACCAGTGCCAAACTATAGTGGAGTCTGTCCAATAATAGCTTGGAATTTCATAGAGGGCCAAAGACTTTCGCACTGTAATTGCAAGCCGACTAGCAATAACGGCACCCATCAATTCCAACCTTGGAACAGAAAGCCTTTTCAAAGGTGCTACTCTACTCTTTGCAGCAACCAACCTGCAACTTACTTCTTCTTGCAATGCGCCTCTTATATAAATACAAGTTGCATAGGCTTCCTCACTTGCATCACAAAAGATGTGCAGCTCCAAATTGTCTGGACTATTGTTCAACTCTCCAAAGTACCATCTTGGGATTTCAATGTCTCCAAGATGTGCCAATTCTTTGAACCAATATTTCCACCTTACCACCATATGATCAGGTAACTCTTGGTCCCAACCAAGTCCAATTTCCCAGAGGCTCTGAAACCAAATTTTTGACTTTATCACAAATGGAGCCAGGAATCCAAGAGGATCAAAGACCTTCGAAGCCAAACTAAGAGCTGTACGTTTTTCCACCTTGTCTCATTCTCGGCCAGCTCTACTAAAGATTTCCCATTGAAGGTAAACAAATCATCATCTTGCTGCCAAACGATGCCTAGCACCTTTGCGTCTATTGCCCACAACTCCTTAATACCAGAATCCTCAATACTTTCTGCTGCATCAGGTACTACAGAGGAATGACTCATAAACTCTTGTAATTGCGAATGATTGGTCTGCCATTTTCTGAGCTCCATGCCAGCCTCCCTCATTATAGCTCTAGCCTCCATGAATATCTGTTTAGCCATTTCTGTATTATCCACGGAACATAGCAAATCATCAACATAAAAATTTTTCCTTATGTGTTCAATAGTGTTAGGATAGACTTCAGAATATTTCTTAAAATGGTACTGCATAGTAGCTGCCAACAGAAATGGACTAGAGCTGAGGCCAAACAACACTGACTTCATTCTATATGCTTGAACCTTAGGTTCATTTTCCAACAAGTCTTTCGTATCCACCCACAGATACCTTACTGCATCTCTGTCCTCTGGTTTTAACTTTATCCGCAAAAAGCTTGCTTCACATCTGCAGTCAATGCTACTCTACCAAACCTGAATCTCAGTAACAAGGAAAATAAATCTGCATTTAAATTTGGCCCAGCATCCAAACAGTCATTCAAGGACACACCACCTTTGTCCTTGGCTGAGCCATCAAAAACTACCCTCAGTTTGGTGGTAGTTTTGTCTCGCCGTACCACTGCATGGTGTGGCAGATAATGTGCCTCCTGGCTCACCAGCTCACCTTGCACCCTTTCAGCATAGCCCTCCCTTACATAACTTAGGATGGCCTCATCGTATTCAATTAACAACTCCTCATTTTTTCTTAGCCTGTACAATGAAGTCTCCAACCTCCGATTAGCTAGCTGAAGGTTTGAACCGGGTTTGCAAGAATCCTTCCATGGTAGGCCAACTTCATAGCAACCATCTCTAAACCCAATCCCTTTTTCAAAGTGCTCTAAAACATCATTGTTCACTGTACTTGCCTGGTTGTCCTTTATACCAATAGATTCAAGTTCCCAAAATGCTTTCAAATGCCTTTCCAGACCATGGCTGTTCTCCTCAATCTTAACAAAGAGAGCCTTAACTTCCATTTCATTGCAATAACTACCATGTAGCATCCAGCCTAGCTTACTTTCAATAGCTACTGGGCCTTGAGATGTACGGACAATATTACCAGTGATGAAGTCCCAATAATAGTCAGCTCCAATCAAAAGACTAATATCTTCTGTTCCCTCAAACTTATTATTGCCCAAATTAATTCCTTTAACTTGCAATTCTTGGACACATGCCATATCTAAACAAGTAGTGACTGGAGCACAAAGTTCCTCAATCTCTACAGCTTGGACCTTGATAGTGGGACTTTGCGGTAACAACCCTTTAACCAGAACTTCTACCTTCTTAAATTTGGTTCGGTTTTGAACGGAACCCCCAAACCCAGAAATTCTTAAATTTTCCCTCTTAAGTTCTTTAAACTTCAATTTTCTGGAAATTCTGGTCTTAATAAAACTACACTGGCTACCACTATCAAACAACACTCTTACAGTAGCTTCTCCCTCATTCCCAATTAATAAGGCTGCAGTTGTTTGCAATAATCCCCCTTTACTTTTACTCCCTTGCATAGCAGTGGCATGTGCCACTGATGTCTCTACTTCTGGGGTAGGCCTACTAAGAGTGTTTTCACACAATAATGGCTGATGCCTACCATGACATTTTTGCACAAAATTTTAAACTTACAAAACCTTGCTCTATGACCTTTCAAAAAACATTTAAAACATGCTGTGGACTTAGTACCCTGTCCTTTCTCTCCTCAAAGGGTAAGGCCTCAGCCACCTCACATTTATATGACTTGTGGTTGCCTTCGCAAAATATACATTCCTTGATTCCCTTTAATTTTTCTCAGAGGAGGCATGTAGAGCTGACACTGTACCTGGGCTATTCCTTTTTGTGGAAACTTTGGTGCTGTGCCTGCCTTGTCCTCTTGTTTACCATCCACTGTGCAAACTCAACTCCCTCTCGTCTTGCTAATTCTGTGCCTAAAAGACTTAACATCTGCTGAAGGGGGATGTACACATGTTCTGCAGAGTGTCCCCTACTTAATTCAAGCAAAATTGAGCTAGGCAATTTAGACTCCAGTGTAGGAACCAACATTATACCATACTTTTCCATTCCTACACCCAAGTTGTCCAGAGACCTAGTTCTAATTTCAAATTCATCATAAACTGCCGTAACTCCTTGACACTATTAGATTATTAACAGGAGGTATAGTAAAAGTGCACGGAGGTGGCTTTTAATTAAGATCTCTGGCTTACCAAACCGTTTCTTTAATATATCCCAAGCCACATTATAATTAGCCTCTGTTAATGCTAATCCTGCTATAGTCTTTGCTGCCTCCCCTTCCAAGAGGGACCGCAAATAATTAAACTTCTCCACGGCACTTAACACTTGACTAGAATGAACTGCTGATTGAAAACTGTCTGCCCATCCTTGCCATTCCTGAATACTCCCAGAAAATGTTTTGAGTACAAGCCTCGGTAATTGAACTACAGATCTGTTAACCTTAACTTCACAAGCATCATTTGTTGAGTGTTGTGTTTCATTATTAGACCTGGTCTCTAACTGTACTGAGCTGCTAAACTCTTTTGCTCGGAGGCCTACGTTAGTCATATCATCAATAATCTCTTCAAAGTAAATTATGTTATTTTCTATTTCATCCTCTTCTATAAGAGCCTCAATTTTAACATTTACCTCACTTAGAGCAACCTTTTTAGTTTCTAATATGGCAAGCTTCGCAGTCACTAAGCGTAAATCCTCTTGCTCTATGGCAGAATCTATAGTGGCAATGACCTTTGTAATTAGACCTTTGTAGGCACTTCTCCTTTTTATAAATTTGTTCAATTCAGATGCACTCATCTTCAATGTAAACAACCCTTGGGCTCAATACCAAATGAGCTGAATTGGCAGAAATACTTAACCAAACTGATCAAACGCAAATTTTACTTTCAAATAAACTGAATTGCTGAGTGGGGTACTAACCAAACACCAGTATGGAATACCAAATTTTCCACCCCAGGACCTTAATTCAATAATGACCCAAAATTAACCAAACCAGAAAAAATATAGGCCAAAAAACGACCGACGACTGGCCAAGTTTCGCAATTGGGCGACCAAACTTTACCCTGGGACCTTAATTCAATAATAACCCAAAATTAACCAAACCGGAAAAAAAGTAGGCCAAAAACGACAGACGACTGGCCAAGTTTCGCAATTGGGCGACCAAACTTTTACCCTGGGACCTTAACTCAATAATACTCAACCCGTCTAGGCCTAACTTGGGATACAATTTGCACAATCAGAACTTTGCCGAAAAATGGTCACTGACTCAGTCTTGGGGTAGAAATCCGGTTCTGAAGGACCATGTTATTTTATTTATTTGTCGGGTTCGAAATCCCAGCTGAGCCGTGAACGGCCAAATTCTAAAGGGCAAGTTCTACCTACAGCCCAAGTTAAGCTAAATTAAAACTTACGGATTTGAGATCCTATTAGGTCCTACCTCAGGGTAACCTCAGGGTTGCTGACTCGATGCGGGCCTACCTTAGACCTTAAATTACATGAACTTAAAAGGTAAACAAAAGGGTACTATTTGTGGTCTTCTTTCTGAACCTTGCAACAACAACGCAACCTGGACTATTGCACGATGCAACAATCATGTATCTAAACAACCAAACTGAATTGCAAGAGAGCTCTCTATGAAACCACACCTTTACGTACGACCTTCCACAAACGAGTAGAAAGGACGCGCAGCGTCCCAAAATGATGCCAACAATGTGACCAAACAACGATGCCACAAGAGCTCAAAAATGCTAGTTCTAAATTAATTTAATTTTTCACTAACCTTACAATTATGAGATGGATATATATACACACCTTAACTTAATATATATACAAGCAATGCTGCATCAATCAGCTTAGTCATCGTATCGCCTTGGGACAACAATGGTTCTTCCTCTTCTAGATTTTCTAACAATGACTCGGATATAAGAAAACAATCGCGAAGCCTGTGTGCTAAAGCGAATATGACCTTAAGGAACTTTCGATTTTGTACAAGTGTAGCTAAAGACACTCTCTTTCGTACTTTCTGCAGTAATATATACGGACAGCAACTCTGAGTGAATTATAAGAAACGTTCTGGCAGAACCCTAAATTTGCTGTACAACAGGTCTTTTAGATTCTTACATAAATTATCCCCCGAGATGCTCAGCTTCGCAAATGTTTGCTACCCGCAATGTCCCGGGCTTCCCAGAGGTAACAAGACGTACTCAACACAGTCTAATGCAAAGAATTAAAATATCAACCAACCCGATTATCGAAGCTATCCATGAGTCCTGCCATTTACCCTCTAAGCTATGGACCTCTTGGTACGAAAACGTCGGTCTGTAGCTCCACTTAACTTCGACATTACAGTATTATTTCTAATCAGTTGTATATATTTCTATCCTTAGTATGTGAACTGTCATTGTATTAATAATATTTGTCATACTATAGTCTGCCAATAAACTTTTTCATTTTCATTTTCATTTCATTTCATTTTCAATAAAGTGAAGGCATGCTTCAGAATATAAAAGTTCATCTATAATTTTCGTTTTCTTCTAATTTATTTAAGAAAATTTCTGTTTTATGAGGGACTAACATATATAGGACGAAGCGGACTATCTTTGTTGCAGGATAAAAATTCTATGAAAAAGTACAATATACATGAAAGTAATAAACAGTAAATTAGTTATACAGTAATTGTACAGTAATAAAATAGATTACAAAAGTATTATTATTATTATTATTATTATTACTGAGAATAACACATTCTATCAGTCATATACGTACTCATATATACTCGTGTGGTGTGTGTGTATATACAGTATATATGAATATATATATTAGTGGCTGCTTTTCAGAGGAGGCATGGGAGGCCGGGCCTCTTCTATTTTTATCACTATAAACTATGAAACAGGATTCTATTGATAGTATTAATTCTATACGATCGTGACATGCAGAAAGTAGGGCATCAAACACTTTGTAATCTATTCTATTTATATAGCATATATTACAGACAATTCTGGGCCTCCCTACTCTCCCTGACCATCAGCCGCCACTGATATATATATATATATATATATATATATATATATATATATATATATAACAGCAAGACAAATCCTTGGATAAATATTTTATTCTTAGCAAAGCTTTCGGTGAGGCTCTCACCATCTTCAGTGCTAGAACCAGAAAAAATACAGTAATTACAAAGTACATAATGAAAAATCTAATTCAGGGGCTTCGAGCTCAAAAATAAAAGTAGAAATAATTACAAAAGTTTACCTTGTGATGACATAAAATTCTTTAAAAGTAATTCACTGATTAATAATAAATAATCAACGCTAAAATCCTAAAATACGATAAACTAAAATCATGACAAAGAACGTCGTACGTTCACCCCAAAATAGCATGACGAATAACCCAAACACTTTAAAAATTGGTAGTTGTTATGTATTTTTTTATTTAGCTGGTTGTTTATCTTAGCATATTAAGAGAATTAAATAGATTTAATTCATGTAGTGTAAGTTTAATTTTAAAAATAGAAATAGATTCTGAAAATGGTCAATCGAATTTATTATATGAAAATAAAAACCCACTCTAATAGACAGAGTTTATTTCCACGACAGTTTCGACGCCCACTGGCATCCTCCTCGGGTAGATACAGAAACACGAATGAACCAAAACAAGAGGGAAAAACAGTCCAGGGACCGACCGTTAAGAAATTCGCACCTAGGTTAGATCCCATTCTCCCGACACCGGAAGGGCATTTTCATTAAGTACATTCGCGCAAATTTAAAAATATCTTCCTGTTCTAAACACTCTGTCTATTAGAGTGGGTTTTTATTTTCATATTTTGACCTTCACGTAGAAAAAAGTGAAGTTTTTTGCACGAATTTATTATCTTTGGCAATGATAGAAAAATTATTAGATTTTTTAGATGTACAGATTAATAAGTATGATTTCTAATGCTTAAGAACGAAAGGTGAGTTCATCACGGCTACTTCTTAGACAATTTTAGTGGATGAATTAAAATAGTTTTTTTTGTATTTGCATTTTATCACAAATAACGCAAATAAAATAAAATGTATATGTTGATACATATACAGTATACTCATATGCTCATACATACTGTACTCATATATATGCTCATACATACTGTACTCATATATATGCTCTTATTTTATTTTAGTAGGTGGGTGAAATATTTCTGTGCGTGTGCAACTGCCCACACACCTAAAATATAATAAGAGCATATATATGAGTATATATGAGCATATGAGTATATATGCATCAACATATACTGTACATTTTATTTAATTTGTGTTATTTGTGATCATATATGATACTTCTTCCTCAGCATAATTAATCACATTTTTATATGGGGTCGCTGTTTAAGGTGAGTCGCCTCCATCTTGGTCTGTCGTACACCATATCCTTCTCCAAATTCTTCTCCCGTAAGTCCGCTCTAACACAATCATTCCATCTCTTCTTCGGTCTTCCTCTTCTTCGCCCACCCGGCAACTCCATCGCCATCACTCTACGTCCGACATAATCTTCATCTCGCCTCATCACGTGCCCATACCATCTCATTCTTGCTTCCTGTATCTTCTTTGATGCCTCTGCCACCTTCACAGTTCCTCTAATATACTAATTCCTGATTCTATCCTCTCTTGTCACACCTCACATCCATCGCAACATCCTCATCTCTGCTACATCCATTTTGTTCTCATTTGTCTTCTTCATAGGCAATGCCTCCGTTCCATACAAGGAACGTATTTGTGATCATATACAAATACCCCAAAAAACTATTTTAACCCACCCACTAAAACTCCGCTCAATTTAGGGCGGAGTGAAAAACTCATTTTTCGAATTTTCAAATTGGCTAGTGTGGAAAATGTGTGGAGTAGTGAGGAAATAAGCTGGTATAAATTTAAAATCATAACATTAATATCTTCAGGTGCCACAATGACCTTCAATATTGAAAAAAATTGAAAAAAGCAGATTTTAACCAATAATTACAGAAGAGTCCACGATGTACAATAGACCAGAATGTATTCACACTTGTATAAAAATAGCTCAGTCAACCTTTAAAAAAAGTTTCTATTCTCTAAAAACAGTTTTCTATAGTCAGCTCACTCAGCTGTCACGTGAGTACCTCGGTTCAGTGTAGCTGTCGCTCTCGTAGCAGGTGGGTGTTCTGTTGTTGGCGTTACTCAGATAGTCTAAACTATATTTCTTATATATTTTGCATTTCTGTATTGTGTTGCCCTAAGTTTGCCATGTACTATTAACTGAAATTAACGTATAATTGATATTAGCTCTTTCTTTTTCAGATTTGTATACTTTCAAAATGTCTCGAGTTTGTGCAAAATCAACCAGGGCCTCAACTGAGTGCCCCATGTTTGGTATGGGGGAAGATTTGTGGCACAGGAATCTTCCTACATACGAAGGAGTTTTTAAATATTACTTGTTTGTAAGAAACGATTTGAAACAGAATACTAATAAAGATCCTTCAATATCTCAAATATTAGAACAAGTTGTTGATAAATTGAAAACAATTTGGGAAAGTGCTTCCGTCCCAATTCTGTCAGACAGGCGAATTGAAACAATGTTCAGAAGCTACCACGAAAAGTATCGTGTCATTATGAAGCCATACCAAAGCAGAAAAAATTCTGAAGCTTACAAAGCAAAGATTGATATGTTCAAAAAAGAAGCACACACGAAACTTTTTGACATTGCAGCGTGCAAGTGCAAAGTACTAACACAATGTTCTTGTCCCAAAGAAAAAACGGTTCCAAAGGAAGAAGTGACGTTCCTCTTAGATCAAAGGAGTGAAAGAAAACTGTTTATTGATAGAGTAGATATTACACTCTCAAAGAAAAAAGCATCTACGTTGCTAAGAAAGCAAAAAGAAGCTGTGAGGCTCACCAAAGAATCTTCACAGGAGAAATTGCAGGATACAAATGTTGAATTATCATCATCGACATCAAATAGTGAAAGTGAATCTGGCGAAATATCAGACGATACATTTCCAGAGCCAGTTAGCTCGAAGAGAAAGCTCGAACAACCTGAAGAACAATTATTCAAGAAAAGGAAAACTACAAATCTACCTTCAGTGGCTACTGCTTGTGACAGGACTGCAGTTTCAGATCGAGCTGCAGCATTCATTGTTAGTGCAGTATTGCAAGATATTGGAGAAGTTTCTATTGGCAATACATCTGAAGTAGTGGATAGGAGTAAAATCAGAAGAGAAAGACAAAAGAAGAGATCAGAAATTATGAAAGATCAAAATCAGGTCCCAATCAGAGGAATCTATTTTGATGGTCGAAAAGATTCTACACTCTTCCAAGAAAAAAAAGAGTCCAAAGTATATCAGAAGAAGGTAACAGAAGAACATATCACTTTAGTGAGAGAACCTGGTTCAGATTATTTGGGCCATTATTCTGTGAATTCTGGATCAGCTGAAGAAATATGTAAAGGAATGTTTGAGTATATTGGAAATAATGACATGAACCTGGAAAACCTTGTTGCCATTGGATGCGATGGTGCAGCAGTCAACACTGGAGAAAAGGGAGGCGTTATAAGGCTTATAGAATTGAAGCTGAAGAAGCCAGTTCAACATTTAGTGTGCCAGCTCCATGCCAATGAATTGCCATTACGCCATTTAGTTGCAAAGCTGGATGGAAAAACATCTGGCCCCCGCGGATTCACCGGTCCTATTGGCAGAGAATTAGAGAACTGTGAGAGTCTTCCTATTGTCGAGTTTGAAAGGATTGATGCTGAGGAACTAACTGTAGACTGTGAAGATCTTAGCACCGACCAAAAATATCTAATTGATATTCATCAGGCCATAACAAAGGGATATTGCTCTCCAGATCTTGCTCATCGTAGTCCAGGCAAAATGGCACATTCAGGATGGCTGACTACAGCAAATCGTTTGCTTCGTCTATACGTTTCAACTGTAAGTCCATCTGAGAACCTCATGAACATTGCTTCTTTTATAATGAAGGTCTACATCAACACTTCAGTCACGTAAAAAAATGCCATCATTCGAAAGTAAAGCTGAATATAAAGTTTAAATAAAACGTTAATAGAAAAAAACATGCGCAAGGATGGGTGGTTGGGAGGGCATGGGTGGAGCTCGACACGCAGCCACCTCCTCGTGGTGAGTTCTGGATTATTTAGATCATTAATCAAAAGAACATTGATCTAAATAAACTAAGAGCTGCGTAATTCAGTAACTATTTTGGTAATTGGAACACTTAATATATAATAATAACAAGTAAGTTTCAGTTATTGTACTAATGCAGAATATAAGAAAATCATTATATTTCACTTTTTTCGACGGCTTTGTGGCACCTAAAGATATAATTTCGCAGGACTAATATTTATGCACAGTCATTATCTACAGCACCCACATTTTTTTCGCACTAGCCATATTTGAATTTCGAAAAAAAGTTTAAAAACCTCATTTTCGATCCGCGCTAGACTGCTCATCCATGCGTAGTTGAAGCTGACGTACAGTTGTCCCAACCAGTGGCGTACTAAGGGGGGGCGAGGGGGGCGGTCTGCCCCGGGTGACAGCCAGGAGGGGGGTGCGATCGGGTGAGTTGAAATACCAGTACAAGTTTTCAAACCAAATGAAAAATTCGCAAAAGTAATAAAAAAAATTTAAAAATGTTCAAACTATTACAACAGCTTAATGTTAATTTCCACTTTAAAATAAATTTTTAGTTTTATTGGCAATACAAAATTTACAAACGAAAAATTAAATACTTGATAAAAATTACATCGAAAGGCGAACGTTTGTTGACGTTTTAGTCATCAGTTTGTTGAGCATAGCCAGCTGGCTGCAACTGACATTCCAAGTCTTGTTCACTTGAAACTGTGACTCCACATACATGAGTCAGACAAGATTGACAAATCTGGCTTTACTTTCAATTGAACATGAATATGCAAAGAAGGTGAATTTTGATGAGGTCATTGATTAATTTGCAGAAATTAAGGCTCGAAAGCAGAGACTGAATCCTCTCTATTTACCTTTGAAGAACAGGCTGAGCGTTGAGACTGGATTTCCTGTGTGTTTTGTATAAAATAAAATGTAGTATTACCTGTTCACTGAATTTTTAATGTCCTGCATTTTTCTTATTTCCAATTTGCTTATGACAGTACTGTACTGTTTAAAAATCTACTTGCAAACATAATGTATTTTCTGTGTGTTTAAATTTTAAAATTATTTATGGGGGATGCCGAAGGAAGGATCCACCCCGGGTGCCAAATACTTTAGGTACGCCCCTGGTCCCAACATAGGACAAAGTGCATCTGTTACATGTATATTTATACACAAGGGAGAACACAGGTTGTTTGGGATTTTATCTTTTATTCTAAAAACGAGCCCAATCTCCTATCTAAAGTAAATATACATCTAAGAATGTCCATTATTAAGATATTACTGAAATAGTTCAATGTTATTATGTGACTTAAATAAGAGAATAGAGATTTTTCAGTTCTGACGGGGGAGTGGGTTCGGGTAATGGAATGAATGTTGAGAAACAAAACACCGCTATGACTTATAAATCATGTTTGTTTCTTAACAAAAGCAAATATGCAAGGAAATATTTATTTATTCAAGAATTTAAATCACATATGAAGCTTTCTTTTTCATGGAGTTAATTCATATAAAATTTAAAATATAATTTCCGAGGCGATGTGGGGAATAAATATTAATATCAAATAGGAATAAAATATACACAAGCGTGTATATATATATATAATTATATATATATATATTATATATATATATATAATATGTATGTATATATATATATATATATATATATATATATATATATATATATATATATATATATGATACACACAGACCGTGCATGGAACAAGGAACTCTTCTAGGAAAATTAAATCCACTATAGCCCAAATAGTCCCTGCAAACCCTAGATCCTGTCCCAAAGCTGGATCCTATCTGCTTTGCAGATAGCTGGTGAGGGAAGCTATATTTTTGGGACCTCTTTGCGAGTGACCCGTTGCCCACGTCGGCAAAGAAAAAGAAAAAGAAAAAACTATAGTATTTGTCATTTACCATTACTTATTTGGACTATAGTGGATTTAATTTCCCTAGAAGAGTTCCTTGTTCCATGCACGGTCTGTGTGTATCATAAAAAACCTCAGGGAACCATTCTGAGTTAATTCCCATATTATATATATATATATATATATCCCTTTCGGTCATTTAAAAATGCATTTATTAATTTAAATAAATAATTAAAATAAATATATAAATCCATTTTCAACTTCATTATATGAAGTTAATAATATACAGTAAAACAGAAATATATGATTATGTAAAAGATATCTAAGCAACAACCCTCTACGGGTTACACGCTAATCTCATACTAAATACAGCTGCGCTGTCCACCATTCTCCTAATTTTACTGACCATCCGAAACTCTTTGACTACCTCACTTTCAACGTGGAATACATTCTACCCCACTCTCCTTTCGCTGAAATCTCCATTTTAGTTTGATTTCCATGTTTACCACCACTTTTGGTTTTCCTCCCAATTCACTGACATCTCTGATGAACTAACTTACAACTGCTATTATCCTAAACGACATAGAGCAGATTGTACAGCACGCTACTCGTATCCCCAATCGCCTTGGAGATAGGCCCAACATTATGGATTTATTTCTCACCACTCATCCTTCATCAACTCCCTCAAACTTTTTTCTCCGTTGGGCTCTTCCAACCACAATCTTATATCTGTTTCCTCTCTTATTGTTCGAGTTTGGCCTTTGTATCCTCCCAAGAGGAGGCGCCTTGTCACAAATTTATTGAATCAATATATATAGAATCATGTTGCTTTCCCCTTTGCATTATGTAAAGCTGACACACGTTGTGGCATTTCATTGATGAGCTTTGCCATTTGTTCTTAAGGACAATCATCGTAGTGTCCTTACTTTTTTATCAACCCTCTGCATATATATATATGTGTGTGTATGTGTATTCGTGTATATATATGAAAGAATAATCTATCACTTAAGTTTAAATCTTTTTTCTAACCTAATGGACATCGTTTTACGAGACAAATGGTATGTAAGCATATAGAAGTACAGTGTATTAAGTACCTCAACTTAACGAAGACAATTCATTAAGAACCCGAGAACCAGTGGTGTACCATCCACGTCACGAAGTGTCGGAAGCCACTCTCTTTTAAAGTCCGGAGGGGTTCATTCAGTCAATTATTATTATTAACGAATTCCTGAACCATTCCGGACTCTAAATAAGAGACTATCGAAGCTCAGAGAAATTTTATAAGTTTTTTAGTTGAGTTCAATTTTTTATACTATATGAAAGAGACCCATTACTGTGATGCGTCTCAATGGGATTGTCATTAATTTACAAATTTTAATTACTTTGCCACATTAAGCATTTTTATATTAAATCATATTACGTTTTATTTCTTAATGAAATAGTTTTTTGTCAATTTATATTTAAACTTTCCTCTGTATTGTATCAACGAAATAAAGCTTATCTATAATAATAAAAGGACGCGTGTGTGTGTGTGTGTGTGTGTGTGTGTGTGTGTTTGTCTGTCTGTTCCAGCCATAAATCATTAGTTATTTCTCTTTATAAATCATTAGTTAGACCCCATTTGGAGTACGCGATCAAATTTTGGAATCCGTATATGCGCAAAGATATAGACAAAATCGAAAGAGTTCAAAGACGAGTAACTAAGATGATTCCGTCGCTTAGGTCGAAGTCGTACGAGGATAGGCTTAAGGAGTTAAAATTGACTACACTCGAGACTAGGAGGCTAAGGGGTGATCTAATCGTGTCCGATAATTTTGCCGTATGAAATTTCGCCGCAAGAAACTTGCCGCAAGAAATCACGCCGCAAAGAAAATTCGCCGTGAAAAAATTATTATTGGAAAGAAAGACCAACCAACCAACCACCCCACCAACAGTAACCAACATTAACCGATAAATTAGGTTTTAACCTATAATTGCTATTTCGAGCCCTTTAAAATGCCTTTTGCAGTGAGAAGTATCCGTGGTGGTGAGAAATTAGTTGACGACATGAATTATGTTTACCGATTGGAAAGAAAACATTAAGCAAAAACTTATTGGAATTGTGAAATAAGTAAATGTGGAGCGAGAGTGCACACTATTTTGGAAAGTGATGAGACATTATCGATTTGTAAACATATTGGTGAGCATATACATACCTCCAATGCAGCCAAACCCCAAGTTTATCATTCTTTGGCGACCATGAAAGTTGCCACTTTGACTTCGCAACTACCAACAAGATCACTTATTGCTGATGCAACATCAGGTTTAGACGACGCAACCCTGGCTTTAATGCCATCAATACCGACCTTAGCCCGAAACATTCGGAATTGGCGACAGAATAACGACAAAGTACCTCCTATCCCTAAAGAAAGAAGTGGATACGTGATTCCTTTAGAACAGTGGTCGGGGAACAGGGGTAAATTACCCCAAATGGGGTAAATTTAAAAATTTTGGGGGTAATACGTGCGGTATGAGAGACACTTCCCTCAGAGCCTCAGTCGTGTGTATGGTATCATGAAACGAAGAGGTGCTTTTAGTGCTTGACACTTTGTGCTGATATTTTTTTCGTATATTTTTATTTCATTTTGTTACATAAATGTGGCGTTATTCTAAATTTTAGAATATTACGAATTTACGTCCTGATTTTAATGTTGTTGTATCAAAAATGAAACAGCATCATTTTTCCAAAACCTGAAGTGATGTTTTGAATGAAATTCTTCAGTTCTTCAATCCTTTTTACTAATTTTGTGTGTGTGCTATTCTTATGCCAGCATGTGTGGCTTTTTTTATTCCCCCATAATTATGGATCCAATAAACATTTTTTGAATTTGAATTTTTTGTATACCAGATGCAACAATTTTAAGAGCAATTGGCTTGTTTTTGTTTACTTTGAAGTCGGGGGGTAATTTCATTTTACTCAAATAAATTTTTGGGTAATACCCAAAAAAGTTCCC
The DNA here is from genome assembly GCA_023014485.1 of Bathynomus jamesi. Classification (NCBI taxonomy): domain Eukaryota; kingdom Metazoa; phylum Arthropoda; class Malacostraca; order Isopoda; family Cirolanidae; genus Bathynomus; species Bathynomus jamesi. The sequence continues at coordinate 570,653 of JAJOZX010001093.1, read as the reverse complement.
CGACCCATGCTTTAGAATATCAATTTCTTGAAAGCGGAGAAAAGTTCTTACAGTATGACAATGGAGAACATGATGTGGATAGGATTTTAGTGTTTGGAACAGAAAGTGGTTTAGATGATTTGGTGAATTATAAGCATTGGTCATGTGATGGCACTTTCAAATGTAGTCCAGATATATATTACCAACTCTATACGTTACATGTAGTGATGAGGAATGTTAGCATTCCTCGCTTATTTATTCTACTCCCTCAAGAAAATTACAGTAGACTTTTCCACATTTTAAAGGAACTCCGGAGATCAAGCCCGAATCTTTGATGGTTGACTTTGAAAAAGCATGCATTAACAGCTTCTCGAATGTATTTCCAAACGCTACAATGACATGTTGCTTGTTTTATTTAGCCCAAAATATTTACAGAAAAGTCGTCAAAATCGGATTTCAACAGCAATATCATACAAATAATGAATTCAACCTCAAAGTTAAATGCTTCGCAGCCCTTGCATTTCTTCCTATTCCGGACGTTGTCGAAGGATTTATTGAACTCACAGATGATGACGATTTGCCCCAAGAATTTGTTTCCTATTTCGAAACCCATTACATTGGAGGGGAACGAGGTCGAGGACTTCGGCGACGCCGACTGGTACCCACATTTCCAATTGAACTTTGGAACGTCATTGAAAGGACTGCCGATGAATTACCTCGAACAAATAATAGTGTAGAACGGTTTCATAATGCTGTACAAATTGCGGTCACAAATGTACATCCCAATATTTGGAAATTACTAGGAATTTTTAAAAAAGAAGCAAGCTTAGCAAACAAGAAGAAACTACAAATTGAACTAGGGGATCCATCCACCATGAAAAAGAAATACAAAGATGTCAACTCCAGACTCCAGCGAATAGTAATGAATTATAATCCGGAAAACAAACGCCAGTTTTTGCGGTCTATTTCATTAAACTTGCATACATTTTAATAGGACTAAACGTTTTTAACTGTTATGTATAAACTTTTTAGTATAAACTAAACTAAACTTTTTTAACTGTTTTGTTCTTTCATGTAAATAAACTGAACTAAACTTTTTTAACTGTAAGTTTTATATATAGACTTTTTAGTACTGTTCTTTCAAATAAATACATTTCTTATTTATTCGTGCGTTTTTTTCTTTTTTCTTGCTTGCGGCGAGGTTTCTTTGCGGCGAAATTTCTTGCGGCGAAGTTTCTTGCGGCGAAGTTTCTTGCGGCGAAGTTTCTTGCGGCGAAATTTCTTGCAACGAAATTTCATACGGCAAAATTACCTAGCACCGATCTAATCCAGGTTTTCAAAATTATGAATGGGTTCGATAACGTAGATAGAGATAGCTTTTCCGAAATATCTCAATATAATAGGACTAGAAATAATGGGTGTAAGTTGACAAGTAGAAGGTTCGAGACAGCAGTTGCCAAAAACTTTTTTACGCATAGAATAGTAAATAGCTGGAATAGTTTGCCGGTAGAAATAATTAGTAGCACGTCTATAAACATGTTTAAAAATCGATTAGACGCATATGTTGATAGATTGGATATACTAGTTTAAGGTAGTAAAATTAAGGCTTTGTGGTTCGGAACTCACGTAAAATTGTATGTCCTCTCCGCCACCAAGGAGGACATGCACAATACACAATTACGAACACAGTTTGGTAGACCAGCCATGAGTGGATCCTAGGGTCTTTGTTGGTCTGAAACATTATAACATTATAACTCCAAAATAGAAGCAGTTATAAACATGAAACTTCACACACATATTGATTAGGTCCCGAAGGCCCAAGCACCGCGATAAAACAACAGAAAAGAACGCAGCCGTGAAAATCTTGAGCTTCACAGTGTGTCAAGATTTCTGAATCTTAAGGTTTTCATGACTAATTATTTGGGCAATAAAACTATAGAAAAGAACACAGTCATGAAAATCTTGAGCTTCACATATAATTAAAATTACTGGGTCCGAAGGCCCCAGCACCGCGATAAAACTACAGAAAAGAACGCAGCCGTGAAAATCTTGAGCTTCACATTGTGTCAAGATTTCTGAATCTTAAGATTTTCATGACTAATTATTTAGGCAATAAAACTATAGAAAAGAACACAGTCATGAAAATCTTGAGCTTCACATATAATTAAAATTACTGGGTCCGAAGGCCCCAGCACCGCGATAAAACTACAGAAAAGAACGCAGCCGTGAAAATCTTGAGCTTCACATTGTGTCAAGATTTCTGAATCTTAAGATTTTCATGACTAATTATTTGGGCAATAAAAACTATAGAAAAGAACACAGTCATGAAAATCTTGAGCTTCACATTGCCGCCCGTAATAATCTATATACAGTATTATAATAAGAGAGCTGTCCGTCTGTCTGTCTGTCCGTCTGTCCGTCACACTTTCAGAAATTGTTAGAAAAAATTGTGAGAAAAAAAATTCAGAAATTGTAAAAAAAATTCAGAAATTGTATTACGGGCGGCTATGTGAAGCTCAAGATTTTCATGACTGTGTTCTTTTCTGTAGTTTAGCAATGGGGGAAGGGTGGGGGTGGGGGTAATGGGGGATGGGTGGGGTAATGGGGAGGGGTGGGGGTAATGGGGGAGGGGGTTAGCCCCCAAGTTGTATGAATGGGGGTGAGGAGGTTTTGGGAGATACCAGATTCAGAAATGTTGACACAATGTGAAGCTCAAAATTTTCACGGCTGGGTTCTTTTTTTGTAGTTTAGCCTGTCTAACCGTCAGCGAAGCGGCGGGAACTGTACTAGTAATCTATAATAATAAAAGGACGCAATTACAAACATGAAACTTCACACACATATTGATTAGGTCCCGAGGTTGTGCACCTGGTTGTTAATAAATTAAATAATTAATTTTAAAAAATTAAATGACGTCAAGATCATTACGTCATTACGTAAACCTATGGTAAAATTATTGAATACCCGGTTGAATGCCCGGTTAGGTCAACTGTACGCCCTTGACAATTGGTAGGTTAAGTCGTGATATTTTCGTTAAAACGCGGGATATTTTTGCTACCCGCACGAAGGGCGGGTTTTCTACTAGTAGGTAATACAGGGTGAGAGAGCCACATAAAAGCGGCCCAAAGAAAATTTTACTCATAAAAAGAAATGTGAAATATTTTTGGGGATCGCTTTTATGTGGTTCACCCTGTATAATAAAATTCTCTATACTACAGTATAAAATACCTGTATAAGTTTTCATATTTAGAGGTTAAGTAAACCCACTTTTTTTTTTTCAATTCTGGAGCTGGAGAATGAGGAAAAAAGGTTGGAGATTAGGGTTCTGGTTGAATGTAACTGTAACTTACGAATCATCTGTTTATTCGTAAAAACAAACGTAGACGTAGATTTATTTATTCAGGAGGTTAAAGCATATTTGAAGCTATGTTTCGCGGATACAATATATAAAAAGTTTTAAATATAAATTAGTCAAGGAGGTGTGATATGGAATTATATACAGTACTAGCTGAGGTACCCGGCGTTGCCCGGGATAAATTTCACATTAGATCCCCAGTTTGAAGTCGTCCTAAAGAATAATTATATGTGAAGCTCAAGATTTTAATGACTGTTCTTTTCTATAGTTTTATTGACCAAATAATCAAAATTTTCACGGCTGCGTTTTTTTCTGTAGTTTAATCGCGGTGCTGGGGCCTTCGGGCCCAGTAATTTTAATTATTTAATTTATTAACACCCAGGTGCACAACCTGGGGACCTAATCAATATGTGTGTGAAGTTTCATGTTTATATCTGCTTCCATTTTGGAGTTATGGCTGGAACACACACACGTCCTTTTGAGGTACCCGGCGTTGCCCGTGATAAATTTCACAAACATACAAACAGACAGGCTGACCGACTCTGAGTTGACATTCTTCATCCCATAAGAGGTTCCCGTGCCAAATTTGGTAGCTCTAGGTCAAACGGTTTGCGCTTGCATAAAGGACAGACAAACAAACAAACAGACAGGCGAAAATATATATAAGATGTAGCGACAGAGACGCCTTCAAATACTTTCGCGATTTCCACTTTACAATAAACCCGCTGTTCCATTGACACAACCACGACTAAGATGACGTGACATCGCGAGATTCACTCAAGGCATTCCCTCCCTGAACGTCACACCTCGACTTCTTTTATGGGACTTTCGAGCACGACGTCTCAATCGCATCTCGACTTTTCTCCTCTGAAGAAAATCTCAGTGACACGTTAGATCTCATCATGTAACAACGTTGTAACAGGCCCCATTGGCCTGGCGTCATTCACCTAACTTTATATAAAGACCTTCATTACCTCGCGCGTTGTATAACATTGAAGTCATTAATCAAGTGCACATTTATAACATTTCAATTCTTCTTCTGCAGCTTATTATCCCATCTTTACATGGGGTCGCTGTTTTTGGTTCGTCTTCTCCACTCTCCTCTGTCGTATACCATGTCCTCCTCCAAGTCCTTCTCCCTGATGTCCGCCACCACACAGTCCCTCCATCTCGTCTTCGGTCTTCCTCTTCTTCTCCGTCCCGGCAACTCCATCTCCAGCACTCTGCGCCCCACATACTCCTCCTCTCTTCTCCTGACGTGTCCATACCACCTCAGCCTGGCCTCCTGCACCTTCTTAGATGCTTCCGCCACCTTCACTGTTCCTCTTATATGCTCATTTCTGACCCTATCCCTCCTCGTCACTCCACACATCCATCTCAACATCTTCATTTCAGCCACATCGATTTTTCTTTCATTGCTCTTCTTCATTGGCACAGTCTCCATTCCATACAACATTGCCGGCCTCACCACTGTTTTGAATACCTTTCCCTTCTAATTCAACATTATAACATTTCAATAGAACTTTTATTCAAACAACTTCAACGTTTATTTGTTTCACTTAAATCTCATTTATTTTGTTTAATAAAGAAAGAAAACTCGCTATTAATTTCATTAATTAATAACATTATTTGATTTGAAAACTTCATCGTAACGCCACCAATCATAATCATGAACATTAATCTAATTAACTTAACATTATTATAGTGCCAACGATAGTTGTGTATCTTTTTCCTTACGAAAAGAAGTTGTGTTTCAGTAAACCCACGTTCTTGTTAACCAATCATACATAATGCGAAGGCGTGGCCTGAAGCCATTTCTCGACCAATAGTAATTTTTTAAAATACATTTTTAGTAAATGTTTTATCATCAGCAATACATAAACATAATCTCCGAATAGGAATAAATAGAAAGAACGTTTACGAGCAATAACAAAATTAATTTTTCGAAAAACAAACCAATCAACCAACCAACCAAAAAAATGAAGAGTAAACATTCAATAAACTCTAACTTTCCCCCTGAAATCTCGTTTCAATTCAATTTTTATTTGTTGACCATTTGAGACGATTCATTTCAACATGGAAGGAAATGAAAGCTTCGTCTTGTGATTCAGTCGACAAATATTCAATCTTTTAAAGTTAATTGAATTAAGTAAAGATTGACAAGGACTTAAATTTCAATTTTTTTAAAAAATGGTAATACGAGAGACCTTTTCATAATTTATGTCAGTCTTCATATATGAAAAAAAAAAGATGAATAAATTATTAAATTTGATATTTAAATGTATGAAAAGTCGCCCACACGATATATATATATATATATATATATATATATATATATATATATATATATATATATATATATATATATATATATATATCTTCTTCTTTCTCTTCGCCCGTTCCCGCCTCTATGCGGGGTCGGCGTTTCTGACCAGCCTCCTCCACACAGCCCGGTCCTGGGCTTCTTCCTCCGACAAACCCTTCTCCCTCAAATCGTCCCTCACCTTCTCCATCCACCTTCGCTTCGGTCTGCCTCTCTTTCTCCTGCCATGCACCTCCATATTCATCGTTCTCTTACCCACATAATCTTCGTCCCCTCTCATCACATGTCCATACCATTTCAATCTACTTTCTTGTATCTTCCTCGAGATTTCTCCAACCTTTGTTGTGCCCCTTATCCTTTCATTCCTTACTCTATCCAACCTTGTCACTCTGCACATCCATTTCAGCATTCTCATCTCCGTTACATCTAGTCTTTTCTCATGATCTTTCTTTATAGCCCAAGACTCAGCCCCGTACATCATAGCTGGTCTTACCACAGTCTTATACACCTTTCCCTTAACCCTTGCGCCTATTCTTCGGTCACACAACACCCCTGAAACTTTCTTCCAATTTTTCCAACCAGATTGCACTCTGTGTTTTATTTCTGTGTCCAGCTCACCGTCCTCAGCCACTGTCGATCCCAAGTACGTAAACTTACTTACTCTCTTTAACCTCGCTCCCTCTAAACTAATTTCTGAGTCTTGATTTTCGTAGAACCTCAGGTACTCCGTTTTCTTTCTGCTGATTTTCAACCTCTGTCTTCAAAAGCCCTCCTCCATTCCTCCAATTTTCTTTCTACTACTTCTCTCCTGTTGCTGCACAGAACAATATCGTCTGCAAAGAGCATACACCAAGGGGATTGATCTTTTATCCCCTGGGCCAACACATCCATAATCAAAACAAAAAGGTACGGGCTCAAAGAAGATCCCTGATGTAGACCAACCCTCACGGGGAACCATTCCGTTACACCTACACTCCTAACCTGGGTCCTTGCTCCTTCATACATATTTTGCACCAACCTAACGTACTTCTCCGGCACACCTTTCTCTCTCATACACCTCCAAACCTCCTGGCGTGGCACTCTATCATATGCTTTCTCTAGGTCGATGAAAACCATGTGCAGTCCCTTTTGTCGCTCCCGGTGTTTCTCCATCAACTGCCTCAGTGCATATATATATATATATATATATATATATATATATATATATGCTACAGAAACACTAAGTGTACAGTTAAATAAATACATGCAAATACATAAATAAAGTACTTAAAAAGCCAACACAAAAAAAAAAATATATATAATATATATATATATGGGATGAATTTCACAATAAAACACGTGAAATGAATGAATGCTGCAAACCCACAAGGAAAAAGAAAAACGATTCCAAGGCCTTTCGTGTATTCAAAGCTACACCTCGTCAGGGAATGAAGATAAAAGGCGAGATGCCCTTAATATATACAACGTACAGGAAAAACAAAACAATTAGCACATACTTAACAAGGGTTAATGAGAGGCAAAAGAAATTTTAACATGATATCGTCAATTTTACGTCCCCGCACTGTTATTGAAATTGTTTTTAAAATGAATAAATGCACATTCTAGAATATTTCTTTCTATTATATCTCTGTTTTTAACAAGCGCTTTAGAACTATCCCACTTGATGCTATGGTTACATCTATACATATGGTTAAATAAAGCATTGGAATTATTAGCTGTTCTACAAGCATATTTATGCTGTTTTACCCTAATATCTAACGTTTTACCGGTTTGGCCTATATATAATGAGTTACATTGTGTACATCCGATCGAATACACACAACCAACAACATTATCAGGGCTATTCTTTATTAGGCGTGATTTAACAGTATTATTATACTTAAAGATTACATTAATGCCAATTGCTTTAAGTACAGTTGGAAGGTATTGAAAATTAACATGGTAAGGTAGGCTAAGGATATTTTTACGCTGAAATTCCTTTACAATTACATTATTATAATACCTATTCTTGGCTTTCTTAAGACAGTTATCTAAAAATGAAATAGGATAACATAATTTAGTACCAATATTCATGATATTGCATAACTCGGAATCTAAAAATTCAGGACTGACAACTCTCAATGCTCGAAGAAACATAGCAGAGAAAATAGAGGATTTAATCGAAGGATGATGGTCAGAATAAAAATGCACATAAGAGTTATTGTTAGTAGGCTTACGGTAGACTTCATATTTGAACTGATTAGAGCATCTCCAAATTTTTAGATCAAGAAAAGATAGGCTTCCATCATTTTCTTTTTCAACTGTAAACTTAATAGATGGGACTAAATTGTTGAGCCTACCAAGAAATAAGTCCACATCCAAATTATTAGGCCAAAGGCATAAAATATCATCTATATACCTGTACCAAACCAGGTTAAAATTAACAATCGTAGGCAAAATTCTACTTTCAAAAAATTCCATATATAAATTAGCTAGTACAGGTGAAAGGGGATTTCCCATAGCCAATCCAAACGACATAGCATAAAACTTATTTTCAAACTGAAATTTACAATCTTTGACACAAAGCTTAATTAACTCAATAAGAGTGTTGTGTTGAACAGGGAAAGAATAATCAGAGATCTTATCTTTTAAAAAATCAAGTAGGTTATATATGGAATTTTTTGAAAGTAGAATTTTGCCTACGATTGTTAATTTTAACCTGGTTTGGTACAGGTATATAGATGATATTTTATGCCTTCGGCCTAATAATTTGGATGTGGACTTATTTCTTGGTAGGCTCAACAATTTAGTCCCATCTATTAAGTTTACAGTTGAAAAAGAAAATGATGGAAGCCTATCTTTTCTTGATCTAAAAATTTGGAGATGCTCTAATCAGTTCAAATATGAAGTCTACCGTAAGCCTACTAACAATAACTCTTATGTGCATTTTTATTCTGACCATCATCCTTCGATTAAATCCTCTATTTTCTCTGCTATGTTTCTTCGAGCATTGAGAGTTGTCAGTCCTGAATTTTTAGATTCCGAGTTATGCAATATCATGAATATTGGTACTAAATTATGTTATCCTATTTCATTTTTAGATAACTGTCTTAAGAAAGCCAAGAATAGGTATTATAATAATGTAATTGTAAAGGAATTTCAGCGTAAAAACATCCTTAGCCTACCTTACCATGTTAATTTTCAATACCTTCCAACTGTACTTAAAGCAATTGGCATTAATGTAATCTTTAAGTATAATAATACTGTTAAATCACGCCTAATAAAGAATAACCCTGATAATGTTGTTGGTTGTGCGTATTCGATCGGATGTACACAATGTAACTCAGTATATATAGGCCAAACCGGTAAAACGTTAGATATTAGGGTAAAACAGCATAAATATGCTTGTAGAACAGCTAATAATTCCAATGCTTTATTTAACCATATGTATAGATGTAACCATAGCATCAAGTGGGATAGTTCTAAAGCGCTTGTTAAAAACAGAGATATAATAGAAAGAAATATTCTAGAATGTGCATTTATTCATTTTAAAAACAATTTCAATAACAGTGCGGGGACGTATAAAATTGACGATATCATGTTAAAATTTCTTTTGCCTCTCATTAACCCTTGTTAAGTATGTGCTAATTGTTTTGTTTTTCCTGTACGTTGTATATATTAAGGGCATCTCGCCTTTTATCTTCATTCCCTGACGAGGTGTAGCTTTGAATACACGAAAGGCCTTGGAATCGTTTTTCTTTTTCCTTGTGGGTTTGCAGCATATATATATATATACACAGGGCGTCCCAAAAAATGTATACACACTTTAACAGCTGATAGCTCAATTGATGTTTCTTTCTTTCCAAGTTAAACCCATTAGAATTAATAATGGCAGTCAGACTAAGCTTTGAACAAAGGAAATTCATTCTAAAATGCTACTGGAAGTGTGAAAACGCAGTTGAAGTGCAAAGACAGTTTAGGAGGGAGTTTCAAACAGATCCACCAACGCGACTTACCATCACTCGAATTAGAGATAAGTTTGAAGCCGATGGAACTGTTCAGAATGTCCACAAGAAGCGTTCCGGAAGACCACGGACATCGACAAGCCCCACAAAGCAAGAAAGAGTACTGGAAACGTATCACCAAAGTCCAAGAAAATCTGTGCGGCAAGCGAGTCGTGAGGTAGGAATTTCAGAATCGTCTGTCCAACGCATTTTGAAGCGCTGTCAATGGAAAAGTTACATTCCAAGATTAGTCCATGCTATTAATGAAGATGATCCGGACCGAAGAGTGGAGTATTGCGAGTGGTACTTGGCACGATGTGGATGTGGACTGGACGAAGGGGTTTCGTAGAATACCCTCCGCGTTCACCAGACCTCACACCACTAGACTTTTTTTATGGGGATACTTAAAAGACAAAGTCTACGCTATAAAACCTGCAACAGTCGCTGAATTGAGAGCAGCCATTGAACGAGAATGCACACAAATACCAAACGAAATGTTTCGTGATGTTTGCGATTCCATTGCTTCGCGTTATCAGCAGTGCCTGGACCAGAACGGACGTCAGTTTGAAAACAGGCGTTGACAAAACAATTAAATAATGTCTGTAGATTCTATTACATTTTGAAAATGAAATGTATTTTAATAAACACTGCCTTTATAATTATTTAAAGTGTGTATACATTTTTTTGGGACGCCCTGTATATATATAGCGTGTCCCAAAGAAATGTATACCCACTTTGTTCGATAATACCAGCTATGAGGATAATAAATATATTACTTTTTATATGTTTTTTAATAAAGAATTTTCTCCTGAATCTAAATATGTAATTATTTTTATTAAAAATTGAAAAACAAAAACGTTACAGATGTTTAAATTATAATTATTATTTTCGAGACTTCATGTGCGATATTTTCTAATATTTTAACCGACTGTTTTGAGATACTTATGTTTAGTGTTGATATTGAAGCATAAATGTTGTAATTATTAGTTAATTCAAAAAATTTACAAATTCCATGTTTAAATGACACTTTATCTAAGATGTTCAAATTGTCGTTAGAAAAGAACAAACGTCGCAGAGTTATAAGATGTTAGATAAGGTTAGAGCAAAACTGTAGTCTTGCCTAATTAGAACTCAACGAAATGGCTAGGCTAAGCTAGGCACTAAACATAAGTATCTCAAAACAGTCGGTTAAAAGGCAGGCCAGGCCATAAAAAAAAATATTAGAAAATATCGCACATGAAGTCGCGAAAATAATAATTCTAATTTAAACATCTGTAACTTTTTTGTTCTTCAATTTTTAATCAAAATAATTACATATTTAGATTCAGGAGAAAATTCTTTATTAAAAAACATATAAACAGTAATATATTTATTATCCTCATAGCTGGTATTATCGAACAAAGTGGGTATACATTTCTTTGGGACACGCTGTGTGTGTATATATATATATATAATTATATATACATAAAATGATGAATTTAACCTCGCTAAGAAGATTGCGACCCTCATTTAGTGCTGTCCACAATTATTCTGCATCCTATCACCTCGTGGTTATTCCCAACGTTTAAATACGGTAAACTGTTAATTAACACTACGTGGCACTTTTGAAACCAACTCTTTGGAGTTATTGTATTTGGTGTCTGCTGAAGAGAATGGCGTAGTCAGCCATTGCAGGAGGGGTTAAGGGGTTGAGAGGCTAAACCTTCATTTAGTGTTGTTCGCATTTATGCATAATTTTACAAAGGTAAAGAACATTTAACATAAATTTTGGCATTTCGTTCAATGTTATCTGTGTCCTTTTGTTTTCTTCACTTCCTTTATGTGAGTTTGTTATATATATATATATATGTACAGGGCTATTTAAAGTGATTCACCTGATTTCAAATGAGAATATTTTTTAATGTTACAAATACAGAGTGATTTGTGATACATCAACCAAAAGAAAAACTGTCTAAATTTTGTCTCTCACCTCATAAATGCTCTATGTGACTTCCCCTAGTTACACGAGCAACGTCGACACGATAGTCGAATTCCTCCCATACTCGCTCCAGCATGTCCGGTCACTCCGTTGTCACTGACTCTACGGCAGTAACAATGCGAGTTCGGAGCTCATCCAAAGATGTGGACAACGGTGGCACGTACACAGTATCCTTAACGTACCCCCAAAGGAAGAAGTCGCACGGTGTAAGATCCGGCGACCGATTTACAGCTCGAAAACTGCAACACACAAAACGCCTTCTGCTGTGCGGACGCCATTTTCACACTGACTGTTTGTTGCTAGGCTAGGCCACGGCGTGACTTTGGAGCCCTCTCGCGGTGATCTTGTAAAACTCGGAGATTTCCTCTTTCATGTGGTGTATGCCCAGTTGATGCACGGTTGATAGGTACGGAAGTATTCTCAGTTGAAATCGGATGAATCAATTTAAATAGCCCTGTATATATATATATATATATATATATATATATATATATATATATATATATATATACAGGGTGTCCCATAAGTCCGGCATCATAGGAAAAATAATAAAAAAAGGCAAAACAAAAGCTTTTATTTACAGAACGTGCTCAATATGTCCAGTGTCCACCATTGTTTTCAATACACAAATTCAGACGTGATACCCAGTCAGCAAGCACACGGTGAATGATGTCAGGAGTAATGGTGTACATACCCCAATAATGCGCTGCCGCAAATGTTCAACACTCCTAATTTTCTCTGCGTATACCAGCGCTTTCAAGTGGCCCCAGAGATAAAAATCTATGAGTAGAATTATCTGGATTCGTTCTTTCTTGCTCACAGACATTATGGCCTGTAGAAAGAGAAAAATATGAATTATGGTTTGTAGAAATAGAAAAATATGAATTTCTCCTATGATGTCGTACTTATGGGACACCCTGTGTATATATATATATATATATATATATATATATATATATATATATATATACACAGTGTGTGTGTGTGTGTGTGTATGTATATATATTATATATATACAGTATATATGTATATACTTATGTTAATATGTTAAATGATTTGGTGTTGAGTTCAAGTGAAACTTTTAGTTTCCTTTGCGAGCTGGCAACAAAACCTTTTCGTAAGTCTGTATTTAAATAAACACAGAAACTGTAAGATTTGCTCTCGAAGTATGATGCAAATCTTAACCTTTGAACTCAACATTTTCAAATTTTCTCAATATGTATAAATTTATCCGCTGTAAATGCAATGAATCGCCACTAATATGAGTTAAATCTCATTTTTAACGTTAATACTGAAGTTTCTCGAGGGAAAACCATTTCCTCGAAATGAAATAGGATTGACATTTTGTCGAGAATTTTCGACGAAATTGTGAGGATTCGAAGAAAATCTAATAAAAGAAATTTTAAATTTTACTTTTCATTCAGTGATTTTCCACTTTGAAGAAGTGTGTGACGAATGATAATATAGTTTCGTGTTTATTACTTCGCTCAACGTTGACACAATGAGTTTAGTATTTGTGAAGCTGAAAGGAGAGTAATAACTTAAAACTTTACAATCCGTGAGTTAAACTCCTCTTATAAATGTAATTAACGAATCTCAAATTTATTCCTATTTCCAACCTTTAGAATCTTTGTTATGTAAATGGCCATCAACTTCCATACTTCCTTCGTGAATTGAAGAGAGATAAACAGAAGTTGATATTGAAATATTTTCGGCTATATTATCTTAATACTTAATAATCTTAATATTATCTTAAATTCTTCAAGAAGTATTTTCATTACGTTGTAGAGTTAAAAAAGTAAGAGTATCAGTTTAAAATTCGACAACCAATGCCCCAATTGAAAGAAAACTCAAGATGATTGTTTGATTTTCATGATTGAGGGAGATAAAAGTAAACAAATGTAACTGAGGTAAGTTCTGCGAGTCATTTTCTGACGCGTCATTTTCTTGACGCGTCACGCAAGAATCTCGGGTCCGTTCTAAATGATGTTTTTTTATGTAACTTTTCAGATACTATTATAGGGACGTTACGAAAAGTAGTTGGAAAGTATAGTCACTTAGATTCCGCAAGAAGGTACATGGAAAGTACTTGAGGGGATTTTGTTTCAGGCACAGTTAGAATGTTCAAATATCTGAAAAGTACAATATTGTGCAAATTAATGTGAACAGGAGAAAAACTTAAAGTTTTCAGTAAACAGCATATATTTTGAAGACTAAAACAAGCCTTAATATTTGATATAGCTACCTTTAGCTTCAATGACGTCTTGAACACATTTTGGCATAGAATGTACCAATTTTTCATAGATTTTCTTTAATGCTTCATCATGAAACCAGATTGGATGGCAGACGCAATCAGTTTTATTTTAATTGTACAGTCCAGTTTTTGAAGTCGAATCTTGCATCTGTACCATAGATTTTCGATTGGGTTTACTGTAGATCTGGCGATTTTCCCTGCCAGTCTAAACAGCTGATATTGTTTACCCTTAAGAACTCCTTAACACATTTTGACGTATAGCATGGAGCCAGGCCTTGTTGGTTTGCCATGGCGATTTAGAACCTCAATATATCGCTTACTATTCATCATGCCTTCCACAGGCACTAATGAGCAGAAAAACAATCGTGCAGAAAAACAACCCCATAACATTTTATTTTCTAAGTGTTTCACAGCTTGGTTATTTTGGACCTGGTTGTGGGTTCACCAGGTGAATGGCGTACAAATCGATTTTGTTGACTTTGGACAAGAAAAATGACGCGTCTGAAAATAATACATTGTACCAATTGTTTGACCAACCAGCATATTTCTTGGCATTCGCATAGCGTTTTGTCTTCATTATTGTTGTTAGCAATTGTTTTTCCATAGGTTTCTCGGCATTGCGTCCTACCGCCAGCAATCGACGTCTTACAGTTGATGATGATACCTGGATATTTTATGCTACTAATTCCTGGTTAAGCATGTCATTAGTTTTTCTGGGATCCTGCTTGTTCATTCGTATTCATTTTGCGTCATTTCTGGGTGTTGTTTTCCATTTACTTCCGCATTTGCCTTGCTTTGATGAGGATATTGAGCCCGTGGTTTGTTTCTTCTTAATAATCTTGCAAAAAACTTCACTTTTTTCTACGTGAAGGTCAAAATATGAAAATAAAAACCCACTCTAATAGACAGAGTTTATTTCCACAACAGTTTCGATGCCCACTGGCATCCTCCTCGGGTGGATACAGAAAAACGAATGAACCAAAACAAAAGGGAAAAACAGTCCAGGGACCGACCGTTAAGAAATTCGCACCTAGGTTAGATCCCATTCTCCCGACACCCGAAGGACATTTTCATTAAAGGGACCCGCTTATAAGTACATTCGCACAAATTTAAAACTATCTTCCTGTTCTAAACATACAGATTCTATTATTTTTTTTTTTACATAATTATTACATTTATTATTAAATTTATTACATTTAATATTGCATTATTATTTATTACAGAAACTATAAATTTATTATTACATTGGTTATTACATTGTTGTTTATTATACAGAACTTATAAACCGAAAAACGAATGAAAAAGGCGAGAAGGAAACAATCCAGAGACCATTGAGAAATTCGCACCTAGGTTAGATACCTTTCTCCCGACACCGGAAGGGCATTTTTATTACAGGGTCCCGCTTATAAGTACATTCGCACAAATTAAAACTATCTTCTTGTTCTATACATACAGATTCTAATATTTTGACATAATTACTGCATTTATTATTGCATTTTCATTTTTTTTTAACATTTATTATTATTACCTTTACCCTAATTATTAAATTTATAATATTACCTTTATTATTATATCTGTTGTATTTATATTTATTTCCAGATTTATTACTTCCATTATTACATTTACTAAAAGCGAGTAAGGAAACAATCTAGAGACCTTTAAGAAATTCACACTTAAGTTTGCTTTGGCGTTCAAATATTCGTCTACCGTGAAAAGTAAATTGGTTAGGAATAACGTTGCAAAAGAGGAACAAACCTGTGTCTACAGCATTCCCTGTAAAAGTTGTGATTTAGTATACGTGGGAGAAACTGGAAGAAATATTGAAACCCGTATTAAAGAACACAAATATGCCTTCAGAAGTTGTAATACTAATAATGCCATTTTTTATCACGCCAGCCAAAATAATCATGCTATAGATTGGGAATCAAGTAAGGTACTTTATAAATGTAATAATTATGTCAAAAGAAAAATAATAGAATCTGTATGTATAGAAAAAGTAGATAATTTCAATTTGTGCAAAGGTACTTATATGTTAGACCCTTTAATGAGATTCTTGGTCAAAAAATCCTTACGGAGTCGGGGGAACGTGTTCTAACCTAAGTGTGAATTTCTTAAAGGTCTCTAGATTGTTTCCTTACTCACTTTTAGTAAATGTAATAATGGAAGTAATAAATGTGGAAATAAATATAAATGCAACAGATGTAATAATAAAGGTAATATTATAAATTTAATAATTAGGGTAAAGGTAATAATAATAAATGTTAAAAAAAAAATGAAAATGCAATAATAAATGCAGTAATTATGTCAAAATATTAGAATCTGCATGTATAGAACAAGAAGATAGTTTTAATTTGTGCGAATGTACTTATAAGCGGGACCCTGTAATAAAAATGCCCTTCCGGTGTCGGGAGAACGGTATCTAACCTAGGTGCGAATTTCTCAATGGTCTCTGGATTGTTTCTTTCTCGCCTTTTTCATTCGTTTTCCGGTTTATAAGTTCTGTATAATAAACAACAATGTAATAACCAATGTAATAATAAATTTATAATTTCTGTAATAAATAATAATGCAATATTAAATGTAATAAATTTAATAATAAATGTAATAATTATGTAAAAAAAAAATAATAGAATCTGTATGTTTAGAACAGGAAGATAGTTTTAAATTTGTGCGAATGTATTTATAAGCGGAAACCCTTTAATGAAAATGTCCTTCCGGTGTCGGGAGAATGGGATCTAACCTAGGTGCGAATTTCTTAACGGTCGGTCCCTGGACTGTTTTTCCCTCTTGTTTTGGTTCATTCGTTTTTCTGTATCCACCCGAGGAGGATGCCAGTGGGCATCGAAACTGTTGTGGAAATAAACTCTGTCTATTAGAGTGGGTTTTTATCTTAATAATCTTATTGACCGCTCCCACACTAACTTTGATTGCATTGGCAATTTCTGTGTGTGAGCGATGTACTGTATGTTCATGCAAGGTGATTATTTTACTTCTTTTTCTTGGAGTAATGTCCAAATTCAAATCTGAAACACACTGAGCACAGAAATCACACGTACTGACTCTGATGACTGACAAGAATAAACTAAATTAAGCACTAAATGAATGACAAGCTCAACTTCAAAAGATGCTGCAATAGCCTTAAAAAATGATGCAATAATGTTTCAGATGACACAATAATGTAGTGTATACCATAAATAACTAAACTTATTCATAAAATTATACTTACAAATCTTTCATTTTTTGTCATTAAAAACAATGGAAAATCATATTTTTGCTCCATGTTCACATTAACTTGCACATTACTGTAGTGTACATTGTCTTTAATATGTATCGGATGGTTTTTTAAACATCTGACAGTTTAAAAAGTATTTTTTTATTAACTGAAATAAAAGCATGAAATTTTTACTGTACCCAGAATTCATGCATTTTTTATCTATTCAAATCCACCCTTCTTCTAAATATCCTGATGCTATGTAAAGAGAAAGATGCTGAAGTATTCATACGCTATCCATTATCCATATTATGTTGACAACTCTGGCATATCTAATAAAGATTAAGCCATTTCTGGATATATGTGAATATCTTTTCAGCATACGACAATGGATATAAAAAGATATCAAACAGATAGTTACAACAAATTCATGTTATATCTATAAGATACCCAGAATTTATCTATTTTTAACCCAAATACGGTATCTTGGGGCTATCTAAAGCGAAAAGCAGTGACGTATCTTTATATTATCCTTCTGCCACAATATAGGCCTATGGACAGCTTTTAGATGTCTGGTAAAGATATATATCCATTTCCAAATATTTATGGCTATCTCTTTGAATCGAGGCACTGTTGTGAAAAGGTATCAAACAGATATTTAAATCGTATGTATGATGTATTAACAAGACAACTAGAATTCATCGATATCCCATATACCCATATCAATCCATTCACTAAATGTCTTGCCGACATCTTCAGCCAAGGGTTGCGAAGTATCCCTATTTTACTTTAAGTTTTAAATAATTATTTCACTTTACCAAATAAACGTAAAACCTTATTACAATATCCTTAAAATTAATAGAGACTTACATTCTCTTTTCTCTTAAATGGACTCCGTCAGCGAACGTGATGCTCAACGATGGTTTAAAAAATTCCGTTTGGATGACACGAGCCTTCAAGAAAACCTCGCTCTGGAATTCTTTGAATGGAGTTCGTGTTTAGGCATCTTTGTAGGACGGGCATCCTTATCCAACCAGTGACCCGAGCATTTCACATTATCGTATAAGATCCATTTTCATCACACTTTATAATTCTTTCAAGAAATGGCTCATTGTTGTTTCTTAGTAGAAATGATGGGCAGATGGACAAAAGCTGAGTCTTGTTATTTTCGCTAAGTTCGTGAGGGACCCATTTATCCAGCTTCCTCACTTTTCCAATTTGCCGCAGATGATCTCAAACAGTTGTGTTATCAATTTGGAGTATCTGTGCGAGTTCTCGTGTGGTTTGACGTGGGTTTGACTCGACAAGCGATCTCAGAATGTCATTGTCAGTAGCCACCGGACGGCCGGAGCGAGGTTTATCTTGAAGGCTCGTGTCACCGAAATGGAATTTCTGAAACCATTGTTGAGCATCACGTTCACTGACAGAGTCCTTTCCCCATGCTTGACAAATTTTGCGCGAAGTCAGAGCCGCACTACTCCCAAGTTTGAACTCGTACAAAAGGCACACTCGAATTTGCTCCGATGTCATTGTTCTTCTGAAAAAAATATAAAAAATATAAAAAAGAAACACAATATATATTTATAATATGACAAATTAAAGTAATTATAACCTATCTTAGATTAATGTATAGAGATACAACAGAAAAAAACGTGTGCACCTTTTAATTTTACTGTTCCAAAACCGACAATGTTTTTCCCTCAACCTAATAAAAATTAGACATTAGTTTCTCCAGGCAATATCCAGTACCTGTCGCAAAAACAGTAAAATATATAAAGAATGAACATCCATTTTTAGGTATCTTTAGTTTATGCACGAAGGAGGTGCCAACGGCGAGTGCCCTCAAAAACGCCCCGGCGGAGAAGAAGAGAACCAAATTCAAGATCCTTTGTTGTTGTTTTTTAAATTTTGAAAGGTTGTGTAGTGTGTAAGATGCATGTATGTGTAGTGAGGACTAGGGAGAGAAGCATGTGTTTGAGAGCATGCTGGACTGCCCACAATGTATATGACACGGAAGAAGATCAGCTAAAGAGCACAGTGACAGGAAAAATGGGAGCACCAGCACTCCCTGTCTTCTGCCTAAAGCCCTCCCCCCCCGCCGGAGTACTTCCCTGGTCGATTAGTGTCTACAATCTCCTCTTAATCTGTAGAGTAGTAAAATAGAATGTAAAAAAAAAATTAAAATAAAATGGTTACCTTCCAAATATTTTGAAGTAAAACATACGAGGTTTGTTCGAAATGTATCCAGACTGATGCGATTACAGACAGAATGGTACTTACAAGTGAATGCAAAAAAACTTCACTTTTTCTACGTGAAAGTCACAATATGATAATAAAAACCCACTCTAATAGACAGAGTTTATTTCCACAACAGTTTCGATGCCCACTGGCATCCTCTGGTATCCACCCGAAGAGGATGCCAGTGGGCATCAAAACTGTTGTGGAAATAAACTCTGTCTATTAGAGTGGGTTTTTATTATTATATTGGTACTTACAAGGTTTAGGGTTTAATCTCCCGCAAAGTGCTCCTTCTGAAGCCACACAAGTTGCTCAACGATCCTGCCACTGTTGAAAACATTTTTCGAAAGCTCTTTTCGGAATGGTCAAAAGCTGCTCCGTCGAATTTCTTTTAATGGTCTCAACATCATCGAATCGGTGTCCTTTCAGGGTTTGTTTGATCTTCAGAAACAAAAAAAAGTCGCATGGAGCCAAATTTGGCGAATATGGAGGCTGCTGTATTTGTGGGGTAGCGTTTTTGGCCAAATATTGCACAAGTTGCGACGAGTAAGATGGCGCGTTATCGTGATGAAGCATCCAGTCTCCAGACTCCCACTTCTGCAGCCGTTTCCTCCGAACTGCTTCACGTAGGCGTCTCACAACGTCACTGTAAAATTCCTTGTTGATTGTTTGTCCCTGTGGAGTATATTTATGGTGCACAACACTTTCACAGTAAAAAAATAAAACAAGTAACATGACCTCATCGTAAGAAATCGCCGCGAACCAAAACACGTTCATCTTTAACGGCTGCCACAGTGGACTGACACTACACAATGAAGTACAACCCTATCAGTCAACTTGTTTCGACATGCAGAGACATGTTTAGCACAGTTACAACTCCAAGCGTGGCCCTGTTCTAAAAATAAACACCTTATCCGAATACTTTTTGAACAGACCTCGTCCTTACATTCCTTTTATATAATTGATAAATCCTAAAATTCTAAAATTACAATAAATAATTAATAATAACATTCCTTAATAATATTTGTTTAAAGCTAAAAAACAGATAATATCACGCAGGTAAAAGAAAAACAAATGAAACTAAGTAGAGTTATTCGCTTCTTTTGATCTTTGGATCCCAAATCCAAGTTGTATTTAATAGTCTTTTTTAGGGATCTACAGATCTACAGAGGCTAAGGTTAACAAAGACCCTAAGATCCACTCTAAAATTAGCCCGAGAGAAAGAAGAGAGTAGGGGTTAAAAGAAGAGAATAAAGGGTTAAGTAAGTAGCAAAACTTATCATTCGTGGGTTAACATTCATTCAGAAAAAGAGAGAGAAAGACTCACCATCATCACCCGCTGGCCACTGCCGACAAGTCGGAAAATAGTCGAAGAGAATAGAAAAGGGGTGAAAGATGAAAAGAAATAAAATAAGAACGTTTACAAACCATGCAAACACAGTCTTAACTCAAACACTGTCATACCATGCAAACTACAGACATGCAAGTAAAGAGAGGATAAGAAAGAAAAAAGTATGAAGAGTATAACAAAAAGTGGGTTAGTTTACGCTACGAGCTACATCTAAGTTCGTGTTAGTCTAATTATTTTTTATATATAATTTTGTTGCTGGCATATCACACGCTGGCATGTCACAAGCTGGCATTAATCGTCAACAAACTCAAACCGCGACCATTACCCCCAGAGCTCCTGTTGCTAATTGTTTTATTATTTTAAACGACGTTAATATTTTTAAAATGCCTATCTAAACGGTTTTTAAACATATTAACGCTGGTAGAGTTCACGTCGGGCGCGGGAAGATTATTCCTTTTATCAATTACTTTAAACGTAAAAACGTTTTTAGCGATGTTAGTAATGAAACGTCTGCCACGTAATTTAAATCCGTTATTACGAGCATTGCAATTATCGAAAATGAATAATTTGTCAAAATTTACGTTATCGATTTTATTGGCGATTTTGAAAACTTCAATAAGCTCCCCCCTTAATCTCCTAGTTTCGAGGGAAGGCAAGTCTAACTCTTTAATCCTATCTTCGTAAGACTTGTTGCGTAGTGACGGAATTAGTTTCGTGGCGCGTCGCTGAACCCTTTCCAACCTATCAATATCCTCACGCAAATACAGGCACCAAAACTGAAGGGCATATTCCAAGTGAGGCCTGACTAGGGACTTGTAATGGAGCACTATAATATTCTTCGATTTAAATTCGAAATTACGCGCTATGAAGCCTAACATCCTATTAGCTTTTGCGCAAGACCCCAGGCACCTAACCAACTTATCCGTCCACTCCATAATCCTATTTACATCATCATGGAGCTTATTTCTATCGTCCACGTTAATAACTTTGCCGCCTATTTTAGTGTCGTCCGCGAATTTTGACACGTTACTGGTCAAACCTACATCTATGTCGTTAATGTAGATTACGAATAGCAATGGACCTAACACTGAACCCTGAGGGACACTGCTCTCTACATCCAACCACCCCGATTCACTACCATTAACAACGACCCTCTGTTTCCTGGCACGAAGCAATTCCTCTAACCAGTTAGCTACCTGACTACGTATACCGTGCGCTTTAACTTTCGCAATTAATCTTCTATGCGGAACTGGATCGAACGCTTTTTTTAAGTCTAAATAAATAACGTCAGCCGCTCTATGCCTATCGTATTCGTGCACTATTTCGTTGTAAAACTCTAACAAATTAGTTAAACAAGATTTATGGCGTCGAAACCCATGCTGACTACTATTAATCAGATCGCGACTTTCTAAGTGATCGACGATACGATCTCTAACTACGGATTCCAAAAGTTTAACGACAATTGACGTTAAGCTAATGGGCCTATAATTGCTAGCTACTGTGCGGTCGCCTTTTTTAAAAATGGGCGTAACGTTAGCTAATTTGAAGTCTTCAAGAATAATTCCCGCTTCCAGTGACTTATTAAAAATTTTTGTTAAGGGGCCTACGATAACGTCTTTCAAATCTTTCAAATGTCTGGGATAAAGCTCTTCAGGGCCTGGAGCCTTGCTAACTTTTAGCTTATCGATATAATGCGCAATCTCACCCTCGTAAACAGTTATTTCATTCAAAATAGTCTCGATACTAAATGAAACGATATCGTCCACGTCGGGGACATTAGTTACATCTTCTACGGAAAAAACAATCGCAAAAATGTTGTTAAAACTACCCGCCATTGCCTGAGCGTCGGAAGCCAAAGCGCCGTTAGCGTCCACTAGAGGGCCTATGTTATCTTTCATCGGCTTACGATTATTCACGTAGTCAAAAAACTTTTTCAGATTTTGTTTAATATCCGCAGCTACAAGTATCTCAAAATTACGCTTAACATTCCTAACAGATCTTTTAACCTGACGTCTAAGCTCGATATATCTATTAAAGTTAGCTACCGTGCCATTGCGCTTATTAAGTCTATACGCTCTGCTACGCTCGTTTATGAACTCACCTATTTCCCTAGTCCACCACTTGGGCCTACCATGATTACTAGCGTGCTTGGGCCTACGCGGAATAAACTCCCTTTCGATATTCAAAAAACTTTCTTGAAACTTCTCCCAATGAAAATTTGCGTCATTACCCATAAATAAATTATCCCAGTCCACTACTCTCATCCTATCCGCAAAACTATCAAAATTAGCCCTACGAAAATCAAGGACTTCTATTACGTTACTATCGTTACTGTTTTCTATCAATAGCTTAAACCTAATAATTTGGTGATCACTACATCCCAAACTCTCACCTACTCCCAAACCTTCGACTATATTTTCGTCGTTCGTTATCACCACGTCTAAAATATTGTCACTCACATTCCCACTTTATACAGCGCCCACTAGTGGAAAAGCTGAGAGTGAGAATTTCGAAGTCTGAGACATTTTCAAATCATGCTATTCTCATTCTCAGCTACGGCTTTCCCATTTAGGTTGGGCTAATGTTAGGTTAGGTTAGGTTAGGTTAAGTAAGAAAATATTAGCCATTCCTATTTGGCGCTTTTACCGCGAATGGGAATGGAATAACTGTTTCTCAAATCAAGAAACTTTTTTCTCGAATGTGGAATTTTCACTTTCTGCATTTTTATTTGCGGAATGGGAATGGGAATTAGAATAGGAATGACATTAAATGGGAAATAACGTTGATAAATTTGCTTTTTATGTTAATGTAACCTCAAATTTGCTGCTCCAATTTCCATATTTCATTTTTTAAGTTAACATGTTAATGGGCTTGTTGAATTTTGTAAATATTTCTGTCTTTATATATTGGAGATACTCCGCTTAATTTTTTTAGTTACACATCATCGCATCATCGAATTCTCTTTTTAAGACAAAATTATCTTTCCCTTGAAAGTGTCCGAGGTGTGCGGACGAAACGTTGGATCACAACAAGAAAGCGAATTTGTAGTTGAAATATATATATATTCAGAATATTATAAAATGTTACTAAAACTTTATAAAAATAGAAGCACAGTACAATACATGAACACATTAAAAATGACCATCATAAATTTAATAATTATAGTTTGAATAATTACAAAATTTATTTAAGGATAATAACTTAAAGTCTATGTATTGCAAAATTTATATATATATATATATATATTATATAATATATATATAATATATATATATATATATATATATATATATATATACAGGGTGTCCGAGAATTATCTGTACAATTTTTGGCTGTTATTAAAAGTCAACCATGAAGTGTAGAAATTCCAGTGTTGTCCCATTTTACAGAGAATCTCATTAAGTTTTTTCTGATACCAAGTTTTGACAAGTTTTTTAGAAATTCCAGTGTCCGAACATTATCTGTACAATTCATCTTTTAATAAAATTCTTGATAACACACGTAAAATTCTTAAACAAGATTATTTAGAATCTGTATTTTCAAAAGTTTCTTTTATTAAGTAACGTTGTTACAAACATTCGATATGTGCACCATTAGTGATTCGCAAAACATCCAATCGATACTCCAAATGTTGCCATGTACGCTGCAGCATATCCACATCAATTCGCTCAATAGCAGCTGTGATTCTTGCTTTTAATCATCAATGTCTGTCACCCGCGTACATTTCTAAAAAACTTGTCAAAACGTGGTATCAGAAAAGACTTAATGAGATTCTCTGTAAAATGGGACAACACTGGAATTTCTACACTTCATGGTTGACTTTTAATAACAGCTAAAAATTGTACAGATAATTCTCGGACACCCTGTATATATATATATATTGGATGGGGAAACTGATAAATTTTAAGTCCAGTTTTCGATTTCAGTTTAAGTTTGCAAAAATATCGATTTTAGTTTCGATTTTTAAGTTTTTAAGTTTTTTTCGATTTCAGAGTATTTTTCCATTCAAGTTTTATATTTTTGGGTTCGATTCAATTTAAATTTCGATTCCAGTTTTTTTTTCAGATTTCTTTAAGAATTTCTTTGTACTATTTGTATTATTTTTTGGGGGTACCCTATTGACAAATTCAGATTTAATTATATATTTGTATTTGTATTCGATGTCTGTTTTTCAAAGAGAGAATTTGCTTTAGTAACTATCTTTATTTTTGTATGATTAAACACGTAAGCATCTATAGCCAACTGAATCAGCACGAAACACTCATCTTTTTTTTTTTTTTTTTTTACTTATTCGCTTCATTTCTTTCACATAAAGTTTTATTTAACAAAAAACTTTCAATTCGAAATGTTTTATTAATTCGTACAATTTTTAAATTTTAAATCACACGACACGTATAAAATATATAAATAATAGTATTAGGAAGGGGAATAAAACAATTAAATACACCTCTGTTTATTATATACAAAATACAAATACCTCGTAAACTCGCATGTTAAAATTAGAGCGAATAATTAAAATATTGCCAATGTTTTCGGGCAACAAATTGTTTCTTTGAGGAATTAAAATCAATCTGAAAAGAGGAAAAGGCCGTCCCACACTAACTTGCGTCATTGGAACAGCACACACAACTAAAGACAATTTGTACAGCTCCTCATGCTTTATCTTCATTGCGTTCCACCACGCAATTAGACTACTGTCTGCTGAAATTCTTTCAATATTCTTAAAATCTCGAAGAGCCGAAATGATGCTTCTATTCGTAGCACTGGTTGAGTTTTTATTTATTTTTGTAGCAGCTCTAAGCATGTTTTCCAACTCATCCTCTGATGTACTGGATGTCAAGCTTGCCGAAGATGTCAATTCCATTTGTAGTTTGGAATCCATCGCACACATTTTCGTGTGAAGTTGGGTCAAATGAGTAATCGCACGCTCCTGTTCTTCTTTAGATTAAAGGCTAAATAGATATTTTAAATCCATACAAATGTTAATTCGCAAAAAAAGGAAAATAATTCACGTTATTTATATTTTTTGCAATCCAAAAATGCTCCTCAAAATTGAAACGCAAAACTGCTATTTTTAATCTATTCGAATTCAGATTTCAGTTTTTGATTGTTTCTCAATTTCAATTCGAATTTCGATTTTAGTTGTCAGAATTTTTTCAGTTCGAGTTTTTTTCGATTTCAGTTCATAAAATAATATCGGTTTTATCAATTTATCGATTCCACTTCGATTCAGTTTCCCATCCATGAATTTATTATTACAGTATGTATATGTAAAAATGAAATGAATAATCAATATTCATTTTTACATAAGAACCAAAATCGCTTAACGCGAGTTTGGATAATAATTTTACTTGTGGCTTCCTATTTTTGATCGTGTCAAAACCCTACGATCTACCATACCTATGGTTTAGTCGTATCCATTTTCATTTGTTATAGAAGTTATTAATTAATTATGATTGTCTTGCATCTTACCCTCGTCCCTAGATTATGCATACACATTGCATATAACAGGATTGGAACCCGCAGTTGTACTTCTTAGTCATTAATACCCACTCTTGTCTCTAATTCGTTCTTGTAAATCTTCCTAATAATGATTTGTATTATACGTGCAAATTCAATAACTATGACGTCATAAAGTAACTTAATTCTCTTCACGTTTTCCATACCTTGAACACTGAATCACGTGTTTAGTATTTGGACATCTTCCGTATTGAATGTATGGTAAATTCCTTAATAATAATAATAATAATAATAATAATAATAATAATAATAAAAAGAAAAAAAGAAACCATTCTCTATACCTCATTAGTTATGTTGTTTCCTACCTATTGTCTACTGATACCTATCAACCTATCAGTCCATATTTTACGCGTCTCTATATTACGCACACAACCTATTGGATTATGTACATGTAAAATACGTCCACATATATTTTTTTTTATTATTATTTTTTTTTTAAGCGCGTTCAACCCTCACAAGGCATTCATTAGGCCGAACGTTTCTAAGATAAACAACATCTTTCGCTCTGATCCAAATTTATAACATATAATGTAATATAAAATATTATGTTGTATGTAAATTATCTTGTCATGTCTCATGTACTTGTGTTGTACTAATAACCATATATATAATAACCATATATAACACTAGGCAACAAATTTCAACTTTTTTTTTGTTACAGACACGTGAACTACTGATTCCTACTAAAGCGCTGATGCTGATTTCAGATCTGATATCAAAATTTCTCTATCACGTCCAGATTTTGTGTAACCGAAAACCCCTTTTTCATTTTTTTTCTCACCCGCTTCTATTACGAAAGCCGTCTAAGCTACTTTTCCGTGCCACGTTTTATGTTAAGCATACTTAAATAATTAGTGAACATGGATATCTTTCCTCCTTTATTCTGGCTTAAGACAGACAGCGGAATTCCGCTGGCGGAGTTACCACCCTGCGCCCAACCATCCACCCAAAGCGCGTTAGTATTTTGTTGTTACTACTGAAAGGCAAATTCCTGTTCTTAAGTGAAACTTTGGTGTGTCCTCTTCCTTTGTCGCTTGTAGGATGACGAGCTCTCCTTCTGCAGGAACCAACAATAATCTCCCATCATATTTGGGTTGAAATTACCTTGGTATCTGTTTTCCATAACTGAGATCTGTTGGTGGAAGCGCTCACCATGCTCGTCACTTACAGCCCCAAGGTTGGCCGGGAAGAAGTCAAGATGAGAATGTAAAAAATGAATTTTCAAAGACATTCTGCATCCCATTATTTCATAAGATTTAAGCATGTTTTCTACGAGTTTACGGTGGTTTTCAGCTTTGTGGTTTCCAAGAAAATTTTTGACAACTTCAACGAAAGATGTCCATGCTCCTAGTTCATTCTCATTTAGGTTAGATGGAAACGATGAGTCGTGGATGACACTGCGGATCTGTGGTCCAGTGAAAACTCCAGCTTCTAGCTTAGCATCTGTCAATATTCCTTTGAATTTATCCTTTAAATATTGGAAACCACTACCTTGATGATCCATACCCTTCACGAAATTTTTCATAAGGCCAAGTTTAATGTGAAGTGGTGGAAGATGTACTTTCTGAGGGTCAATAAGTGCTGGGTGTTTCACATTGTATTTACCAACAACATGTTCAGTTCTAGATGGCCAATCATGTTTTTTGTAGTGGTTCTTGTCATCTCTGCTGTTCCATAGACACAAAAAGCACATATGCTTTGTGTAGCCCAACTGTAACCCAAGAAGTAATGATACAACTTTAAGGTCGCCACAAATA
The DNA here is from genome assembly GCA_023014485.1 of Bathynomus jamesi. Classification (NCBI taxonomy): domain Eukaryota; kingdom Metazoa; phylum Arthropoda; class Malacostraca; order Isopoda; family Cirolanidae; genus Bathynomus; species Bathynomus jamesi. The sequence continues at coordinate 542,704 of JAJOZX010001093.1, read as the reverse complement.
TTCCATGTGTGGTCCTTATATTTGATGAGTCTTAGCAGCAGTTTCATCGATTCATAAGTCTCATTAAGGCCAGTGGCATGTGCTACAGGTATTGAAGGTTTTTCATTGCCGTTGTGCAGTAATACAGCTTTAAGGCTAGCTTTACTAGAGTCAATGAACAGTCTCCATTCTTTTGGATCATAGCGACAGCCAATCCCTTGCATCAGACCACTGATATCGTGGCAGAAACAGAAACAAACGTTTCTTCCTGTAAGTAAAATGATGAAAACTGCAAATGGCGATGGCGGAAATGGGAAACTTTGGTGTTTGGTTGGAGAAGATTAAATTCTTGAAGTCTTGAACCAAGCAACTCTGCCTTTTCTTTTGGTAATTCCAAATCGCGCACTAAGTCATTTAACTCCGCTTGACTTAACAAATGTGGGGAAATATTTGCATCTGGAACATATATGCCATCTTTCCCTGTTTCTATATCACTAGCAGAATCTTCAGATGAACTGCTGTCTGTTATCGTTGCTGGTGGAACTGGTGGTGGATTTGTTTCATCATGTGGTACTGGTTTCATTGCTGATTCGCAGTTTGGGTACGTGATCTTTGATTTGTTTTTCTTTGTGAAACCAGCAATCTTTGTCAAACAAAATTAACAATCATTGAAGTGATTTTTCGGCTCACGCCAAACCATGGGGACTGAGAACGGCATAGCTTTTCTTTTACCATTCTCAGTGTTGCCAACTCGGGATAAATTTTATTTATCAAAATTGTTCGAATTTGTATAGAGTTGGCAAAAAAAATTGCTTTAACCTTGAAAAGCAAGTTTCATATTACTGGCATTAAGCCGATTAAAACCAAAATCTGGACGTGGTAGAAAATTTTACTAAAAGTGATTTGCATTTTACACAAAATCTAGACGTGATAGAAAAAATCTAATTATAGATTTGAAATCAGCATACCGAAATTAGCTAGGAGCACCTATTTGGTCTTCTGTAACAAAATCTTTGTTGCCTAGTGTAATCTGACCATATAATCTGACCATATAATCTGACCATATAATCGGACCATATAATCGGACCATATAATCTAACCATATAATCTAACCATATATATATATATAAAAACACTGTAAGAATGGTAACGACGTAATGTACTTCAATGAAACTATAATTGAATGTAATGACTTTATATATAATGTAAGAATGTACTTTAATAGAATTGTAAGGGACAATCATAAGCGAATGGGAAGTAATCCATAATCGAAATCATAATTGTAAGGGACAATCATAAGCGAATGGGAAGTAATCCATAATCGAAATCATAATTGTAATAAACCCAAACAAAAATGTACTCAGTCATGTACTTCAATTGTACTGTGTACGACTATGAAATGAAATCGCCTTCAGAAATGAAGACGTGGCAAAAAAAAATAAGATTAGTTTCATTTTATTATTTTTTTTTTTTAAATCTTTATTGGAATCTTTCAAACACCTGATCGTGTTTAAAAGGGGGGAAACTTAACCTCCAACTGCCATCCCCCAACATTCAGGCATATTTTATACATGTATTTGTAAAATGAAGGACACTTCATTACGAGACTCTGCTTTGGTCACTGCTAAGAGACTCCTCTGGTTAGCAGCCTCGCTGCGGGGAGGGGGGGGCAGAGGCCCCTTGCCTCCTTAATATTTTTAGATTCCGGCCTGAGCTATGGTCGAAAGAGGCCGAACCTCTACCCCTGTAAATTCAGAGCAGTACCTGTATATTTTTAAGAAGTAAATTTACAGTAAGAGAAACTTTTTATTTTCCCCCTCGAGTTGGGCTATCGTCAGAGGAACTTAGTAAAGTCGATAAGTTATAAAGTATCAGAGAAAGAATTAGAAAATTATAGAAGAAAAGTAACAGAAGAAATATCCGTTGCTTGCCTCCGTAACTAGAACCCCCGTCGATCCGAACCGAATCAGGGCCATAGACGGAGGGGTTAACAGCTGGCGACCCTTTACCAGGATAAGAAGAAGATTTATAAAAGAAGATTTATAAAAGAAGATTTATAAAAGAAGATTTATAAAAGAAGATTTATCAGGATAAAACCATTTGACCGGCGTGTCACGACTTCTAGTTCGTAACATCCACCCTTGACCGGTGTGTCACGACTCCAAGTTCTCCACGCCTAATTTTCATCCAAGAAGAAGTAGCCAGCAAGACGTCTTCAGGACACGTCTCTGAGGATTTTGCCAGTAGAAAATTTTGTTAAGTACATTTTGTTTTCTTAAGTAATTTATAAACACTTGAAAAGTCAGTATTATTAACAGTTAATAATGAGTATTAAGTCAGAATTTAAAAGAAACACAGTGAACACTTCAGACACTAGTGATACATTTTTCTTAGTGTAACAGAGAGTTAATTGTAACAGAGAGTTAATTGTAACAGAGTTAATTTCAAAAGAGAGTTAATTTCAAAAGAGAGTTAATTTCAAAAGAGAGTTAATTTCAAAAGAGAGTTAATTTCAAAAGAGAGTTAATTTCAAAAGAGAGTTAATTTCAAAAGAGAGTTAATTTCAAAAGAGAGTTAATTTCAAAAGAGAGTTAATTTCAAAAGAGTTAATTTCAAAAGAGAGTTAATTTCAAAAGAGAGTTAATTTCAAAAAGAGTTAATTTCAAAAGAGAGTTAATTTCAAAAGAGAGTTAATTTCAAAAGAGAGTTAATTTCAAAAGAGAGTTAATTTCAAAAGAGAGTTAATTTCAAAAGAGAGTTAATTTCAAAAGAGAGTTAATTTCAAAAGAGAGTTAATTTCAAAAGAGAGTTAATTTCAAAAGAGAGTTAATTTCAGAGAGAGTTAATTTCAGAGTTATTTTCACTGTTATATTCAGTATAGAATAATTTTATTTTATGTATCAAACATAATAGTATCGTACCTTCGTGTACATTAGAGTGAAATGTCGTTTACATTTTATATTTTTGTTTGCAAATTTTTTTCAATTACTGAATTGAATTGACTTGCAATTTAAGAGAGAGTGTGTTTATAGAGAGTTTATAGATTTAGAGAGATATTTGAAGTCAGTTTTGAAGTCAGTTTTAGTTGCAAAGAAGTTGCAAAGAAGTTTTGAAGTCAGTTTTCGTTGCAAATAAGTTGCAAGTCAGTTTTCGTTGCAAATAAGTTTTGAAGTCAGAAGGTTGCGCCAAGATGGACAACCGCCCCAGAGATTTATAGAAATACTTGACAAGAGGTCAAGTCAGAAGGTTGCGCCAAGATGGACAACCGCCCCAGAGATTTATAGAAATACTTGACAAGAGGTCAAGTCAGAAGGTTGCGCCAAGATGGACAACCGCCCCCAGAGACATAGAAATACTTGGCAAGAGGTCAAGTCAGAAGGTTGCGCCAAAAGGGACAACCGCCCCAGAGATTTATAGAAATACTTGATAAGAGGTCAAGTCAGAAGGTTGCGCCAAAAGGGACAACCGCCCCAGAGATTTATAGAAATACTTGATAAGAGGTCAAGTCAGAAGGTTGCGCCAAAAGGGACAACCGCCCCAGAGATTTATAGAAATACTTGATAAGAGGTCAAGTCAGAAGGTTGCGCCAAAAGGGACAACCGCCCAGAGATTTATAGAAATACTTGATAAGAGGTCAAGTCAGAAGGTTGCGCCAAAAGGGACAACCGCCCCAGAGATTTATAGAAATACTTGATAAGAGGTCAAGTCAGAAGGTTGCGCCAAGATGGACAACCGCCCCCAGAGACTTATAGAAATACTTGGCAAGAGGTCAAGTCAGAAGGTTGCGCCAAGATGGACAACCGCCCCAGAGATTTATAGAAATACTTGACAAGAGGTCAAGTCAGAAGGTTGCGCCAAGAGGAACAACCGCCCCAGAGATTACAGAAGCCAGTTTTGAAGAAGCCAGTTTTGAAGAAGCCAGTTTTGAAGAAGCCAGTTTTGAAGAAGCCAGTTTTGAAGCAGTTAGTTTTGAAGCAGTTAGTTTTGAAGCAGTTAGTTTTGAAGCAGTTAGTTTTGAAGCAGTTAGTTTTGAAGCAGTTAGTTTTGAAGCAGTTAGTTTTGAAGCAGTTAGTTTTTAAGAAGTCAGTTTTTAAGTCCCAAGTCATTTCAATGCAGTCAATTGAATTCAACTTTTTCTTTGTAAGTAAGAGAATTTAATTTAAGAAAATGTAATTTAAGAATTTAATTCAACCTTTTTTTGTGTTGTAAAGAGAATTTAATTCAACCTGAATTGACCGGGTTGCGTCTTTAGTTAACCTTTCTTTGTTTTGTTGTAAGAAGGAAATGGACCGATTTGTCTTCTTTTTCATGCCATTGTTGCGTATAAAAATATATAGGTAAAATGACATATTTTATTGTTGGCAACCAAAACCGTTTTTACAAATGTTGGTAACGAGTTTTATAATTATTGCGATTATATGATGACAGAAATAGTGTAATAATTAATCGATCATGTACCTAATTTATCTTGCTCTGTATGGTCGGGAAATTTACCCGTAGGACCGCACACCCTAAATTTCAGTTGTGTTTATTCTTTTTTGTCATTTAATTTTAATAAAACTTCTACACAATAAAACATATGTATTTATCATATGCAAACAAGTTTTCAGACTAAAATATCAAATAATTCAGTCTATCAACATTTAACGAAAGAGTATAATTTTTCTACTTAACATGCAAAAATTATTAAACCTTTTTAATATTTTTTTTTGTATATGAAAATAATTTTTAATGTAAAATTTACCTGAAATTATTAAAAGAAAAGATTGTTCGAAATGCTTTCCTTCCATTTCAATAACTTTTTTATTCTTGGCCGAAACTCATCTAAGGTTCGATTTACTTTTTTTTTAAGAATATTATAAAATTATGTTTAGCTCATTAAAATGCATAAATTGTTTCTATTTTAATTTGTATTCTTAATTTTCTTAATTCAATTATCGTACCGATACTTCTGGTTAATGTTAATGGTTATATAGTTCATATATAGCTAGGAATGTTACTAGTCGAATTTAATTCCATCTTCAAAATTCAATTTTTAAACCGTGAGATTTACTTTCATCAATTGTAAGTCCTCTAAGTACATTTCTTTTTATTACCTTAATACGTGTAACTGATTTAATTAAATACTTAAATACTACCTTGAACTTAAAGGATTTTATGATAATAATAATAATAACAACAATAATTGACTCAAAAGATTTTATAACCCTAAAACCCATCTTAAATTATTATACATATTTTTAAACTTTGTTAATTCAAAAACCTTCCAAATCTCTACACATACACACGCATGTATGCACACTATATATACTATATATACAAACCTTATTCTAAAATCATTCGATATCACAAACTATTTCATAGCGTGTAGGTGCTAACTCTGCTATTTATATAGTCCTAAGCCTTTTTGCTTACTATATATAAATTTTTGCTCAGGCATTTATTCAGTTAATTTAAGAATCCTCTCCGCTAATCTGTCCCTCAAAGTTATGATACACACTTTGTATCTAATACACACAAATACACACTAGACCACAGGTCTATACATCATCCATTACGTAATTCGATTTTTTACCTACAATAGTCAATAAAATTAGTTATAGACTGCACGATCAGGGTAACTGGAAAATAATTTATATTTTTTTCCTTTTACCTACTATTCATTATGTACATATTTTTTCCCACAGAAAAATAAAAATTTTGTAAAAAATTTAACAATATCATTCTTTGTCTAGCGTAATTGTTTGTCTAAAATTGAAGTATTAATCTTTGAATTTTTTATATTATATAATAACACTTGTTCTGTATAAAAATTTGTAATGTAAAGAAAAAAATTCGTCATCTAACTTGAAGTAGTTAGGATGTTATTTTCTCATTTGTATTGTATTAATGGTACCCTATTAGATTATTGTATAAATATCGTTTTTTTTTTAAAGGGGAGAGCAATGTAAAAATGAAATGAATAATTCACTAGGCAACAAATTTCAACTTTTTTTTTGTTACAGACACGTGAACTACTGATTCCTACTAAAGCGGTGATGCTGATTTCAGATCTGATATCAAAATTTCTCTATCACGTCCAGATTTTGTGTAACCGAAAACCCTATTTTTCATTTTTTTTTCTCACCCGCTTCTATTACGAAAGCCGTCTAAGCTACTTTTCCGTGCCACGTTTTATGTTAAGCATACTTAAATAATTAGTGAACAGGGATGTCTTTCCTCCTTTATTCTGGCTTAAGACAGACAGCGGAATTCCGCTGGCGGAGTTACCACCCCTGCGCCCAACCATCCACCCAAAGCGCGTTAGTATTTTGTTGTTACTACTGAAAGGCAAATTCCTGTTCTTAAGTGAAACTTTGGTGTGTCCTCTTCCTTTGTCGCTTGTAGGATGACGAGCTCTCCTTCTGCAGGAACCAACAATAATCTCCCATCATATTTGGGTTGAAATTACCTTGGTATCTGTTTTCCATAACTGAGATCTGTTGGTGGAAGCGCTCACCATGCTCGTCACTTACAGCCCCAAGGTTGGCCGGGAAGAAGTCAAGATGAGAATGTAAAAAATGAATTTTCAAAGACATTCTGCATCCCATTATTTCATAAGATTTAAGCATGTTTTCTACGAGTTTACGGTGGTTTTCAGCTTTGTGGTTTCCAAGAAAATTTTTGACAACTTCAACGAAAGATGTCCATGCTCCTAGTTCATTCTCATTTAGGTTAGATGGAAACGATGAGTCGTGGATGACACTGCGGATCTGTGGTCCAGTGAAAACTCCAGCTTCTAGCTTAGCATCTGTCAATATTCCTTTGAATTTATCCTTTAAATATTGGAAACCACTACCTTGATGATCCATACCCTTCACGAAATTTTTCATAAGGCCAAGTTTAATGTGAAGTGGTGGAAGATGTACTTTCTGAGGGTCAATAAGTGCTGGGTGTTTCACATTGTATTTACCAACAACATGTTCAGTTCTAGATGGCCAATCATGTTTTTTGTAGTGGTTCTTGTCATCTCTGCTGTTCCATAGACACAAAAAGCACATATGCTTTGTGTAGCCCAACTGTAACCCAAGAAGTAATGATACAACTTTAAGGTCGCCACAAATATTCCATATGTGGTCCTTATATTTGATGAGTCTTAGCAGCAGTTTCATCGATTCATAAGTCTCATTAAGGCCAGTGGCATGTGCTACAGGTATTGAAGGTTTTTCATTGCCGTTGTGCAGTAATACAGCTTTAAGGCTAGCTTTACTAGAGTCAATGAACAGTCTCCATTCTTTTGGATCATAGCGACAGCCAATCCCTTGCATCAGACCACTGATATCGTGGCAGAAACAAACGTTTTCTTCCTGTAAGTAAAATGATGAAAACTGCAAATGGCGATGGCGGAAATGGGAAACTTTGGTGTTTGGTTGGAGAAGATTAAATTCTTGAAGTCTTGAACCAAGCAACTCTGCCTTTTCTTTTGGTAATTCCAAATCGCGCACTAAGTCATTTAACTCCGCTTGACTTAACAAATGTGGGGAAATATTTGCATCTGGAACATATATGCCATCTTTCCCTGTTTCTATATCACTAGCAGAATCTTCAGATGAACTGCTGTCTGTTATCGTTGCTGGTGGAACTGGTGGTGGATTTGTTTCATCATGTGGTACTGGTTTCATTGCTGATTCGCAGTTTGGGTACGTGATCTTTGATTTGTTTTTCTTTGTGAAACCAGCAATCTTTGTCAAACAAAAATAACAATCATTGAAGTGATTTTTCGGCTCACGCCAAACCATGGGGACTGAGAACGGCATAGCTTTTCTTTTACCATTCATCCAAGCTATTAACATTGCATTGCACTGTGCACAGCAAATATGTGGTGCCCAGTCCCTCTGTTGGTCTCCTAACTTACAGTCAAAATAACACTTGTAGGCAAGTTTAATCTTTGTTGTTATGTTTCTACGTTGTGGCTTAGGTGTATATTGTCCACAGACAAAGCAGAAGTTGTCTGGGTGATTTACACAAGCACGTCTATTTGATGCCATTTTGAATTACCATACAATATCTGAAAAAACGTAGAAAGTAATTATTACGATGTGCAAAATAAAAAGAAATACACACCGTAGTACAAAACAAATGCTATAAAAACACACAAGTCACCACAACCTGTCACTTGCTCATCAGCAGAGAGCTTCAACAACCGTTCTGCTTGACTGTCACGTAGCGACTGACCGTTGGGCCGTTGCCCGTTACTATGCTCTTGACTCAGTGTTGCCAACTCGGGATAAATTTTATTTATCAAAATTGTTCGAATTTGTATATAGTTGGCAAAAAAAATTGCTTTAACCTTGAAAAGCAAGTTTCATATTACTGGCATTAAGCCGATTAAAACCAAAATCTGGACGTGGTAGAAAATTTTACTAAAAGTGATTTGCATTTTACACAAAATCTAGACGTGATAGAAAAAATCTAATTATAGATTTGAAATCAGCATACCGAAATTAGCTAGGAGCACCTATTTGGTCTTCTGTAACAAAATCTTTGTTGCCAAGTGTAATCAATATTCATTTTTACATAAGAACCAAAATCGCTTAACGCGAGTTTGGATAATAATTTTACTTGTGGCTTCCTATTTTTGATCGTGTCAAAACCCTACGATCTACCATACCTATGGTTTAGTCGTATCCATTTTCATTTGTTATAGAAGTTATTAATTAATTATGATTGTCTTGCATCTTACCCTCGTCCCTAGATTATGCATACACATTGCATATAACAGGATTGGAACCCGCAGTTGTACTTCTTAGTCATTAATACCCACTCTTGTCTCTAATTCGTTCTTGTAAATCTTCCTAATAATGATTTGTATTATACGTGCAAATTCAATAACTATGACGTCATAAAGTAACTTAATTCTCTTCACGTTTTCCATACCTTGAACACTGAATCACGTGTTTAGTATTTGGACATCTTCCGTATTGAATGTATGGTAAATATAAAAAGAAAAAAAGAAACCATTCTCTATACCTCATTAGTTATGTTGTTTCCTACCTATTGTCTACTGATACCTATCAACCTATCAGTCCATATTTTACGCGTCTCTATATTACGCACACAACCTATTGGATTATGTACATGTAAAATACGTCCACATATATGGTTTTTTTTATTATTTTTTTTTTAAGTGCGTTCAACCCTCACAAGGCATTCATTAGGCTTACAGTAGTTAAATGCTCAAATTCGCGAATCAGCAGAACCGAACGTTTCTAAGATAAACAACATCTTTCGCTCTGATCCAAATTTATAACATATAATGTAATATAACATATTATGTTGAATATAAATTATCTTCTCATGTCTCATGTACTTGTGTTGTACTAATAACCATATATATAATAACCATATATAATCTGACCATATAATCTGACCATATAATCTGACCATATAATCGGACCATATAATCTGACCATATAATCTAACCATATAATCTAACCATATATATATATATAAAAACACTGTAAGAATGGTAACGACGTAATGTACTTCAATGAAACTATAATTGAATGTAATGACTTTATATATAATGTAAGAATGTACTTTAATAGAATTGTAAGGGACAATCATAAGCGAATGGGAAGTAATCCATAATCGAAATCATAATTGTAAGGGACAATCATAAGCGAATGGGAAGTAATCCATAATCGAAATCATAATTGTAATAAACCCAAACAAAAATGTACTCAGTCATGTACTTCAATTGTACTGTGTACGACTATGAAATGAAATCGCCTTCAGAAATGAAGATGTGGCAAAAAAAAATAAGATTAGTTTTATTTTTATTTTTTTTTTTTTAAATCTTTATTGGAATCTTTCAAACACCTGATCGTGTTTAAAAGGGGGGAAACTTAGCCTCCAACTGCCATCCCCCAACATTCAGGCATATTTTATACATGTATTTGTAAAATGAAGGACACTTCATTACGAGACTCTGCTTTGGTCACTGCTAAGAGACTCCCCTGGTTAGCAGCCTCGCTGCGGGGAGGGGGGGGGGCAGAGGCCCCTTGCCTCCTTAATATTTTTAGATTCCGGCCTGAGCTATGGTCGAAAGAGGTCGAACCTCTACCCCTGTAAATTCAGAGCAGTACCTGTATATTTTTAAGAAGTAAATTTACAGTAAGAGAAACTTTTTATTTTCCCCCTCGAGTTGGGCTATCGTCAGAGGAACTTAGTAAAGTCGATAAGTTATAAAGTATCAGAGAAAGAATTAGAAAATTATAGAAGAAAAGTAACAGAAGAAATATCCGTTGCTTGCCTCCGTAACTAGAACCCCCGTCGATCCGAACCGAATCAGGGCCATAGACGGAGGGGTTAACATATATATATATATATATATATATATATATATATATATATATATATATATATACAGGGTGTCCGAGAATTATCTGTACAATTTTTGGCTGCTATTAAAAGTCAACCATGAAGTGTAGAAATTCCAGTGTTGTCCCATTTTACAGAGAATCTCATTAAGTTTTTTCTGATACCAAGTTTTGACAAGTTTTTTAGAAATTCCAGTGTGTCCGAAAATTATCTGTACAATTTCATCTTTTAATAAAATTCTTGATAACACACGTAAAATTCTTAAACAAGATTATTTAGAATCTGTATTTTCAAAAGTTTCTTTTATTAAAGTAACGTTGTTTGTTTGTAACAACGTGCACCATCAGTGATTCGCAAAACATCCAATCGATAATCCAAATGTTGCCATGTACGCTGCAGCATATCCACATCAATTCGCTCAATAGCAGCTGTGATTCTTGCTTTTAAATCATCAATGTCTGTCACTGCGTACAAAAAAGAAAAAACTTGTCAAAACTTGTTATCAGCAAAAACTTAATGAGTTTCTCTGTAAAATGGGACAACACTGGAATTTCTACACTTCATGGTTGACTTTTAATAAGAGCCAAAAATTGTACAGATAATTCTCGGACACCCGGTGTATATATATATATATATATATATATATATATATATATATATATATATATGTATATACAGTGGTGTAGTGCTGTGGGAACGCGTGGGACGGCGTTCCCTTACTTTTTTTGGTAGACGGAACGGCGTTTCCTCACTATTTCAAATAAATCCGAACTTACAAATCTCTAACGTCATGAAATTTTAATTCCCACCCCTAGAAGAAATATGAGAAAGAATCATTAACTGCTTCATTTCTTTTAGCTTCGACTGAGGCAATGCTAGCCTATAAAGATCTGGTGAAACAGTCACCACGGCGTACCAGTTGTTAACTTTTTTTTAGTTAATCATTCCAGTTGTTAGCTATTTTTATTGATCGTACTGGATGTCGTATATCTAATGACACTGGAAATACAGCATCTTCAACCTTGGAATATATCCTAATATCCAGTGCGTATGACCTCAAAATATCCCTGAAATTGGTCAGATTTCAAAAGATTTCCCGGGGGGCTTACAGTGCCCCAGGACCCCCAGCTGTATGGGCTCGCCGTGCTCGCCATTGTCCCCCCCGCATCTGAGTAACACTTTCAAAATGCGTTCCCTCACTTCTTTATTTAGCACTACACCACTGTATATAATATATATATATATATATATATATATATATAAAACTTGTGAAATAAATGAATGGGTTTTCATCATATATATAATTTCGTTAAGTAATAAAAATTGGTAAACTGGTAACTGTAAAAAAAAAAATTGTAAAACTTCTCTCCTTGAAGTTTTTAGCTGATGTCTGTAAATTTAATAATTAAAGTAAATAAATGGACGAGATTTTAGGCACCAATCGACTAGGGAAGTACTCTGGGAAGGGGTGGAAGGCACGTTAAGCAGGAGACAGGGAGTGTTGGAATTACTGTTTTTCCTGTCACTGTCCTCCTTAGCTGATATTTTTCCGTGTCTCATCTACCTTGTGAGCAGTCCAGCTTGCTTTCAAATACACGCTTCTCCCTTTATTCCTCACTACACATACATGCATCTTGCACACTACACATTCCCTTCAAATTAAAAAAAAAAGTACAGTTCTTAACAGCCTTGATTTCGACTCTTCTATTTGGCGGGTTTCGGGGGGAGGGGGCATTTTTGCTGGCATTCGCCCTTGAGCCCTCCTTCCTGCATAAAGAAAATAAGGGAACAAGGGAACCGACTTTCTTTGAAAAAGCTCTTTCGTCTGTTATGTTGAAAACCAAATTCTTTTGAAGTAAAATTAAAACAGAAATGTTTGGATTCCTTTTTTTCTTCTTTTTTCCTTTACGTCTGAACGCAACGTACGATGAATTCTGAATTATAATACCTTTCTTATTAGTATTACTATTTATTATTTCTCCACGCGAGAAATTCACAAATAATCGACTTGCTATTTCTTTCGTCTCCATTCTCCAGTTTTGCCATGTATTTTAATGAAAGAAAAACAACGCAGCTTGGTTTAATATATTGTCATTTGGATAAAATTTTTCTCGGAATGAGAATCATAAAGATTGTCTCTTTCATCTCAGTTGGATTCATAATCTTTTAAGCAGAACATATAATGATTCCTGCGTCTTTTGAGATCAACCAAGCTATTTCATTTTCACCTGTCATCTCATTCATTGTCTGATGTATTCGCGCGATTTCTACTCGTTCAGTTTTCTTTATTTCTTCCAAGATTGGCCTTGAAATTAATATGATATATTCGTATTTATATTTATGAGAATCAGAGTATGTGTGTAATGGTGGGCATGCATATCATCGAGGGGTAAGATGGGGTCACGTCGTTCCACCGTTTCCCGTAAGAATAGCTAAGTGAAGCGACGTTAGGTGTGAGTAGTAGTTGGGTAGGTGACTGTCTTCTGTATCTAGATGCTGTAGCAACTCGTAGTCGGGATTCCACTTTAAGCTGTAGGCCGCCTCTGTAAAATGACCTTTCTGACTCTTGGTAGGGAGGCTAATTCATGCATTTAATATCAATAACGCATATTACAGTATAGAGTTACAGAGTTACAGAGTTACAGGCTAACAAAAACCGTAAGATTCACTCTAGGTTAGCCCAAGAGAAATTAGAAAAAGCAAATAAAAATAAAGAATACTGAAAACTTATACAATTCTTACACTTGTAGACGTGTAAACCTTTCACAGTCAAGTATTGAAGAGATAATGCATGCCCAGTTGCTCACTCGATCCCACAAATGATAGTAAATATTTGCTTTTTCATTAAGGATAATCTTCAAATATTATTACAGTCTCAAAATTTTGAACAAGAAAAGAAAAACGATGGAGCGAAGTAATATATTTTGTACAGCGTGGAAAGATATTCGCCGAAAATTTAACAATAGCCACAATATTACTAATTAGTAATTTTTTGAGAAAAGCTTATTTTTTAAATATGTATTTATTTATTTTTGCAAGAAAATGAATCAAATTTTATAAAAACAAAAAAAATCCTTAATTTTTTACATTTTTTATTTATTTTTTTTAATATTTTAGGGTGAACGTCTTCCTACAACTGTACACAACATGTTATTTTGCTCCATCCGTGTTTTTAAATAATTATTGTTGTGTAAAAAGTTTATCAGATCATTATAGATCATATTGATCACTATGGCAATCAATGTACTCGTTAAGAAGCGAATTATAAGACGTTCCTGCGTGCATAGTATGCCGTTAAGTACCTACTAGCAAAGAAAAATTCTGGATATGTTTACATACTCGTAGAGTAAGTTTGTGTAAGGATTTTAATGGTGTGACATTATTAATTATTTTGCACAGTTTTTCCTTCCAACAAATTTTTATTTAACTTTTTTCCTTCAAGGACTGATTCAAAATGGAAATTAGGAAGTTACCCCTTCCTACCTCAGTGGCCTTGAACCTTCATTGACAGTGTGTCCATTATAATGTCAAAATATTTCAGATTATATCAAAGTATTTCAGAAAATAATATTGAATAATAATGTTATTAATAATGGGGGATTATTAAAACGTGATAAGCAAAATTTCTTTTAAAAAAAAATTGAACAATGACTTATAACAAATATTTGTAAAATAACCACTCTTCAGTTTGATTTTGATGGGTTAAGATAAGAAAAATCATTGACAATTATAATAATCGAAAAGCAGTGAACAGAATTACTTATTACCTGTTTTGTTCGCGTCCTTGATTTTCGGGAGTTCTTAAGGCGGTCTCCTTGGCTCACTGGTATAGTCTGGTAAGGCATCGAACTGGTCGCTTAAAAATGGCATGGAGTCAATGTTGTTTAAGTCCAAAGGGAGTACAGGAATGCAGATAGGGTTAAAAACATTTATTAACCACAATTGCAGTAAATTCTACTCGAGACCTTCAATTTTTAAAGCCTCAAATCATAATCAGAGAACACTGCAGAGATTACTTCCCACTCAATGTCATTGCTATTCGCACCCATGAAATGGAAATAGGATGGATGGGACGGGACCATAGGCGTACGAGCTTCGTTTTTTTCGGGGTGGGAGGCTCGCAATTTGCTCAAAAAATTTCCAAGGTGCCGAATTCTCCGATGCCGACATAGTGAACTTAACATGGCAAGAAAATGAAAGATTTTGTTGCAATAATGCCTTACAAAATATATATATTTTTCATGCATATTCTAGAAAAAATTAACTCCAACAAAACGCTGAATTTTTTTGTCATCAGATAAAAAAATTATGTTTGGTTTAATTAGTGTATTCGAGTCTAATTTTAATAAATTCCAATTTTCCGCCATTGTTTTGGGACTTTACCCGAATTTTGGGGCATTTGCCCGAAAATATTTGAAAACTTGCGAATCTGGGGGTTGCAGCCCCTCAGAACCCCCGGCCCGTACACCTATGGATGAGACACATCGCAGATACAGTAGAAACTGAGTGCTCTCCAAGACGATGTTTCCTAATATAAAACCCACAAATAATATTTCTAGAAATATTTTAGAGACTTGTAACATTTTGATAAAGAAAAAGTACATTTTACTTTATTTTCAATATAACGTGAAAAGCCTGAATTTAAATGAGGTTTAAATACGATATATATATATATATATATACAGGGTGTCCCGTAAGTCTGGACCCATAGGGAAAAATAATAAAATTACAAAATAGTCCAAAAATTTATTACATAATCTGTTCAAAGTGTCCGCCGTTGTGTCGCACACATAGTTGAAGGCGCAATCTCCACTGCGACAGCACTTTCTGAATCACAGTCGCAGAAATTTCTTGACACGCCTCCACAATGCGTGCTTTAAGGTGGAAAATGTTCTGAAGTTTGACCTCGTACACTTTGGCTTTCAAGTGGCCCCACAAATAAAAATCATAATAAAAAATAATAAAAAAATAATAATAATAAAATAATAATAACAATAAAAAAATATATTATAAATCCCTATGGGTCCAGACTTACGGGACACCCTGTATAGTGCCGAATAGGAGCGAACGTAACCCATAGCTATATATATATATATATATATATATATATATATATATATTAGTGATGTAGGTCACATCCGCGGAACATCCGCACATTTTCTCGCATCCGCATCCGCACTTTGGACTGCGGATGTCGTGCGGATGTGGTCCGTTGAGATAAAATGTCATTAATAAGCGGAAATTATCAAATTCTACTATATTAATAGAACTAGTTCATTGTGCGCAAAAGTGATGCAAGCGACAAGACGAGAGGCTGTTCTTGTATGAAGTTACTCTCTTGCAACCTACTTAGATCCACGTTACAAAGCTAAGTTATTTTCACCTAGTACATTAGAACGAGTTAAATCATCACTTGGCAAAGCAGTTGAAGAGCTTCAATCTCTTGAATCTGTCGCTTCGCCACCCATCAAAGAATAAAAGTTTCAGTGACAGAACCAACACCTTCAACAAGCAAATCTATCACAGAATCTGTCTCTCAGTTTCTTGAGTCAAGCAGCAATGACGAGACCTACGCGATGTCAAAAGATGTAGTAAAAATGATCGAGAGCTATCACCAAGAAAAACGCCTGGCTGCATGTGACAATCCTATTAGTTGGTGGAAAAATACGCAGAATATCTATCCATACTTGAGTAAACTTGCAAGGAAACATTCAGCCTGTCCTCCAACAAACGTACCAAGCGAGAGATTATTTAGCAGCGCTGGATTAATATATGATGAAAAGAGAAACAGACTGGCAGCAGAAAAGGCAGAAAAATTAATGTTCCTTAAGCATAACCTTCCTATAATTAAGTTTGAACATTAAACGATGAACATCTTAGTTTACTTTATTTTAATTACTCATTTATAAATATGCCTATAAATATGTCGTAAAGAACGACGCTTTGTATAGGAGAATTATCCGCGCAATTGTGTAATGGTTATCATATCTGACCGGCAATCGGAAGATCCCGGGTTCGATTCCCGGGTGGTTACCTCATTTTTTCATTTGTTTCGTTCTTTCGCTCTCATCTTGCGCGGATAATTCTCCTATACAAAGCGTCGTTCTTTACGTTTTATATATATATATATTATATATATATATATATATATATATATATATATATATATATATATATATAATATATATATTATATATAGCTAAGGGTTACGTTCGCTCCTATTCAGCACTATCTTTTATATCCCTTTGTTCCTACAAGCAAAATAGCTGCTACTTTGTTGTAGGAGATGTGTTTTAGGGTTCAATTTAGGTTAGGTTAGGTTGGGTTAGGCTAACCTACCTAAACCTAACCAAACCTAACATAAAATAACATAAAATAAAACAAAACAAAAAAACTGGATGTGTAAAATCCTGAGGCAGCATGAAGTAGTAGTAGTAATTTGATTTCGAGTTCTTTAATTAAAATCCTCATGCGAGTGAAATTCGTAAAAATAATCGTTGTATACGATGAAGGAGCTCATTCCCTAAACTTTTTAGTGATACCCAAACTTACTTTAATGCAAGCGTAAGTGATTAAAAATTTGAAAACACAAAAGATAGTAGCTAATGATAGCTAATGTAACTTCAACGACCACCGACGAAAATGTAGGAGGAATATGCACTCTTATAAGTAAGTATATACACTATGTTTTTCATTTTTACTTTTATTTCCATATGTGTGTGTGTGTGTGTGTGTGTGTGGTATTCATTTTATTAGTTAACTCAAAGAAGTGCAAATAAAAAACTAAATTAAACATAATTATAGTTAAGAGATGCATGAAACTTTGTAATACGAGAAACATTAAAGGTAGCAGTCGAAACACGTCATAATAAATGTTGAAAGTGTTTGCCGCAATGCTCAATGCACGACCGTGCTCGCGAAGCATGTGTTGCCGGACAAAGAATGTAGCATCTCTGGTTGAATGTTGGCAGTAATATTGGTAATGTTTTGTTGTAACTCTTCCAGAGTGTGAGAATTGTTCGCATATCCTTGGTCTTGGATGTGGTCCCCAAGAAATAATACAGTAATGATAAATCAGGTGAGCGTGGGGATCATAGCCCCTTAGAAATTATGCGATCACCGGAAATGAATTCCAACTCTGCCATTGTCTGGCGAGACGTGTACAGGCAGCACAAGAACGCGTGTATGATATCAGTGTAACTTTCCGAAGTAGTCGTGTTGTGGAAAAAGATGGGTCCCACAATCCGACATCTCGAAATGACACCACACTCCTACCTTCTTGCGATAAAGGGAGGTTTCATGAATGGTTTGTGGGTTATCTGTGGACTATATACGCGTGTTTTATGCAGTCACATATCCGGTGAAGTGAAACCATTCCTCATCCGAAAAAAACATAACATCCAAGATGTCATCATGTGAGACTGCTGTTCCACAATTTGAAGGAAACCGCTGACAATACGCGAGTCGCTTTTCACTGTCTGGTGGGCGCAGTTCCTGCACTACATACACCTTATATGGTTACAACTACAATTGTTTCACTGCTTTAGCACAATTTCTCAATGCTATTCCTGTTTGCTGAGACAGTTAGTGGAGAGATTTGGAAGAACTGCGTTGAATTATGTCCTGCCTCTTCCGTAACCACGGTTGATGTTCGTTTGCGTTTTGCTCCATAACACTGCCTATTTTTCGGAACCCTTGAACGATCTTCCATATTCCAGCTTTGGTGAGAACATTTCCTGCTCCAAAACGTTCACTAAATTCGCGTTGGCACTTTTTAAAGGAGGAAGTTTCACGTAAATTTTAAGAACAAATACACATTGTTCCAAGCTTAACGCCATCTTTACAAGCTTAAGCCTAGGCCTAGGTTTAGGCTGGCCTAGTACTGGTCTAAGCTAGTTTAGATGTCCTAAGATGTCCTAGAAGTCATAGATGTCCTAAATTGTCCTGGTTCTCATATCACTGAGTTTCCTGTATCTCTGAATTATATTTCCTTGTCATTTAATTTTTTATTTGCATTTCTTTGGGTTAACTGATAAAATTAATACCATATATACAGTATGTAGTGACCATAAAGTCCTGGTTGAGTTTCGCAATGTAATGTCTTGAAAACGGCTGTAGGTAATATGCAAATTATACATTATTTGAGAGCGTACATTATGTAAGATTTATTTAATTAGGTAATATACACCGTAGGCCTACACCTCAACAAGTTTGCCATTCTTAGCAATTTTAACAATCGTCTCCTTTTGCGGACTCCTGTAAAACAGCGTCAAGTTGTTGAGTTCTGATGGCACTGACTGCATTTTCAATGCGTGTGCATGGGCAAATCCACCACACGTGACGTGTTGCATACACAACTATCTGTATATGGTCCCGTAAAAAGTCTAATGGAGTAAGGTCTGGTGACATGACTGGTCATGGCATGAAACCCCGACGTCCGATCCACTTCTCTACGAATGCGGCATCCAGAAAATGTGTACTGCTCGTGTGAAGTAACGCAGTGTAATATCTTGTGGAAAATGGTCTGGTCTTTGAAATTTAGAGCACCATTGAGCGTCCAATTCAACAAAGAGGGTTAGGGGCAGGAGGGCGGTGTCCCTTCAGCGTCCAATTCGACAGAAGGGGTAGGAGCAGTGCCCCATAACGGGGCGGGGCATTTCTCTCTAAGTGGAAACTTGCTTGGGACGGAAAAAGCGATCGAGGGGAAAAAGAGTTAAAAGGAGGGAAGGGGAATTTGTTAAGGTTGACGAAGGTAAATAAGGGGTACAGTGATAACTGTTCTTTATTATCAGTATACTGATCTAACAAAAAAAAATCTATTAACAGTACACTTAATCTAGAAAGGTCATTAAAATTGATGTTTTAGATTTAAATGTTTATTAAAGTTGGCAGGTGAGGAACTGACCGCATGAAGTTTGATCTTCAAACGAAAAGTGGAAGAAAAACTTTATACAGAGAGTCACTGTTCTTAACTTCACCAAATTTACTTCTTTAATTATTTATTTATTTATTTATTATTGTTATTATTATTATTATTATAAATAAATAAATAAATAAATAATAACAAATAAAGAACGATAAAGAAATAAATAATTAATAGTAAATACAATAATAATAATAATAATAAGAAGAAGAAGAAGAAGAAGAAGAAGAAGAAGAAGAAGAAGAAGAAGAAGAAGAAAAAGAAGAAGAAGAAGAAGGAGAAGAAGAAGAAGAATACATTAATTAATAAAGAAGGATGGAGAACAAAGTTACGATCAACTTTATGAAGTTTAACCCCATCTTTCTTTGAAAGCTAATACAATTTATCACCCGTCAACCTTAATCATCATCTTAGATCAATCTAATGATAACAAGAGCGCTTAGCAACTTTTCAAGAGAAAGAAATAGTAAAAGACGATAACAACTGAAACAAGGATAATGCTCACAATAAATAAAAGATGATAAAGAAATACTACTATTACTAGTACTACTACTACTAGTACTACTACTGCTAGTACTACTACTACTACTAGTACTACTACTGCTAGTACTACTACTACTACTAGTACTACTACTGCTAGTACTACTACTACTACTACTAATAATAATAATAATAAATAAGTAAATTTGGTGAAGTTAAGAACAGTGACTTTCTGTATAAAGTTTTTTCTTCCACTTTTCGTTTGGAGATCAAAGCTCATGCAGTCAGTTCCTCACCTGTCAACCTTAATGAACATTTAGATCTAAAACATCAATCTGAATGACTTTTCTATACTAAATGTACCTAACAGACCTCTTTTTTAGATCAATGTACTGATAATAAGGAGCGGATATCACTCTACCCTCTTTTACCCTCGTCAGCGTTAACAAATTCCACCTGCCCTCCTTTCCATTCTCTTTACCCTCAACCGTTTTTTCCGTCCCAGGCAAGTTTCTTCTAAGGGAACATCACCCCACCGCCAGTTTTCTGTCGAACTGGACGCTCAGGGAGTGCCACACCCATCGCTCTCCTTCAAGTAGAACCGCCTCTTCCCCTCACCCCTCACCCACGCTTGGCATGCCTTCCACTATGCTACTACTCAGTATACATTCGGACATAAAGAATAGAAATGAATTAATAATATTGTATAATAATAATAATAATAATAATAATAATAATTATTATTTATTATTATTATTATTATTTTATTCTTTATTCATAAATGAATATTGTCTTTTCTATAAAATGAAAAATAATTGAAATAACTATTTATAGGCTTAAAATAAGTAAATGTCTCAGCTAATTAATAATATGCAAACTTCGTTAGTATATATATATATATATATATATATATATATATATATATATATATATATATATATATATATATATATATATATATATATATATTATATACAGTGGTGTAGTGCTAAATAAAGAAGTGAGGGAACACATTTTGAAAGTGTTACTCAGATGCGGGGGAGACAATGGCGAGCGCGGCGAGCCCATACAGCTGGGGGTCCGGGGGCACTGTAAGCTCCCGGGAAATCTTTTGAAATCTGACCAATTTCAGGAATATTTTGAGGTCATATGCACTGGATATTAGGATATATTCCAAGGTTGAAGATGCAGTATTTCCAGTGTCATTAGATATACGACATCCAGTACGATCAATAAAAATAGCTAACAACTGGAATGATTAACTAAAAAAATGTTAACAACTGGTACGCCGTGGTGACTGTTTCACCAGATCTTTATAGGCTAGCATTGCCTCAGTCGAAGCTAAAAGAAATGAAACAGTTAATGATTCTTTCTCATATTTCTTCTAGGGGTGGAATTAAAATTTCATGACGTTAGAGATTTGTAAGTTCGGGTTTATTTGAAATAGTGAGGGAACGCCGTTCCCACGCGTTCCCACAGCACTACACCACTGTGTGTGTGTATATACGTATATATATATATACTGTATATGGGAATGAACTCAGAATGGTTCCCTGAGGTTTTTTTATGATACACACAGACCGTGCATGGAACAAGGAACTCTTCTAGGAAAATTAAATCCACTATAGTCCGAATAAGTAATGGTAAATGACAAATACTATAGTTTTTTCTTTTTCATGATGCTAGCCCGACGTGGGCAACGGGTCACTCACAAAGAGGGCCCAGAAATATAGCTTCCCTCACCAGCTATCTGCAAAGCAGATAGGATCCAGCTTTGGGACAGGATCTAGGGTTTAAAGCAGCCTAGCACAGCTACATTTAGAGCCTCAATATAAGCAAAAGACTCGCTGCCTTCACGTCAGATTGAATACATCAAAGAAAAAGGGGTAACTATTATATTTTTAGCCAAAAACCAAAACTTAAACCTGTGTGTATCATAAAAAACCTCAGGGAACCATTCTGAGTTCATTCTCATCATGAAACGGACATGTTATGTGCCTTGAAAAGTGGACGCTCAATTCTGTTAGTTGAGGTTTAAGTTTTGGTTTTTGGCTAAAAATATAATAGTTACCCCCTTTTTCTTTGATGTATTCAATCCGACTAGGCTGCTTTAAACTCTAGATCCTGTCCCAAAGCTGGATCCTATCTGCTTTGCAGATAGCTGGTGAGGGAAGCTATATTTTTGGGACCTCTTTGCGAGTGACCCGTTGCCCACGTCGGGGTAGCATCATGAAAAAGAAAAAAACTATAGTATTTGTCATTTACCATTACTTATTCGGACTAGAGTGCATTAATTTTCCTAGAAGAGTTCCTTGTTCCATGCACGGTCTGTGTGTATCATATATATATATATATATATATATATATATATATATATAATAATCCATCCGTTTTAATATTTCATTTGTTAATTAATAAATAATGTATTTTCAATTATTAATAATCATATATTAAAGGGGAAATAAACTTTTCATTTATAATATTGCTGTTCATTTATTCCATTAGTGACTAATGAAATAACTCTGTTATATATACTGTATATATATATATATATATATATATATATATATATATATATATATATATATATATATATACAGGTGGCGCAAAAGTTAAATTCTGTACCGATTCATCGATTTTGTAGTACCTGGTATTCCATGCATTAAAACCAAGCTCACCCTCTCGTCTATTGTTAATTTCATAGTCATCCCCTACCTAAAAGAAAAAAATAATATATTACAAGCAAAGCCTTCGGCTCCCTGCACTATGGGCGGGGCTCGTGCTTCGCAAACTCGCCTACAGCACCGAGATGAAGACAAAAATATTATTTTACATTTTAAATATAACTTCATGAATTTTTAACCTACTGGCTCAGAATGCGAAGCTCAAAAGGTTAGGGTTACCCCTTTGGAGGGAGGTCATCCTCCTTCTCCCCCCAAAACCACCTCACCCCCCTTTATGCAACTTGGGGGACCACCACCCCCTTGTTCCATAACCCCTCCCATTACCCCCACAAAACTACACTTCCAAAGAGTGTCGTATGAAATCCTTTATAGTGTCCTTAAAATGAGAGGAAGTTTATTTAAATCGGTTGAGTAGTCTTTTTACAAATTCAACACGAACAATAGTTGTTAAAAAATAAATTTCACAATACAAAAGTAGGAAAAGTTTCCAAATTCATGTCACTGAATAGTCAAATCGTAATTTTACGGTCAACTTTGGGATCACTCGTCGACCCAGGGTAGTCCTAAGTTAGGCTAGTTGATGCATTGTTATGGGTTGTAGCTGGTTAGGCTACGCAGGCTAATAAGTGGAGTACGCCTACACCTAGACGGTATTACCATCATTGCAATAAATTGTGAACTGGCAGCGAGCGAAGGAAGTTTGTTAATTCTATTATTTTGTGCAAGTTGTTATGCCACGTTTAACTGAGAAAGACAAAATTGATATCAAACTTTTGTTTTTTTAATTGAATAACCTTTATTAATAATAAAATAACTACATTGATTTTACAATTTACAATTACATAAATAATTGTGAAATTGGACTATTTATTTTATTTAAGTTGGCCCGGTTGACTCCGGTTGACTATTTCATATGGGGACGTTTAGTTGACAAAGTTTACTGACACAGAATAATTCAAAGTTAGTTTATCTATTAGGCCTTATATCTTTCCTTAAAATACATTTTTCTAGTGTATTTTGGTGTGCTTTGTTCAAATGTAACCATTTCCTGTGCAAATGTAAAGAAATAATAATTTGTTTACATTATTTCGGAGTCATATTTCGTCATATCAGGAACGAACTTTAGGTTATTAGCGGGGGTCAAGGGGGCGGAGCACCGTTGTTAGCGTTAGGTTTAGTTAGGTTAGGTTTAGTTAGGTTAAGTTATGTTTAGTTAGGTTAGGTTTAGTTAGTTTTCATAATTTTTGGTTAATATTTTGCTATTCACATGACCAGAAATGAAGAAATATGACTTCGAAGTAATGTACAAATAATCCTATTGCTTTCCATTTGCACAGGAAATGAAGGTTATATTTGAATAGAGCACACCAAAATACACTAGAAAAATGTATTTTTATTTCAACTTGAGGCCATTTCATTTGCAGTATAATTACCAAGATGTCAATCAACTTCGCGATTTCTACACCATTTCTACAGCAGTTCGCCAGTGGCGCATAAGGCTACAATTGGTCATTGATAATAATGGAGGACACATTAAACACTACTCCGTTAATGTTTCATTCATTTTGTTTTTGTTTATTGTAAACTTCTTTAATGTTCACATAAGTCTGTAATTACCCTCCTTGTCAACTTTACTTTTTAACAATTATTGTTCAAGTTGAATTTGTAAAAAGACTACTCATCCGATTTAAATAAACTACCTCTCATTTTGAGTAAAATATAAAGGGTTTAATACTATTTTTGTTTCATTTAGTTATCCTTGGAATTGTGGTTTTGCTGACCTCGTGAAAAAGGGGGCGACGTTTTTGAGACACAATGTAGATGCAAATGAAGGTCATACACCTAACTATTACTCTTAAACATTTCACGAAAATATCCCTGATATAATTTTTATATTCGTGAATTATCGCATCACATTCTGAAATCTTGATTTCCATGTTTAAGATTGACGCCTAAAGTTTATCAGCGCAAAATTTGGCAAATATCTAATTTCTGAAAGAAATTTAATTTTCACCACAATTCCCAATTATTTTTTAGTAATATGTTGGGCATTCCTTTATATTTCCTCAATGAAAGCCAATTAATGGAAATAAAAAAAAGAATGTGGAAGAGTCTAAAAATTTTTAGTATCCTTTCGTTATATCGTTCAAGTGGACTAGTGGATAAAGATTTGGTCCACAAAAGTGTGACAGCTTCATAGACAGAGGTTCAAATCCCACCCAGGTAAGGCCGGAAGTTCATAGTATTGTGTTGAGTAGTAATTTAAGAGGTTGTTGTACACTAACATATAAACGCTGTAAAAGTGTAAATGAAGATTTACTGTATGAGTGGGTATTTAATTGGCATTTCGTTCAAGAGATTGCGCCTCATGTTTAAATATTTGGGTTTGGTATCAACCGCCTACTTCCAAAATTTAAAACCTATAAAACTTCAAAACCTATAAATCTTCAATATGCATTTTCGAGTGGGTGGCGCAAAATTCAGGAGTCAAAGGGTTATTATTGCATAAATTATAAACTTTTAACTAAAAAATTATAGATTATAAATTATAAATTATAATTTTTTTAACTAAAAATAATTTTTATTTAAAAACAGTGGTGTCCATAGAACGGAAAAGATCTACTCTCTATGACTACTTTCATCCCTGACTTTTGCGCCACCCTGCCTGTATAAATACAGAGAAAAACAGACAGACCGACAAACAGATAGATAAATGATGTAAATAGATTAATAAATAAAACAGAATTATCTAAAGAAAATATTACATTTCTCATAATTATACGTTAGCATTTACAAATTTATTATTAATATATATATATATATATATATATATGTATGTGTGTGTGTGTGTGTGTGTGTGTATATATATATATATATATATATATATATATATATATATATATATATATATATATATATATATATATAATTTTATCTGTAACCGGGTCGTTGCGTGATTGTGTGAACGAGCCACTGAATGGCGAATTGAGAAGTTAAAATAAGGGCAAGGAAAATTCAAGATTTTTCCCCTCTGAGGGTCCGATTCAAAAATCATTAAGGCAAAATTGGAGAGAGAAAGATGATTTGAGATCAAGTTTTCATCTCGTGTTTTGATAAATGATCAATTCCAATGTCACTTCTTTTACTTATTGTTTACGTCATCACACACACATATATATATATATATATAGAGAGAGAGAGAGAGAGAGAGAGAGAGAGAGAGAGAGAGAGAGAGAGAGAGAGAGCATGAAGCTTGATTACTGATGAAAAGAAGATCATACATAGTGATCTTAAATCCATATCTAAGCATTTAAATGTTTAACATTAGTTAACCATCATTTAAGAGTTAGAGGCAAAATGCATTGCAAAATAAATTCCATTTTTTTCCATTTTCCATTTGCAATTTGTGTAACAATTTAAAAAAAAAAAGTTATTTTTAATAAAAATTAAGTACTTGCAACATTTTTAAAAGAATTGTATAACATTTTTATATAAAAGGTTATTTTGAGAGTATATATATATATATATATATATATATATATATATATATATGATGAATAAAACCACGAAGGAAAGGAAACACAAAATGGTGCTCAAGCGCTTTCGTCTAATGACATCCTCAGGAACACTGAGGATGTCATTAGACGAAAGCGCTTGAGCACCATTTTGTGTTTCCTTTCCTTCGTGGTTTTATTCATCATAAATATTTTTCACGTGTTACTTTCGTGAAATAATTTTCATATATATATATATATAACCTTATTTAACCTTGGTTTTGCTTCCGCCCGAATTGCTTATTCGGACGAAGGTCAAGCTCGTCACTCCACCCTACTAGACCTACAGTTTAACGAAGAATCCGAACCACGTCCCACCAGCAACCCAGCGTCTTAACCACTAGGCTACCCAGGGTACCCATTTATCTACCAACCAATTTTTTATTTTATTTTATAGAAGGATGAACAACTGGGTTTTACTGCGCGCTGCCTGCCGTCACCGGTTCTCGATCCCGGGGCCGATGGATTCGTAGTCAGCGATATAACCACTACACCACCGATGTTATTTCATTTATATGTCTTATCTAATTATACCTTAATTTGAATAAAAGAAAAGTGTAAATTATTTTAAATTGACTTTATTCCAAATATTCTTAAAAGGCGGCGACATTCGTAGTCTTAATTAAGTAAACGTTCGTAAGCCGAAGAAAAAGGCGTTGCTTCCGATATCATTCCGATTAAGTAATTAATTTTACGATTATTTTTAACTTGGTTTCCATTTAATTTGGTTCACAAGAGGGGAACTCTCAGTATATGAAGAGCATTACTTCATTACGCTTATGTATGTTTAAAAAGTATTTTTAATTAGGTTAGTATATATATATATATATATATATATATATATATATATATATACTCGTATGTTATGCGCCTCGGTGGTGTAGTGGTTAGCGTCGTTGACTAAGAATCCATCGGCCCCGGGATCAAGACCCGGTGACGGCATGTGGTGCACAGCAAAACCCAGCTGTTCTTCCTTCCACATAATAAAAATTTGGTTGGTAGATAAATGGGTACCCTAGGTAGCCTAGTGGTTAAGACGCTGGGCTGCTGGTGGGGCGTGGTTTGGATTCCACGTTAAACTGTAGGTCTAAGGTGGAGTGACAAGTTTGACCTTCGTCAGAATGAATAATTCGGGCGGGAGCAAAAACCAATTATTATATATATATATATATATATATATATATATATATATATATATATATATATATATATATATATGCCATGGCACTGCAAGTAACTAAATAATCACAATCCAATAGTGTTCCTACCTGGCGCACAAGAAAATAGAGATGTCCTTGTCCTCACTTCTCGACAGGAGGGGTTATTTGCTGTAGAGAGGTGAGGACAATGATAGCTCTACTTTCTTGTGTGCCAGGTACGAACATTTTTGGACTGTGGTTATCTACAGCGCCAAAGCATTGTCTAAGTCCCCACGTTTATTACGGTTTACTCTCCTACGGAGATTTGGGTTGACAAGCTTGACCTTCGTGAAATGAGAATTCATCGCACGGAACCTTTGAAAAGTTGAAAGGTATAGGGTGTTTCAGATCGACCTTAGAAATATGGAAAAGAAATACTTCGTATTAGTTACAAAATTACTATGACAAACTTCAAATACCAAATACCAAATACAAACTAAAAATTCCGCCAATTTGTGGTTTGTGTTTGGTATTTGGTATTTGAAGTTTGTCATAGTAATTTTGTAACTAATATGAAATGTTTCTTTTCCATATTTCTAGGGTCGACCTGAAACACCCTGTATATTGAAGAAGCTAATTTTTAGCGTTTTTAAACTATTAAATTCTTTCATACAGTATACTGTACATACATTCCACGCATACAGAACGTTCAAAAGCTAATTTGAACATTTTCCCAAAGGCAAATTCTTATATACAGGGTGTTTCAGGTCGACCTGAAACCTCCTGTTTACAGTATATATCAATATAACTACATAAGGATTTGGAAGCGATGCAATTTTCTGGAGTGGTGTTACTGCATTCAAATCCAGCGGTCATTTTGTCATTTTATATCTTCCATCATCAATATTCAAGGTCGTAGTTAATCTTATCAGGATGCATTTATTACCCATTACGAATTCCAACTTTAGGGGATTTGATAGTTTTTAAGGATGTTTCGATGTTTTTCATGATCGAAAATATTCGTCTTTTCTCTTAGGAAAAGATTTTATATCGATAAATGAATGATACTCTCTCTGTGGATGTCCGAGAAGATCCATTTTTAATACTCTTTTTATTATTAGCCTTCGATAAATGTCAATTTGAATGAGTATATTAATAATTGGAATATAAAAGCTTAAGAAGGAATAATATTTAATTATATATATATATATATATATATATATATATATATATATATATATATATATATATATATATATATATATATATATATATATATATAGCTATGATCAAAAGAGTTGAAACACTTAAAGATGTTTTGGAATGAGAGGAATATTAACAGAAATTACTACTTCTAACATCACTGATGTATTTTCAGTATTAATAACGTATTTAGTACCACTTGTCAAGATGTATATAAAACTTCCTCAAAAAGATTTGGTGTAATTATTATTGGCTATATTACTTTTGATATGTCATATTTTTCCAATTTTTGCAGTTTCTTGGTAAGTGTATTTGAACTACGAAGTAGAATGAGATTCAATACATCAACGGCACATCTTTACTCATGGTTAAATTCACGTTTCATTTGACTTTATCAACCAAACTTAAAAAGGTCTAGGGTGATGTAACTCTTTTGGCCAAGGCTAGCTTTGAGTTACATCACACTAGAACTCTTTAAGTATGGGCCACATTCCATTATCCGAAGAAAAACAACGAAACTTTACGTTATTAACCCCTCCGCAATCGAGCCAATGAATAATATTTAATTCAAATCTACCTTGGAAATACGAGGGTATAGAGAGAGAGAGAGAGAGAGAGAGAGAGAGAGAGAGAGAGAGAGAGAGAGAATATATATATATAGTCTACTGAAAATTATTTCACGAAAGTAGCACGTGAAAAATATTTATGATGAATAAAACCACGAAGGAAAGGAAACACAGAATGGTGCTCAAGCGCTTTCATCTAATGACATCCTCAGGAACACTGAGGATGTCATTAGACGAAAGCGCTTGAGCACCATTCTGTTTCCTTTCCTTCGTGGTTTTATTCATCATATATATATTATAATTATATATATATATACTGTATGTGTTTGTGTATATATATATATTATATTATATATATATATTATATATCTGATTTGCAATTGCCTAAAGTATTATTTTAAAGCTGTAGAAAATATATATATAGTGTATGTGTATTGTGGTGTGTGTGTGTGTGTGTGTGTGTGTGTGTGTGTGTGTGTGTGTGTGTACTTTATAGAAACTGAGTTTATATCAAGTTTATAATGAGTCCTATATAATGACAATTATATAATGACTATTATACAGAACTATTTCATGAAATGCAAACGCTGACTTTTGACTTTAATAAGTACTTTCATTGTATTACAATGAGATATTTCAGCGTGGATTTAGATAGCTGATTTTTACTGTTTTTAATGGACACCTAACTGAGAAGAGCTGTGCCAAACCTTCAACAATTATTGTTGACAGATTGTATAGATGTCACTAGTGAACGTCATGGAAATAAATTATATTACTGTATGATCACGGTATCAGCCAAGCTGTAAATCCTTTAATTTTTAATGTTTTACTAGCTATAATACACTTCTTGAAATGATAGTAAATAGTAATAAGTTGAACATGTGTATATGCAGAAGATGGTATTACAAGGTGAGACACATAAAAGCGGCCCCAAGAAAATGTCATACATAAAAAAATATGAAATATTTCCGTGGAGCCTCTTTTATGTGGCTCACCCTGTATAAAGCAACGTATACCTGATCTCGTATCACTGTAGGCTCCGGGCAGCTACAGTGCGAAGCAAGAAGTGAAATTTGAGCCCCGTCACTACAGAAAAATATATAGTAATATTTGAGGTAAATAACTTGTTACCATAGAAACATCTCACAAAGAATCGTTCTACATCTGACAGGCGGAATGAGCTACATCAGCGGTTCCTGACCTGTAGTACGAGGAATTCTTGTATAGTAAGTAGGTGATACGCAAGAGGGATTTTTGTTATTTTAATGAACTCATTCTTTCATACAGCTCAAACTTCATATTAATGACTGCCGCGTATATTTCGGATTCATTATTTATCACCAACTCATTATTCATCATCACTTATTATTTATTACACATCATCAACATGGCAGTCAAAGCGTTAAAACACAATTTGCGTGGTTTAAACTCTATTAAATTATTAATATATATATATATATATATATATATATATATATATATATATATATATATATATAAGCTTTGATACATTATTCACATAAAATTTGTATTTGTTTACGACTATGTGACATTTTTGATGTGTTCTTTCTTTAAGGGATGTTTGCTTAACCCATTAGTGTCCAGTGTCACTTTACTGATTTTGTCCTGGCCTTTGCCAAACGATTGTATTCAGTCTCGGAAAAGACCTCCGGGTACTAATGGGTTAAAACCATAAATTGAAAAGAATTTATGCGGGAAATGACTTGAGTCTTTTGTTGAGTCACTTTTATAACAAAAAGAATAACCCATTCTACTTTTGTACATTCTCTGAATATTCTAATAAATGCCTGAAAAGCTTAGGATTCAGTACTTCTGAACGAACGAATCAAATAAAGTTTTGTAACCAGTGTGAATCTCTTTATTGCAATAACCGCACAATGCAAGAAGGAAAATCCAAAAAGACAGTTTATTGAGAAATTGACAATAAAAGTGGGGCTCGAACCCGCCTCGTGAAATATCAGAAGCCACTGTTTTTAATTCTACAAGCCATCCCGGACTTTGAAACACGATCATTCGGGCTCGTTGAAATCTCAGTAAGATTGGAGTTAATCCTCAATTAACGTCAGTATTTTGAGGTATCCTTAAATAATCCCCTACATTTAAGATGGTTTTCAGCATGTAATATGAGCCACAATACCAGTCATAACCTTTCAAAGTAGCTAATTTGGGGTTCAAACGTTCAGACTTCGCTCATTCCAAAATCTTTAATTTGATAAAATTCTTCACTTATTTTTTTGTACTTCTAACCGGAGTGAAACACGATAAATCTTTTTAAATGTGATGTTTCGTATTAGGAAGAAAAGCTTTTTAATTTTAGATTTTTAAGTAAAATTTGTGAAGTTAATGATATTATAATATATATTTAAGTCACATGCTATAACACGTCTATAAATGTACGTGTAAAGATCAAAGTTTATCATCTTAAAGGGTTTCAGTCTATACCGGCCCACATGACTTTATTATTTAATCCAAAAGCGTTTCATCTTATCGGCTGCAGATAAGAGTGAAAACCGATTAGACACTAAACTGATTATTAAAATAAAATCGGTTTTAAACACAAAACCGATTAAACCTTAAACCGATATTAAAAAAAATTATATTTACCAAAACGCCATTAAACATATGAGGCGTCGAAAGTACGCGGGGCGAATTCGCCACATTGGCGATTTTTGCGATTGTTCCACGAATGAATAGTTTAATCCTCCCTCCACGCATCCACAGATAATTGGTATAGCTAAATCCCTCTCACCCCACCTCGTACGCTCAAAATGTAGTTATTTTCAATGCGTGTATTTCCGCTATGTGCCCCTCCTACACAATAGTCACAAAATTTAAACGCGTCTATTTCAAAACTGGTTTGGCGAGTTCGCCTCTCGTACTCGCGAACCTCGTATAAACAATGATAGAAATGGTGAGCTTGTTTGTCGTATGAGGTTTGGTGACATTTAGGTCAGTAGTAGTTTGTAATGTTATGAGAAGCACGAAAAATCGGAAATCTCGCACTTATTTATCATAATATTAGCCTCTATCGGTGGTTCCAAACTTTTCTGGTTCAAGGCACCCCTGAGGTTCTGCGTCTCCCACTGTTCAACATCCAGTTTACCTCTGAGCACCACGTAACTTCACGAATGAAATAAATTGTGAATGTTTTTATTTCATCTGAAATTTGTTTATGTTGAGTTGGGAAACACTGCTCTATATAATGTAATATCAGATATTAATATCTATAGAACTTTCTCAGTAACCATCTTTATATACACCTTGGTTAACCTTGCTTTTGCTTCCGCCCGAATTGTTAATTCGGACGAAGGTTAAGCTTGTCACTTCACCTTAGACCTACAGTTTAACGTGGAATCCGAACCACGCCCCACCAGCTGCCCAGCGTCTTAACCACTAGACTACCCAGGGTACCCATTTATCTACCAACCAATTTTTTTATTGAGTGGAAGGATTGGGTTTTGTTGCGCGCCGCCTGCCGTCACCGGGTCTCGATCCCTGGGCGGATGGATTCGTAGTCAGCGACGTTAACCACTACACCACTGAGGCGCATACATATATATATATATATATATATATATATATATATATATATATATATGAAAATTATTTCACGAAAGCAACACGTGAATAATATTTATGATGAAAATAACCACGAAGGAAAAAGAAACAGAATGGTGCTCAAGCGCTTTCGTCTAATGACATCCTCCTGAGGATGTCATTAGACGAAAGCGCTTGAGCACCATTCTGTGTTTCCTTTTTCCTTCGTGGTTATATTCGTCATATATATATATATAAACAAATTAAGTTCTCGAAATGCCTGAAGGGCTACATCATAGCCAATGTCGTAACACCGCTTCTCGTTGATGAGCGAAGTTAAGCGACATTGGGTCGGCTGGTAGTTGAATAGGAGACTGTCCGCTGCGTCCAGAATATGTAGCGACCCTTAGGTGGTTCAGATCCCACGTAAAGCTTTAATACAACCGTTCTTAAACGTTTTCTTCTTCTGTACCCCTTGAATTCTTCCACGGGATTTTCTGGATTTTCGAGAGAGATAGAGGATGTTTACTTTCTGTACGACCGTATGACTCGTGGCCGTTTGTTAATCGTATATAAAATTAAAAGGGTTATATTTTCAGGACCCCTTCGCGTACCCCCTAAGATTCCCTCGCGTACCCCCTGGGGTACGCCGTACCCCACTTTCAGAACCACTGCTTTAATAGATCCCCTCCATTATATGACTTTATAAGATGTTGCGAATGAGGCTAAACAACCCAATCACTACAGTAAATGCGTGTAGGTTGACGATGAAAAATACAACCTTTGCTCATGCTTGTATTTACTGTTACCTTTTTAATTGAAATGAAGTAAAGCCTTGAACTAACTTAATTACGCCTTTTGAATTTTATGAAGTAAACTGAAAAACGCAAATAGCTTTTTATTATTTTAATTAAACCAAGGAATACGTAGCTCCAATTATATTTTTATTCAATCATTTCATTGGAAATATGTTCATTATTTTAAGAAAAAAATTATATAGTTTTTGAAAATGAATATATCATTTTTATGAGGATATATCATTTTCAAAGGCTGTATTAAATTTTTCTTAAAATGAGTATATAATGAACACATTTTCAGTAAAAATGTTATTTGAACTATGTATTCCTCGATATATATATATATATATATATATTATATATATATATATATATATATATATATATAATATATATATATATATATATATATATATATAATGGAGCTCATAAGTAATCGTATAGAGAAATATTTCAGTTATATTCGTCCTATCTTTTGTACCATGCACAGGATAGCTATGAAAAGTTTATTGATTGTTTGGAAAAATTTAACAAATAAAAACCTAGTTTAACTCCAATATGTAATGTAAAACATCAAAGAATTTGAGGAAAAAAAAAAAGTTAAAATGCAAAAGTTTTCGTACATTTATCTACAAAATTAGTTAATACTTTGTTTGTCCACCTTGGGCATGAAGCATTTAAAAAATTTATCAGTAGTTGGCTGCTTATTGATTAGAGATTGTTGGCAATTCTGAATTCTAGAATTTTCTCTGTGACTCTTCATGAAAGACGGATGACTGTGCAAGCCATTAGTAAGCAATGGGTTGTCGTGGTAAAGAGCTGTCTTCAGATTTTAAGAGATCTGTTATTGCTGCACACGAGTCTGAAAAGAGTTATAGGAAGATAGGAGACCTTCAAATTCCATTTACGACGGATGGTGCTGCAGTTATAAAGAAATGGAAAGGCTTTGGAACAATCAAAACTCTACCAAGGTGTGGACAATCTTGTAAGATTTTAGAACGTACTTCTAGACGGATTGAAAGAATGGATGCTACGAATCCACGAGTGACTGCGGGTGATATTTGCCGAACATTAAGACTGTCTAAGATCGATGTCCATCCCTCTACTGTACGTCGTACATTGAAAAAGAATTGTCTGCATGGAAGAGTTGCATAAAGTAAACCTCTGCTACGAAAAATGCACAAAAAAGCTCGTTTAAAGTACTCCAAGGATCATCAGAATGATGGATTTGCATTTTGGAAGAAAGTTCTCTGGACAGAAGAGACCAAAACTGAATTATTCGGGAACAAAGAGCAACTGTATGTTTGGCGAAAATTAAATACTGCTTTCGAGGAAATATTCGAAGAAATATCAGGAAATTTTAGAAGAAAATGTATTGTCTTCAGTTCGGGAGTTGCGAATGGGTCGCAATTTGGTACTGCAACAAAATAATGATCTAAACACAAAATTAAGAGCACCATGAAATGGCTTCAAGAATAGAATTTCAAACTTCTTGAGTGTCGCAGTCAAAGTTCAGATCTCAATTGAATCGAGAATTTATGATTTGATTTGAAAAATGCTGTCCGCGAGAGAAACCCTTCGAATCTGAATGAATTACAACAATTTTCTTTAGAAGAATGGGTTAAAATTTCTACTGAGAGATGTCGTAGACTCG
This sequence comes from Bathynomus jamesi, assembly GCA_023014485.1. Taxonomy (NCBI): domain Eukaryota; kingdom Metazoa; phylum Arthropoda; class Malacostraca; order Isopoda; family Cirolanidae; genus Bathynomus; species Bathynomus jamesi. The sequence continues at coordinate 507,805 of JAJOZX010001093.1, read as the reverse complement.
TAGAAAAATACCCGAAACGAATCATTGAAGTCATTTAAGCAAAAGGCGGACACACAAAGTATTAAATAATTTTGTAAGTAAATGTACGAAAACTTTTGCGTTTTAATTTTTTTTTATTTATTAAATTTTCCAAACGAACGGTAAACTTTCCATAACTATCCTATGCATGGTACAAAAGATAAAGTCGAATATAACTGAAATATTTCTCTGAATGAATGATGCAAACTCACAAGGAAAAAGAAAAATGATTCCAAGGCCTTTCGTGTATTCAGAAGTACTTCTGAATACACGAAAGGCCTTGGAATCATTTTTCTTTTTCCTTGTGGGTTTGCATCATATATATATATATATATGTGTTAAACACAGACCGTGCATGGAACAAGGAACTCTTCTGGGAAAATTAAATCCACTATAGTCCGAATAAGTAATGGTAAATGACAAATACCATAGTTTTTCTTTTTCATGATGCTAGCCCGACGTGGGCATTCGGACTATAGTGGATTTAATTTTCCCAGAAGAGTTCCTTGTTCCATGCACGGTCTGTGTTTAACATATAAGTTTCTCAGGGGACCATTCTGAGTTTGTGTATATATATATATATATATATATATATATATATATATATATATATATATATATATATATATATATATATATATATATATATAAGTTATATATATAAATATATATAATATTCATTAATAATTAAATATTAGGGGCCAACTTCCGAGTTAAATATTTTAGTCGTAAAGAATTTTATCTGTACATAATTCTCGGTTCTCAATTATTAAATAATACAGACTCAATAGTATTATTTTATAAATTGGATAAAACTCGCGCGAAAGATCAAAACTATTTTGTGAGTAGGTGTGAGCGATGACGTAAATTTTATTTTGCGGGGAGCGAGGGGTGGGGGGAACGGTCATACGAGAGCATAGGAATCAGTATTGAAAATAAGATTAATCGCAAACTTACTGACTGGAATAGAATCAAAATTAAGCATGAGTCGAATTAATATCATACTCAAAATGTACAGATTAATGTATTTCTGGTTCGATCCAACTGCATCATTGGGCAATTACATCTCGTTTATTCTTGCATGAAAGGAAACAGACTTAAAATCATCCTTCCGTAACGACCTTTCAATCTTTGATATGAGCCTCGTGTAAAGGTGTTGAATATCGCTGGAAAGGGGCGTGGCTTCAGAGGTGATGCATGGAGCATTAGGCGGAGCTAACCAATCAGAGGAAGTGTGTGGAAACACTGTTATCTTCATATATATAGGAGCAGACAGAAAGATTTTCATTCCAGAGCTGGTGCTTGCGAGCAGAACGTCTACTCTATTGGTTTTATAACGTTAACATTTCCATAAGGAAAAACAACAAGGTAGGGATTTATTGTTGAAACACTACAAAAAAAATTTTTATACATAGTTTAAAATCATATATAAAAAAAACATATTTCTAAAGTTAAGAAAAGATATATATATATTATATATATACATATATATTTTTTTTTATTTATTTATTTTTTTTTCCAAAAAATATTAAGAATTATCAGTTAAGAAATACTATTTCAAATCTTACTTTCTTTTTGGTAATTGGTTAAAAAAAATCATTCCATTGGTATTATTTTCGATAAAAGGATTATATTTAAATAAGTTAAAATAATAAAAATTGTTCTTTATTTGAAAGAAAAGTGTATAGAATTTTTATAACTTGTTAATTCTTATATTAAATAAACTATATTCAGTCACTTGAAGTCGATACGAAACGGTTTTCTCTGATAAGAATTTCTATATATATAATATTATATATATAATATATTATATATATATATATAATATATATATATTATATATATTATATATATATACACTGTATGTATATATATATTTATTTATTTTTAATTTTGTGTACTAAATTTGCGAGTAATGATGACTTTGTTTAGGAAAGTGAAATATTATCGTAAGTTATCAATCAATCTTTACATCGTCATTTAACTTCAAACGCTAATTACATCTAAACTGTAATACGACTCCAAATTCATTAACTTTACTTACACCGATATTAGAAGTGATTTAAATTGATCACAATTACAAAATTTCAAATGTAATTTTACATTTCAAGATTAGAATTAATATTATTTACTGATAGTTCCTTGAAACCAGTTAGTCAAGATTTGCATAAACATATATATATATATATATATATATATATATATATATATATATATAATATTATATATATATATGCATGTTAAATAGTGTTACTCTTATACTTAGTTAAATTTATCTTTTTTTTGTGTGTGTGCCAAACATGTTACCAGCGTTACCAAAACGTGTGAATTCAGACAAGTTGTCATGTTTAGGTAAATGGCATATATTAATCAGACGGAGTAAGGCATTTAAGAAACAGTTACAATATTATCAAATCTGAAGCTTAATTTTTGTCACAATTTATTAATTTTTTTTTTTAGTGTAAATATTACACATTTTTATAACTATGTCAAAATAGTTAACTGAATTATACATATATATATTATACAGGGTGATTCAAAAGTCAGGTTACATGGGGAAATACTGTATTATGTAATGATACAGGGAATAGTCACATCACATGTTCGATATGGCCATCGTTAACGGCAATGCACTTGTGTAGCCAGCTAGGAATATCACATCAATGCGCTCCTCCTTCGATAACATCTCATAACTCATTTACCTGCAAAGAAACAGAAAAGCCCTATGTAACCTGACTTTTGAATCACCCTGTGTGTGTGTGTATATATAACTTTTAAGATGATAAAAGGCTTTAACATAAGCCTGTACACGAAACTATTATTATAAAACAAAGTAACGTTTCAACTGAAACTGTTTGTCATCTTCATTCGCTTTTCTTTTCAAGTTTATTTATCTGATCAAAATGATACAGCTTTTTAAGTGATAAATTTTATGAGTTATTTTAAAGATACTAAAAGAGTTTCATGTTCAATTGTTGATAAAAATTAAGTGATGATTTTCTTTATGGACACGTTTTCGCGCATTTCACCTGATTATTTTTCAAGTAACCCACGATAAAATTTGTGTTTTCCCCAAGTATTCTCGGATGTAAACATGCCCGGAAAGTTTTCTTTTTGGAAGTTATGTACAGAATATATAATCACATTTAAATATATAAATGGTAAATGGAAATATCTGCGAGGAAATAAATTTGCCAAAAAAAAAATTTCAAAAATTTGTTTCGGTTTTTAAGTTTTTTATTTTTATTGAAAAACATAATATAACTCCAAAATAACCTTCCACCCCCCCACCCCCCAAAAAATGAATTATTAATTTTAAAATTTTTTGGAATGGTTATTTTTATCGGCGAATATATTTCCCAACTGTATAGAAACAAAACAGTTTTGAATAAAACCCTACAAAAATTTTAAATTTCATGATTGTGTTCTTAAATCAAATCTAATTACGAAGAACACCTTTAAAACAGTAAAAAAAAAATCCTCTATTAAATTTTAACCAAACTCTTCAATCTTACTGACCCTCCATCCCCCCCCCCCCACAAAACAAAACAATCGGCGTAACGTGTCAACTGTAAATATTATCTGTAAATGCGGAAGATACGGTTCATTTAAAAAGTACCGTTTATGTCAGTGAATGAAGTAAATTCCTTATAATGAGTGACTACTCGCGTAAAGAATATAAGACAACAAAAGGACTTTTTCAAGCAACTTACTTAATAGTGAAAAAATATATCTGATGAATTCATATTTCATTTAACCTTTATAGTCGAACTTTTTGCGTAGGGTTGAGTCTCAATGCGTGTATTTGAAACGTTACGTATTCGACACACATTGCGGTAAAGGGTTAAGAGAGAATCTACGATCAGGAAAAAGATGTTAACAGTTAATACTTAGTTTTTTACTTTATACAATTTTTTGTAGATGTTTAATAATTAATTATTAATCAATAATTACTTTTAGAAAGTATTCTATATCTACCATCTCAAAATAATTTAAAAATTCCTGAGATCTTTCTTATTGACAATAATTATTATTATTATCATTATTATTATTATCATTATTATTATTATTATCAGTAATAGTTTTAGGGATCAAATGTAGAATTCGGACCCCAGCCTTCTTTAGTTAGCTTTATAAGGCTAACTAACGAAAATATCACGACCTAACCTAACCAATCGTTAGGTTAACTGTACACCCTTGACGATTGGTTAGGTTAGGTCATGATATTTTCGTTAGTTAGCCTTATAAAGCTAACTAAAGAAGGCTGGGGTCCGAATTCTACATTTGATCCAGTTACAGTTGAACAATAATTCTACAAACATTAAGATTTTACTGTATATTTACTTACGGTTATACATTGTATTAAAAAAACCCTTTGACTACCGATTTCTAAGTAATAACAACTTATTTAAATATAAAAAAAATAATCTATTTTATTTGCAATTAAAAATGGTGTAGCGAACGCTTCATTCTCTCAGATGAGATGCCGAACCACACTTCACATAATTAGTTTCACTTCCAAGTGTCCTCTCGCGTCATAATCAAATGCTCTTAATTGTAAGAGTTGTTTTTAGGGGGTTTCGGGGCTGGGGGGAGTGGAGAGAATTCATATTGTAATATAGACCAAAATTCAGAAGGGAACGTCTAAGTTAATTTGGATTTTTTAGGCAATACTTTAATCGTGGGTTAATTCTGGAGTTTTGGGTGACTGTAAAACAGTCATTTTTAGTTTTAATTTATGATTGCCGAAATTTTCACTGTTATAGAATGGAATTCATTACTGCATATGATGACGTCTCACCTGTGGTCTATATAGAATGTATTCTATATCTATTCTATGTGTATTATTTATTCTACACTGATTGAGAAATCGATATAGAATATGTTCAATGAAATATGATTGAATTATTTTACTAACATGCGTTAATTCAAAAAAAAATCTACCAATTTGATGGTATTTATACAATTTTGGGATAACTCTGGGCAATTAAGAGAGATAATTTCTATCTATTTGACCGAAATTCTAGTCTCATAATAGCGAATTTCTAATAAAAAAAATAGCATACAGTATTATTATAAACTGTTAAAAGGTCACATTAATATCTATGCAAAATCCTCAATTGTACAGAAGGAAATAACCTGAATAATGTCTATTTACTCGCATTTGAAATGCAAATTCATTCTAATTTTTTGTACTTCTATCTACCAACACGATTTGAAACTAAAAATAAACTAAATTTTGGGGACATGGGGTTTACGGGGCGTTGGAATACTACCATCGGTATAC